>CM026399.1:32784519-32828880 GCA_014843695.1 Archivesica marissinica
GAGTGCTTGTATGAGGGAGGGTGCTTGTATGAGGGAGAGTTGCTTGTATGAGGGAGAGTGCTTGTATGAGGAAGGGTGCTTGTATGAGGGAGAGTGCTTGTATGAGGGAGGGTGCTTGTATGAGGGAGAGTGCTTGTATGAGGGAGGGTGCTTGTATGAGGGAGAGTGCTTGTATGAGGAAGAGTGCTTGTATGAGGGAGAGTGCTTGTATGCTACCATTAGTATGTTATTGGCCATGTATGAAACTGCCCTTGAATTGAGGAGACCAATGATTAACTCCCTTTAATACTCATCCTATATTAGTGAATATGTCTAATTGGCCGGCCCCAACAATGACCATATTTGCGGTTCTATTAAGTGCCAATTAAATACCATAAGACTTTTAAATAAATGCAACGTATGCCCCCAAATCCCTAATATCCCAACCACTAACTAGCCCAAACCCCTAATGTCTCCAAACCCTAATTCCCTCAGCCCTAATATCCCCAACTCCTAATGCCCCCAAACCCCTAATGTCCTCAGCCCTAGAGTCCCCATCTCCTAATGTCCCCAAACCATTAATGTCACCAAACCCTAATTCCCTCAGCCCCTAATATCCCCCTAATGTCCCCAACCCTAATATCCCCAACTCCTAATGTCCCCAAACCCTATTCCCCCAAACCCTAATTCCCTCAGCCCTAATATCCCCAAGTCCTAATGTCCCCAAACCCTATTCCCCCAACCCCTAATCCCCCCAAACCCCTAATCTCCCCAAATCCTAATTCCCTCAGCCCCTAATATCCCCCTAATGTCCTCAACCCTAATATCCCCAACTCCTAATGTTCCCAAACCCTATTCCCCCAAACCCCTAATCTCCCCAAACCCTAGTTCCCTCAGCCCTAATATCCTTAACTCCTAATTGCCCCAAACCACTAATGTCCCCAAACCCCTAATATCACCAATAGCATTACCCCAAAACCCTAATTCCCCCAAATCCCTAATGTCTCACACACTGAGTGTCCCCAACCCTAAATATTCCCAACAATAATAATTAATAAAACTAATGTTCTTATGCAGTTAGAAGACTGTAAGATTTAACCCCGATCTCAAAATCATACGGATCTAAAGTCATCGAACAGAAACAAAGTGTGTCAGACAGCGGAACAGATGTGTCGTCCCTCAGAGAGGAGATGATGATACATAGAACCGACAGAAGGAACACGCCACTGGGCAAAAGTAAAGATAGTTTCAAATGGCTACATCCCCATTAAACGAGTCACCGATCTACTTTAGCAACAGGATGGGCACACTGCCAGTGTTTGAGGTTGAAAGTTGTATATTGCAGAAGAGCTGAGCACATGAAGGAGCATGAGGTAGGGGTGAACGATCACCAGTCTAAAGAAAGCATTTCCAGCACCAATGAAGCAGTTGTTAGAATGATCCTCCCTGCAATGAAAGCTGTAACCAGTCTGAAATAATTTCTGTGAACTTTTATTGAACTCTTTGCATGCCAGTGGTGAAAATCAATCTTCAAATATGTCATGCAATTTCCTTAGAATTGTGTTGTAATGATCCACATAATTCTAATGAAATTCCACGACATATTTCCAGAGTTGTCAGCTACAATTATGAAAAACACATTAATGAGTTGTCGTCTGCTACAATAATTTGAACTATTTATAGCATTATTTTACCCAGCGTGCAAAGAGTTAAGTCATTTCATTTGTATGTTCAAATATTAACGAGACTGAATGCTAGTCAACAAGAAGGCCATGATGGCCCTGTGCCACTGTGCCACTCACCTGTGTAATACTATGACTTGGTATAGCTTGACTACAGTTAGTGACTAAGGTGAAAATAGCTTTTCCAAGATTGCAGCCATCTTGGATTCGGACCAAAATAGTTTTTAACTGTTTATATCAGCACATCTCCCCGTTTCATGTTCAACATACCAGTTTCATCAAAACTGACAACTTGGTTTCAGAGGAGATGTTGTGTGAAGCTATTGTGAACAGTTCAACACACAGGACATGCAGATTCAGAGGAGATGTGTGAAGCTATTGTGAACAGTTCAACACACTGGGCATGCAGATTCAGAGGAGATGTGTGAAGCTATTGTGAACAGTTCAACACACTGGGCATGCGGTTTTAGAGGAGATGTGTGAAGCTATTGTGAACAGTTCTACACACTGGACATGCGGATTCAGAGGAGATGTGTGAAACTATTGTGAACAGTTCAACACACTGGGCATGCGGTTTTAGAGGAGATGTGTGAAGCTATTGTGAACAGTTCAACACACTGGACATGCAGATTCAGAGAAGACAATGAGTGAAGCTATTGTGAATAGTGGATGACACAGGCAACCAACCTATACAAATGGCTCATCCCGAGTTTAAAATATGGAGAGCTAATCGCAATTATAACACATTTATTCTATACAATTTCCAGAATGAAACGTTTCAGATTGGTTCTACTGTATGCATAAATGATGAAAGGTTAACAGAAGCCGCTGACAGAAGCCGATGGTGTTATATGATGGTTTTGTAGTATGGTGGGGTGAGAGGTAATGATGTAATGGCTGATCATCACTACCTTTACGGGCTACACCATGCTCGTCATGGACAGTTGTTACTATCTGTACAGGCATCACCGTTTGTCTCGCGTGCGTCACAACTGGTTCCTGCTCCAGGACCGTCTGCCTCTGCTCGACCTCCGTATACCGATAAACCTCTTTAGAACTTTGACGTGATATTTCTCGTAATTTTGGCCTTTGGCTCTCGGCCGTTTTCGGTCTAGCCCCATGCTTTTCAATACCATCAATGGACTCTCTGCTTGATTCAATATCTACATTTTCCTCAGACGCTCGCGGAGCCTTGTTAACATTAACCTCGGTGTACCCCTCCACCCTAATGGGAATTTCTTTCATTTCCCTCGATTGTCTATCCTTTCCCCTCGACCCCTGGGAATCCCTTCTATTGTCCCTTGAGTCAGGAATGTTCTCGTTCGAGCTCGGAGGTTCGACAGAGACAGACGGAGCAGTTGTTGTCATGCGTGGAAGAGTTTGCGCTGCAATGTTAGTAAACACACATGCATTTAGAGTAACAGTAATATTACTTACTTTATTCTACAGTCAAACCTGCACTACGCACCACCTCTCAATAAAAACCACCCGTCTACAGTAACCCATGTAAGTATCTCTCGACACCATTATTCATTCCCAAATGTAAGCACCCCCCTCGACACCATTATTCATTCCCAAATGTAAGCACCCCCTCGACACTATTATCCATTCCCACATAGAAGCTGCTCTCGACGCCACTCTCAAGACCTCATTCCTGACGGAATCCTGCACCATGAGGGAGAGAGAAGATGCACTGCGGATTTAAGGTCTTGCCTAAGGACTTCACCACAGCAGTTCTGGCAGGATTCAAACAACCCAATGTTGATCTCCCATGAAGCCGTTATAAATTAATTTTAATCTTAAGGGTAACCATTTTTATATCAACGGCCGTTATCAATGGCTTATAACCCGACATGAACGAATGATGTTGTTCCATATTATGGACGTCATCATGCGCAGTGGTAGCGCGTTCGCTTCAGGTGTGTGTGAGGCCCGGAGTTCGCGCCCTGCTGTAGCCGTTACAATTACGCAATTAGGCAAGACATAAAAATGCCACATTGCTTCTTCTCTCTTCCTCGTGGTGATGGATTCCACCAGGAATGAGGACTCGAGAGTGATTAAAATAATGTTGTAAGAAATTGTTTCGCAATTGAGATAAAATAATTTTTTATATGCTAACGAAGGATGGACAATCTTACAGGCCATTTTATTGCCATTCCTGTGGGGTGTTTACAGATGGGGGGTGTTTACTGATGGGTGGTGTTTACTGATGGGTGGTGTTTACAGATGGGTGGTGTTTACTGATGGGTGGTGTTTACTGATGGGTGGTGTTTACTGATGGGTGGTGTTTACTGATGGGTGCTGTTTACTGATGGGTGCTGTTTACTGATGGGTGCTGTTTACAGATGGGGGGTGTTTATGGATGGGTGGTGTTTACTGATGGGTGCTGTTTACAGATGGGGGTGTTTACTGATGGGTGGTGTTTATGGATGGGTGGTGTTTACTGATGGGTGCTGTTTACAGATGGGTGGTGTTTACTGATGGGTGGCATTTATGGATGGGTGCTGTTTATGGATGGGTGGTGTTTACGGATGGGTGGTGTTTACAGATGGGTGGTGTTTACAGATGGGTGGTGTTTATGGATGGGTGGTGTTTACAGATGGGTGGTGTTTATGGATGGGTGGTGTTTATGGATGGGTGGTGTTTATGGATGGGTGGTGTTTACAGATGGGTGGTGTTTATGGATGGGTGGTGTTTACGGATGGGTGGTGTTTACAGATGGGTGGTGTTTATGGATGGGTGATGTTTACAGATGGGTGGTGTATGGATGGGTGGTGTTTATGGATGGGTGGTGTTTACAGATGGGTGGTGTTTATGGATGGGTGGTGTTTACGGATGGGTGGTGTTTATGGATGGGTGGTGTTTATGGATGGGTGGTGTTTATGGATGGGTGGTGTTTATGGATGGGTGGTGTTTACAGATGGGTGGTGTTTACAGATGGGTGGTGTTTATGGATGGGTGGTGTATATGGATGGGTGGTGTATACCGACATGTTTGACTGTATTTATAATATGCATATCACATTATCTAAAGCCTACACTGACATCTCAGCCATTAAAGATTGACAGTTAACCCATTCAACACACCTCTAAATAGGCTTACAAAAAGTGTAGATCCAGATGAGCCTGCTCATGACGAACCGTCTCATCAGGATCTGCACTTTTTGCCAGTAATATTACTATTTTTTGACAAAATTACCCATTTTGATAAATGAACTGGTCCAAATGTAATTTTCTTATTAATTTATTAGTCTAAAAATATCATGCACCAGTCCATGTCAGTTACTTGGTGTTGAATGCACCAGTCCATGTCAGTTACTTGGTGTTGAATGGGTTAAATGTAATGAGAGACATTGGACAGTTACTTCCCCTTGAATACTCTTTAAGGAGGATAGGTCCTCTTAATTGATTTCCTCAATTTTCATCATGGTTTCCATTGCACCAGATGATATCAATCATTTGTTTTCTCACATTTTAATTATTAAACCCCCTCCCCCTCCTCGACATATATCCTACAGTATATCTAATGGATGTGTCCCAATTTGTTATCATTTCATTAACCTCGTTATGATAGAATCACATTTATTCGTACAACATTTAGTTAAGTTGGGAACAACAGTAAAAACAAAGGATTCCACATAGAAAAACCAATATACATTTCGGAATAAATCAGAATTTATCTGCAAAGGGAGGTAATAGACAATCGAGCAATGTCTCTCAGTGTATACATTGTTATCTCTCTTTTCTTGGCAGGTTAACAGTTTGTATTGAGACAGAAAAATACATTTTATCGAAATAATATTACTTAACTATTTGCATGACAGCAGTAAAAATAACAATCAAAGATGTCATGGAATCTCAGTAGAATTGTGTTGTGAATTGAAAACACAATTCTAATGAAATTTTATACCATATTTCCAGAGTTTGCAGTTACAAATAATAAATACACATTAATGAATTGTCATTTGAACTATTTATAGCCTTTATTTTACCCAGCATGCAAAGAGTTATAAATACGATAAACTGCATTTTACGGTCTGTTGTGACAGTACAGGCTGTTTGTTTGTGCGTGTGTGTACAGGAATTAAAATGTGTTTTTAGTACTTTACATCTTGGGTACGTCATACAATATCGCCCATATTTAAAGCGGCGTAAAATTTATCAAAACCAAACATATATCTGTTCCCGCATAAATAGCACTATTCCGAAATAATCTGAACAATTCATTTTAATACAATTGACCCTTTCAACACCACATACCTCTAAATAGGCTTACATAGAGTGTAGATCCAGATGCGCCTGCTCCTGCTCATGACGAGCCGTCTCATCAGGATCTGCACTTTTTGCCAGTAATATTACTATTTTTAGACAAAATTACCCATTTTGATAAATGAACTGGTCCAAATGTAATTTTCTTATTAATTTATTGATAAAAAAGATCATTAAAATATCATGCACCAGTCCATGTCAGTTACTTGGTGTTGAATGGGTTAATAAACAGTGTTTTTTGATCTACTCTCAAAGGTAAATGTAGGAATTTTCGAAAACGGCTAGCCATACCACGAAAGCTCTATTTGTTAATTATTGGATTCTACTCGTCAATGGAGGTAACTGTCGCTTAGCGATAATTTAGATTAGTCCAAAAAATAATCATGCGAAGATGAACAAATCTGTACCTAAATGTGCGATCATTGATCACACAGCATAATTCTGGATAAACACGAGTTTAGAGCTTGTTTACATAGATTTATGTCAACAAATGAATGTTTGCATACCATTAACTGTTTTATTTTCTGCTGTTTTAAGGGTATATCATAAAAATATATTTTGTATTATCAATATACTATACATGGAGGTGCATATACATGTACACACAATTCACACATCCCAAGTCCAATTCTTGGAAAAGTGTCCTTAGTCATAAATAAGCATCATAACATATGATTATTAGTCTTAGATTTAACTATTACGGACGGATAAGCGAGGTTTTAATGTCCGTTTCTTGGAATAAGTTATCAAAACCGTCTATGTATAATGCTGCTGAAGCAAACACAGTTTCTGAACTATATACCATCTTTCAAGCCTCGCTTATCCGGCGATTACGGGTCTGTGAGTAACTATGGAAATGTATTCAGTATGCTAATTCATAAATTGCAATTCATTAAAGTAAAGTTAGTTGCAACTGTTAGAAGTCATGCGGAGGGTGCATCATAAACACAGCTTGTATTTCAGTGAACATTTCCAGCTTTATCTGTTAGTGTACGACAGCAATGATAATTCTGAGAATTGTTTCGGTCACGGGTGGTCATACAGACATAACAAGCCACCTCTACATGCCGGTCGGACAATGTCCCATCATCGCTTGACAGAGTCTAATCCCAACATTGGAAGAATCGAACAATCGGGACTTCAGTTGAACTTGTCGCGCCAGTTTACATCCATCTTGGATGCCGACGCAAGGTTGGATTTACGCTGGAGGTGTCGCAATAACTTTCCAAACTTACGTCACGACGAGCTAACAACTTGCGTTCTTTCAAATATTAGTGTTTTCGTCAGAATGTATTAGTTGCGCACAACAAAGAGTCAAAAGCATTATTTCTCGAGCACATTAAATACAGCGTGACATTTGTGTGAAATGTCTGTCCGTTTGTTATAAGAGTATCATAAACTTAGTGAATGAGATGGCTAGGTACAGGTACAGTAACTTATGAACTAAATGTTAAATAGAATCAGGACCAAACTGAGCATAGGTTGTCAGAGGTCCTATTTATTTACGATTTTAAATTAGGTAACCTACGTTCCAATTAATGAAATATTATATGTTATATTTCGGGTTTTACTGAAATAAATATAGCATTTAAAACGTTTATCTCAACATTGCTTGCTATTTTGTTCCTATAAACAAAGAACAAATCTACCGTTGTTAAATCTGCAATAAACAACAGCTAGAGCCGGTCTATTTTATGGCTGTTGAAATTTACTCCACCGACAAAATAAGACACATATTTATTCGTTTGTAGCATTATATTAAGTCATGTTCTTTAGAATGGAAATAATAATGTTGTTCTGATACCTCCTACGATACCTCCTACGATACCTCCTACGATACCTCCTACGCATCGAACTCCAAAGAATGTTTTATTCACCGACATTAATTATGTTATGTTATATTTCGGGTTTTACGCCTGCATCAGCACCATTTTTGGGCTATATCGCCGGCGGGCAGTTTACTTAATAACACCTTTCCTGGGCAGGCTCCAGCGGTTAACCAGTACTTGGGTGTACCAACCTCAGTAAGAAACTGCCAACTTTTTCATATAAATGAGACACGGCCTGAGCGGGGCTCGAACACGTGACCATCAGTGATGATAGGTTACAGTGGTATACAAGTCAGCGACCTTAACCACTCGACCATAGAGGCAGACTTTGTTCACCGATAAACAACGGCAAGACAAATATTATTACTTAAATATAGCCTTTCAAATTATGACCACAGAAGTCGTTACAAACCAAGTTGGACCAAGCTGAAATGTGGCAGCACTACCAGACCCCAGGTCCTTTCAACATATTTATGGTTACCTCTTCCCATACCCAAACCAAATGCCTCCCAGATAGCATGCACACTGTATTAATAGCAATGAGAGACAACTCTAAATTTCTATTACCTCCCTTGGCAGATAAATGCTGATTTATTCCAAAATGTGAATACATCCTTTTAGTTAGAATCCTTTGTTTTTACTGTTGTTCCCTAACCAGATGTTGCGGTTATGATAAATGTGATTATATCCAAATCGTGTTAATTAACTGAAAACATTCATTTAGAAATATATACCCATTGCATATACTGTATGAGATCTGTCGAAATATAGTAATTTTCAACTCATAAGAAGCGATAGAGGAATAAAATTGCTAGCATGTTGTGCAAAGGAAACAACGATAAAAACAGAGGAAAACACTTAATAGGACCTACCGTATCTACATTTAGACAGTGTTCAGGGGCAGTAACTGACCGTGGTCTCTCATTGCCTAGACTATTCTTCCGACGTATTTAACATGGCTGTTCTCTTATATTTCTATCAATCCTGAACCATTTATTCACATTTGATGTTAACCTTGTATTGGGAGATCTACACACAAATTGTTAAACGGTGTTTTGGTGAAAATATAACATTCATTTATAAAATTTGTTTTTAAAAGATGGACATTTTTAATATGTGTGCTACCATATATATGTATTATAATATTTATAATATTTCGATGCAGATTAAATTCTTGAATTTTAAATGTACTACTGCTACCAACACCACCTTCACCCCCGCCATGTCCCACCAGGGTCATTTTTGCAGACACATTTCTGAAATCCCACCAATCATTGTACAGAATGTTTGTCACAAGGCAGTTGGGGTTGCTACGTTACAAGTATATTTATCTATGTTAACTTTTAAAAATACAAAAATGTTATGAATAGACACTGATATATAATTAATATATATATATATAAATGATACAGAAATGTTATTTTCTTTTTAGTGGTTGGAATATATACAATTTGCAGCTTTAAACTGGCAAGATTTGTCGCGCATGTAACGTACGTTACTCCGTAAAAACAGTTGTCCTATAATCCGTTTAATGTATACCAGTGAATAATGACTTTTTCCCATTTTTGAACAATCTATGTTAAATTTCCTGAAAAGTGAAGTATTATAAACACAGGATAGCTTTGCAACAGTCCATTAGCAAGTTGTTAACTTAAAATAGAGCAACAAACCAATTGCCAAACGAGCAAATTTAAGGCGGGGTTAAGCAGGATTTCCCTGGGTACAAACTTACCCTTATATCCTTTCCCCATTTTATCTAAAATACACAAATTTATAATATCTAAGGTTAATACTCACTCTTTACAACATCGTAAAATAACACATTAACTCTTTGCATGCTATCAGTGAAAATAAGAGTAAAAAATATATCATGGACTTACGACCACGACGTAATTCCACAGAATTTTCAGTTACAAAATTTAATAAGAAAAAAACAATAATGAATTGTCGTCTGCTACAAATTAATTTTTTGAACTATTTATAGCCTGTATTTTACCCAGCATGCAAAGAGTTAATGACAGTGTTAGAGTGTGGATTACTGCTATATCATTCTAGTAGATCGCGTAATGAAGACACATAATGAAAGTGGGTTGGTATGAATTTGCAAACATATTTCATTTGATAAAGCTTTGTAATACTGAGTACTCTCGTTAAATAAAGTCTTTATTATTATTATTATTATTATTATAATACGTTGATATGTTTGTTGTTTCGGGGGGGGTCACACCAACAGCTTAGGTGACTGTCCAGTCATTATTGGTGGAAGAAGACCCCGGGGTATCATTCCGGCCAACCGGCCCTCGGCAATATCATATATATTCTATACTCTGATTTTGGTAACTTTTTGAAAAAGCTAGATGCAAAATAACTAGTTTTAAATGTCTCTACAGCTTGTTAAATTCTATACACGCTAGATGCGACAATAACAGTCAAATCATTATAATTGTGTCATAACGTGTCATAACGACACAATTCTAAAGAAGTTCCATGACATATTTAAACCAGAGTTATCAGTTACAAATAAGAAAAACACGTTGTTGATTTGTCGTCTGCTACAATTATTTGAACTATTTATAGTTTTCATTTTACCCAGCATGCAAAGAAAATAAACATGCTAGAGTAAAGGCAGCGTCACTGCTTTTAACCTGTACCTCGGTTCAGTACAGTTGTAGAGTGGTGGAACCTATGCTCGGCGTACATCAGTATTTAAAATATTTAAATAGTTTTAACCTATTTTCGCTGACAGAGGTGAAGCATGGTTCAATAGCATTCCGTTGTGCGTACCATAGCCTAATGCAACTGTCACCTGACTGGTTCAGTAGCAGAATATAAACTTGATGGGAATTTTTTTCCACCGAAATGATGCGGTTTATGAGCATTTCAGGTAGCTATCCGAATTGGAACAAAATGCACAAATAACCAAAAAAAAGAGTTTCTTATGAGTTGTAATATTGTTAGTTATTGATGTTACTAAATCAAAATAATATATTCAACATTTACACCGTGCATAGGTGCCCTAAAGTATCTAGTTCCCCATGGAAACAGGTGTCGTTGCGATAGCTGTATTGAGGCGCATGGTCACGTAATGAAGCTAAAATTTTCAACAACAATTTTTTGAAAGTTGTGTTCACGACTTAAGAAAATAATAATATACGGCAAGTGCATTTAACTTTTTTTATAGGCCATGATATGTAGGATTTACGCCGAGCATAGGTTCCACCACTTTATTGTTTAAATGTGTCTTCTAGAAATGAACTACTGTATGAAAAACTGTATCTAGAAGTTAACTACCACATGAAAAACTGTATACTATTTTCAACATATTGAAACAACCTGAGAGGGCTTGGTTGGCATTCTCTGTATTGTTCGTGAACAGTTTCATGCACATAGTGTAAATTGTACTTAACAATACCGTAGTTTATACAATCAAACCTTTAAACCTATCTTTAAAGTGACAAGCCAAAGGAGTGATGAAAATTGGCTGCTTTACAGACGTGGCTGCTTAATAGAGGTGAAATGTTGAACCAACTGCCACACTGAGAATCAGATTATTGGCTGTTTAACCCATTCAACACCAAGTAACTCACATGGACTGTATTCATAAACCAATAAATGAATCAGAAAATCACATTTGGACAAGTTCATTTATCAAAATGGGTAATTATGTCTAAAAATAGTCATATCACTGGCAAAACGTGCAGATCCTGATGAGACAGCTCGTCACGAGCCGGCTCATCTGGATCTACACTTTTTGTAAGCCTATTTAGAGGTCTGTGGTGTTGAAAGGGTTAATAGAGGTGGCAATCAAACAATAATGCTTTTACTGCGGGAGAATTGTCAGGTAGGTAGTAAAACCTAAATCATTGCTAACATATTTTACTCTGTAAAATGTAACAACCTGCACAGAGGTAGGCTACACCCCCTTAGGTCACATCAAAATGCCAGTACAATATACTTGTTTCTGGAACAGTAGTTTTCTATAAATTCTTGCACCATAATTTGCTAAAATCCTGACCCATCAGAGGAAACAGTTTTTGCTTCAAGAATGATTTCAACATTCTTATTATTCATTATAAAATGTTCATCCGCCAGAAATCACAATAAAAGAGTTCCACAGATGCCCCTCTGAGCATTATTACAGGCATAGGCAGGCACCGATTTGAATCACTGGCCTTAGATTCAAGAAAGAAAACTACACGCCTAACATTGTTTCGAAGCTACAGTGGTGACGGGGCAAGTGAATTAATATTCAGTGACATAGAATTAGTGATAAACCGATTATCGCTAAGTTGCCGACAATCGTTCGTCGGCATTGACATCGCCGATAATCGATTGTGAAAATGTGTAATCGATTATAATCGACGAGTCTTTATTTTTGTCTCTTACTTTTATGTTTGTTTATACCTCAAATAAAACACGATTTACTATTGGATGTAATTTATTAGCATTGTACGTTTGCAACAACAATTCTAACTGTATCTAGTACTAGACTTTTCACTAGTATGTCACTAAGCGTTCTGTCCTCTATTAACTTAAAACCTAATTTTATATCAGGTGGCAGTCTACTAACTTAAAGTCTAGTACTCAGATGTAACTGAGTAACTAATTTGTCGAAACTAGTAATGTGTAAGTAATTTATTAGTACTAAATAGATTGTTAAACTAGTTAAATTAGATGGAATGATTTTGATTTATAATTATATCAATTGCCCGATTAATAATCAATTATCTAATCGGTTTACCCGTCCGATTATTCCGATTAATCGATTATGGATTTTGAAACCGATGCACATCACTACATAGAATGTTTCTATTTAACATAACTTTTGTAGAAGATGAATGAAGCTTAGATACACATTATAATGTAACATGTGTACTACAGGGCTCCTTCTAGGTCAGAATGTTTGGGAGAAGTGAAAAAGCGTGCGATCGCGTCCTTAAATTGTGTTATTTAATAAATGTCAACAAAATATGGTTAAAAATGCACAAGTATGACCATTAAATACAACATTTCAATACAAGGAGTGCTTTGGGCCAGTGTATCTTACTGGACAAAATTCTGTATGAAAATTGTAAAAAAATATATTTTGAGGGAGAAGTTATGGTCTCTAGGGCGACTATTTCGCCCACATCACCCTCTACAATGAGCCCTGTACTGAAGTTTAACACAGATGGCAGTGTAACACCCTTTCCCAATTAGAAGTGCATTTCGTCACCATTATCAATAATAGTACACACGTTGACACATCAGCATTAAATCAAACAGAAACAATCTGTACTAACTCTTTGCACGCTAGCGGTGAAATTAACAGACTAAATAACCAATCAAATTGAAGTCTTGGTGAAGTGGGAGGTTTTATAGAAATATTGACATGTATAATAATTTTCACATTTGACATAGGACCTGTAGTCCAGTGGTAACACGCTGGACTGGTAATCCAGGATCGCAGGTTCGATCCCCCGTCTGATCCTAATAAAATTAACAGTCTTTCAGATGGGACTTTAAACCGAGGTCTAGTGTCAGTGCTGTACACCGTGCACATAAAAGAACTAGAGGATACTCTGGAATGGGTCTGTGTCTGTATCATTGCACTATCCTCCAAAAATCTAAAATGACTAATCTCTTCAGGAGGCGTCGCTCATATGGGAAACCGGTAGCGACGATAAATAAACGTAAAACACTAGGGATATAATTATACTGCAATCTTAAATCAGTGTTGGATGTTAAACATAATCTAGGTATGATAATCTGTACTGTATTATAAACAATTGCTAAATTCATTTTTGAATTTACCTACCCGAAATTGAGTGTAAGACATTTTCTGTTACTCAACAATTAGTTATTTAACAAACAGACTATGCCGTATGAATATCCGTAATACAACGGAGGACGGGTAAATCTACACAAAATATAATGAATTCAGGTTTCAATTTTTTTTTTAATATATGGAGCATATTTTCTGTTTTACAGAAACTGTTTTGTTTTTTTCGGGCCCCAAAAAACTGTTGCCGTATATTAAAATGAGGCTAAAAAAGAACTGCTATAATTATGTGAAAGATTGTCCAAATGAAATGGATAGGTCTATCTAGAGAATGGCTTTTTTTGAGGGGCAAAAAAGGACCTATTTTATTTGTAAATGCAATATTTATTAATTCAGTTTTTAATATTTAAAAGATATTTTATTCTTCCCTCATGGAAATACTGAAAGACACTTTTCTAGGGATAAATTGATGATATTTGACTGTTTTTTCCCAAAAATGAACGATGCTAAGTTGTGCTGTAGCAGAACAGTTCTTCTCTTCGTCCCCGAACAATGATCCAGCATACCTCTGGCCCCTAAAGTGCATTTTTTCTGGAATTTGTATAAAAAACCACAATACTCCATAAAACATATAAAAAAACGAAAACATGTCTAAAACCCAATCCCGTGAACCTACCCTCCGAAATAGAAATGTTTGCCGAGTTCCGCGTGTGGATCCTACTGTTATCCATTTTTCTTGCAAAATTAGGCAATGAACACGTCCTGTAAAACAAATAGACAATGATAAATCTCAAGAACAATTCGTGGCCACTTGGTTGCACTTGTGAACATTGACATATGAATGGGATATAAAATATTAACCCGTAACCTGCCAATCACGACTAAACTCGCTTTTGCAAACAGCACAGAGCCAGCTCAGATGGCACAGAATGTCAGACCAAGCTCTATGCTATTCGGATAGTGGAGCTAAAACACTAGTCTAAATAGCAACAAACAACATGCGGTGGATCCTAATCGGGATCTATGTTGTTTGCACATTCCATCCAATTTAGTTTATACAAATTTATTTTAGCTCGATTGCAAAACAAGTTCTTATAACTTATAATAATCACCCTCAAGACCTCATTCCTGGTGGATTTTCATCATCAGGTAGAGAGAAGAGGCATCGAGACCTCATTCCTGGTAGAATCCATCATCAGGTAGAGAGAAGAGGCATCGAGACCTCATTCCTGATGGAATCCATCATCAGGTAGAGAGAAGAGGCATCGAGACCTCATTCCTGGTAGAATCCATCATCAGGTAGAGAGAAGAGGCATCGAGACCTCATTCCTGATGGAATCCATCATCAGGTAGAGAGAAGAGGCATCGAGACCTCATTCCTGGTAGAATCCATCATCAGGTAGAGAGAAGAGGCATCGAGACCTCATTCCTGATGGAATCCATCATCAGGTAGAGAGAAGAGGCATCGAGACCTCATTCCTGGTAGAATCCATCATCAGGTAGAGAGAAGAGGCATCGAGACCTCATTCCTGATGGAATCCATCATCAGGTAGAGAGAAGAGGCATCGAGACCTCATTCCTGGTAGAATCCATCATCAGGTAGAGAGAAGAGGCATTGTCCAATTGATTCGGCAGGTTAAGATGATATTTGTTTGTTTCAGTGTATGATCAAATTACATTTCACAGAAATGAACATTGAAAGCATTATTATCAAGAGTGATGCTAGCCACGAGTTATAATAATAGTCTTCTAGGTTCAAGAGAGATATATTTCAATAATTCACTTTAAAAACAAACACATTTTATTCTAGGCTAAAGTATATTTACGATAGAAAACAATGCAACCATGCGCCGCTCGCCCGCATGGTTCGCCGGAGGCGAGGGTAAATAAGCTCAATCATCATCATCGCAAGCATGCGCTAAATGGCGCTAGAACATCACACTTAGATGATGTCATAAATGTGCAAAGTAGTATCAACAAAATGTGTTATTCCACTGCTTTCAAGAAGTGGAATAACACATTCATTTCACTGATAAAATTTCATATTTCATTAGAAAGCATAAAATATATATATATATATATATATATATATAAAATTATATGAATAAGAACACAGTCGATTCTATATGGTCATCAAACCTCTCTCATTATACACTCTAATAACTTTGGATCAAGATTACCGAGTTGTGTTTTACGGCACATCAACACAGTACAGGCTATACAGCGTCAGACAGAACGTAATGTTGTTACTTCAGTGTCATCTTAAATCAAATAACAAAATTAACGTAAAAGTTGCAAAGGAAACTATTGCAAAGTTGCTGACTTTTGAACATTATATGAATATGATAAATTTCAGGAGGATTTTAATAAAACTTTAAAACTGTAGACAAAATACACATGCTGGGGAATAGTATGCAAAGTTGTGCAGTGTGTTGGGACATGCAGCAAATGGTCTTGGCTAACTAATATAACATCAGCAGATGGTCTGGGCTAATATAACATCAGATGGTCTGGGCTAATATAACATCAGCAGATGGTCTGGGCTAATATAACATCAGCAGATGGTCTGTGCTAATATTACATCAACAGATGGTCTGGGCTAATATAACATCAACAGTTGGTCTGGGCTAATATAACATCAGCAGATGGTCTGGGCTAATATAACATCAGCAGATGGTCTGTGCTAATATTACATCAACAGATGGTCTGGGCTAATATTACATCAACAGATGGTCTTGGCTAACTATTAACATCAGCAGATGGTCTGGGCTAATATAACATCAGCAGATGGTCTGTGCTAATATTACATCAACAGATGGTCTGGGCTAATATTACATCAACAGATGGTCTGGGCTAATATAACATCAGCAGATGGTCTGGGCTAATATAACATCAGCAGATGGTCTGTGCTAATATTACATCAACAGATGGTCTTGGTTAACTATTAACATCAGCAGATGGTCTGGGCTAATATAACATCAGCAGATGGTCTGTGCTAATATTACATCAACAGATGGTCTGGGCTAATATTACATCAACAGATGGTCTGGGCTAATATAACATCAGCAGATGGTCTGTGCTAATATTACATCGGCAGATGGTCTGGGCTAATATAACATCAGCAGATGGTCTGTGCTAATATTACACCAGCAGATGGTCTGGGCTAATATTACATCAGCAGATGGTCTGGGCTAATATAACATCAACAGTTGGTCTGGGCTAATATAACATCAACAGATGGTCTGGGCTAATATAACATCAGCAGATGGTCTGGGCTAATATAACATCAACAGATGGTCTGGGCTAATATAACATCAACAGATGGTCTGGGCTAATATAACATCAACAGATGGTATGGGCTAACTAATATAACATCAACAGATGGTCTGGGCTAATATAACATCAACTTATGGTCTGGGCTAACTAATATAACAGCAGCAGATGGTCTGGGCTAATATAACATCAGCAGATGGTCTGGGCTAATATAACATCAGTTTGCAGATGGTCTGGGCTAATATAACATCATGGCTGCAAGCATATGTACAGTGCACCAACAGTGGCAAAATGTGAGATATGGATTTATCCATAAAAATCCTTCATCATCCACTTGCCGGTTTGTCAGTGTGAGCAAATCCATATTTTGTTTATAAAACCGTATAAATGCCGTGAGTAGACCCCCCATACATCTTATGCCTGTTTCTTACCTTCATTGTATAATTGTATAACACAAACAAACTGTATGGTCAACATTTACATAACTGATGAAGACTACAATTCTTTACATTTATATTGATTTTTCCTCTTAACATTGCTAGAATTTTGTTAAAAGTGTGCATACAACAAACTCACTGTTGTTAGACCATTTAAGTGACTCGCTCCAAACTGCTTGCTGTTGTTTGACTATATATATATATATAATATTGCAGCTAAGCATATCAGAAGTAACAACAGAAGAATTTAATGCCTTTTCATTCCAAGCATATCCTGTTTCTTATTTTCTATCGTCGTCCACAAGCAGATGCTAAGCTTACAAATCTAATCGAAGACTCTCTCCGCTTGGCTCTAGATTCAGGTATATCGGATATAATCGTCGCTGGTGACTTTAACTTTAATGAGTCAAATCTGTACACGAGTCGCAAACTCCATTCTATCTATCAACAATTTAGCTTAGAGCAACTTATTGATGAACCCACTCACTTTACAGAATCTCCTTCTACACTAGACGGCTTCCTTGTGTCCTGTAGCCACAAAGTAATAACTTCTGATGTAGGGGAACCAATTTCAGACCGCTCTATTTACAATTTCCAAACCACACGTCATACAGTTAGTATGGCAATACGACCGAGGTTTAGAGCTCTCACACTAGGATCCAATCATAGCCAATTAACAGGATAACCATGGCTACTGCAAGGTCACTTTTGGCGTTATTAAATGAGTACATAAACGACATCACTGTACTTCAATAATGCACTAAGACTAGCAATCACACAAAAATATGACATCTAAGAAATAACATTGAAAAAATGTGACTTGAAGGTGATTGATATACATATCTAGGATCGAATAAAATTATGTTATGTTATATTTCGGGTTTTACGCCTGCATCAGCACCATTTTGGCTATATCGCCGGCGGGCAGTTGACATAACAACACCTTTCCTGGGCAGGCTCCAGCGTTTAACCAGTATTTGGGTGCTCCAACCTCCGTAAGAAACTGCCAACTTTTTCATATAAATGAGACACGGCTTGAGTGGGGCTCGAACCCATGACCATCAGTGATGATAGGTTACAGTGGTATACAAGTCAGCGACCGTAATCACGACCACGGAGGCGGACCAGATCGAATAAAAAGTTTTAAACACCGACTAACAGAATGGGGAGACTTTTTATAATTGATATACTAGTTTAGTTTATACAAATTTATTTTATCTCAATTGCGAAACAAGTTCTTACATTTTATATTAATCACTCTCGAAACCTCGTTCCTGATCGCCATGAGGGTGAGAAAAGAGGCAATGTGGAATTTAAATGCCTTTCACGACACAATCATAACGGCTACAGTTGGGCGCGAACTCCGGGCCTTTCGCACCTGAAGCGAATGCACTACAACTGCGCTATCACGATTTCCACAATAATAGTACATTCTGTGATTTTCTAAGTGACAAGGCAGTGATCTTATTCAATCCTCTATACGTTATACCCAGTAAGTTGAGAGAAAGACATACAAGTTCATTCTGACAGACAAAAAGCAAAGGATAGCGAGTAACAATGTTCATGTTACCCTTCTCAATCAAAACATGGAATTTGAAACAAGGATAATGTTACCCTTCTCAATCAAAACATGGAATTTAAAACAAGGTTCATGTTACCCTTCTCAATCAAAACATGGAATTTAAAACAAGGTTCATGTTACCCTTCTCAATCAAAACATGGAATTTGAAACAAGGATCCTGTTACCCTTCTCAATCAAAATATGGAATTTGAAACAAGGATCTGTGGTTGTTAACAGTGCAAGAGTTTGCTCAGAGATCTGTGTTTATATGGTATAAACATGTGATATATTCCCCCATTCAAATCAATGGCCAAACTTTAACTCTTTGCATGCTGGGTATAAATAAAGGCTATAAATAGTTCAAATAATTGTAGCAGACGACAACAATGGAACAATTCTAATGAAATTGCATGACATAGTTGACTGGTTTTTTTCGATGCTAGAATGCAGAGTTAAAATAAACCATTGACAAACTTGAGAAAGGGACTTTCTTGCAAAAACGTGGCCCTGGTAAAAACGTGGCCCTGGCTGACCAGATTGTTTCAAGCGGCATTTTGATTAACCCGTAACCTGATAAATCACGACAAAAGTTGTTTTTGCAAACAGTATAGAGCCCGATCAGATGACACAGAACTCCATGCTGAATGTCCCAGTCTGATCAGGCTCCATGCTGCCTGCTATTCGGATAGTGGAGCTAAAAAACTTGGGTGAATAGCAAGCAACATAGATCCTGATCAGATGAGAGGGAGTTACACCGTGGCTGATCTGGATCTATGTTGCTTGCACATTCCTTCCAATTTATTCAGCATTTTAAGGGTTAAAACATATTACCGTACCAAACTATTGTAAATGTAAACATCACATAGTATTAGGTAAAAATTAAAAAAATGTTACATTAACCCAGACACGTGCAGTTGTACCCTAAATCGTTTTAACCCTTTCAACACTACAGATCTCTAAATAGGCTTACAAGAAGTGTAGATCCAGATGAGCAACGAGTCGTCTCATCAGGATCTGCACCGTTTGCCAGTAATATTACTATTTTTAGACAAAATTACTCATTTTGATGAATGAACTGGTCCAAATGTAATTTTCTTATTAATTAATTGGTCTAAAAATATCATGCAACAGTCCATGTCAGTTACTTGGTGCTGAATGAGTTAATTTACAATTTTTAATCAGAACCTAGACTGTTTCAGAAGAGTATTTAGAATCTAGCCTATATCCAATACATTTTTCTCAGAATCTAAACCATTTCCAAACAACATGTGTTGTCTGTGACATGGCAGGTTAGGAGGGTAAATCCTGTTTCCAAATAAACACAGTTTGGCCGTTTAATATTTTAGCATTACTTTTAAATTTAATTTCTTTGCTTTTTGTCACCATTCTGTAAAAAATCCACGAATTAAAAACAGCTCTCACGTCTGGTCAAGTTTTATCCCATGAATATGCTTAATGAAGCTTTCTATGCTATATCTGAAAGCATCAGATCCACCACGATAAAACACAAACTCTAATTCTACTTTCCATAAATGTACTTTGATTACATCTTTTAGTAGGTCATTCAAAAATATTTACTACATTCTCATCCGTCTGCCCCATCTTTTTGACACTTAAATTCTAATGGTTGCCATCCTCGCAAGCCCTTTCTTTTTGACACTTAAATTCTAATGGTTGCCATCCCTGCTAGCCCCTTCTTTTGACATTTAAATTCTAATGGATGCCATCCCCGCTAGTCCCTTCTTTTGACACTTAAATTCTAGTGGTTGCCATCCCCACTAGCCCATTCTTTTTGACACTTAAATTCTAATGGTTGCCATCCCCGCTAGCCCCTTCTTTTTGATACTTAAATTCTAATGGTTGCCATCCCTGCTAGCCCTTTCTTTTGACATTTAAATTCTAATGGTTGCCATCCCCGCTAGTCCCTTCTTTTTGACATTTAAATTCTAATGGTTGCCATCTCCGCTAGTCCCTTCTTTTGACACTTAAATTCTAGTGGTTGCCATCCCCACTAGCCCATTCTTTTTGACACTTAAATTCTAATGGTTGCCATCCCCGCTAGCCCCTTCTTTTTGATACTTAAATTCTAATGGTTGCCATCCCTGCTAGCCCTTTCTTTTGACATTTAAATTCTAATGGTTGCCATCCCCGCTAGTCCCTTCTTTTGACACTTAAATTCTAATTGGTTGCCATCCCCGCTAGTCCCTTCTTTTTGACATTTAAATTCTAGTGGTTGCCATCCCCGCTAGTCCCTTCGTTTGACATTTAAATTCTAGTGGTTGTCATCCCCGCTAGCCCCTTCTTTTTGAAGCTGCACCCTCAATTCTCTTGATCAGCATTCTCGCCTGCACGTTTGTTTTGAGCCACACCCTGAGGTTTAGTGATTAGTGTCGCAATTTATCGGCATTTTTGCACAAATTATGGACGAGAATCTAGCAATTAAAGTCCCATTATGTATTGTGCTGCACACAGATATTCTATGGAGTACATGATATTAATATGTGATTACTCTCCTGTATCTCCATTTTATCATTATAAATAAATTACTAAAATTTTCAAATAAAATTTTGAAAGTCTGCCCTCAAATGAAATGTTTTATTTGTGAATAACTTTGTAAATGGTAATGAAAATAATGCATATGGGAACTTTAATACATAATGGCCCAATGTATACAGTGAAACCTGTCTTAAGCAGCCAGCCAAAGGAATCACAGAAAGTGGCTGCTTAGTGCAGATGGCTGCTTAATAGAGGGGAAATGTATAGTAAAACAGCATTTTGGGAATTTAGAAACTGGCTGCTTAATACAGGTTGGCTGCTTAATGGAGGTGACCACTAACACAGGTTTGACTGTAATATATATTATTTCCCTACTTATTAATATTTTGAAGCAGATTATAAAAGGATTTGACGATACTGAAGCATATTGTTGCAGAATATTTGTTATAAAGCTTATGCTATATATAGTGCTGACTGTACTTGATTCATTGCAAAAAAAGCAAAGCAGACAGCAGGGTGTACTTGGTTAAATAAATAAACACATTGACCAGTTTCTTACCTCTGAAAATCTGGTTCTTTTCTCTTAATATCTTCACTTGCTATGTAAGCTTCATTCTGACATCGCCCACTGCAAGGACATAACAAGGCGTAAATAGACATATAAATACAGATAAAACAAATTATCCACTCACAATACATAACACTCTCAAAACTCATCTAGAGTGTTTCTTGCCATTACGGATTTGTGAAAAAACAAAATATGAAGCTTATTACAGACAAGAAAAGCATAAAATTGTCTGCTAGTTTTCATCACAATTTGTGCATTATGTGTTGCACAGAAGGCCCATAGAAGGATTACCGGTAGTTCAGAACTAATGCTAAATAGTCAGCCTCCATTAATATGTACAATCAATGAAACTTGGTCAAACAAGACCGGTCACGAATATGTACAAATCAATGAAACTTGGTCAAACAAGACCAACATGGTACAAGCCATAATTATGTAAAAATCATTGAATGCTGAACTAAGTGGATGTTCAAACATCTGGTTATATGAATCCAAACTTTGAACCTCGGGTAAGCAATTCAAATGTCTGGCTTACTTGATTCTAAACTTTGTACCTCTGGTAACCAATTCAAACATCTAGTTTACCTGGATTTAAACTTAGAACCTCGGGTAAGCAGTTGAAACATCTGGTTTACCTGAATCTAAGCAAGCAATTCAAACATCTGGTTTACCTGAATCTAAGCAAGCAATTCAAACATCTGGTTTACCTGAATTTAAACATTGAACCTCTGGTAAGTAATTCAAACATCTGGTTTACCTAAATGCAAGCAATTCAAACATCTGGTTTACCTGAATCTAAACTTTGAAGCTCTGGTAAGTAATTCAAACATCTGGTTTACCTAAATGCAAGCAATTCAAACATCTGGTTTACCTGAATCTAAACTTTGAAGCTCTGGTAAGTAATTCAAACATCTGGTTTACCTGAATCTAAACTTTGAACCTCTGGTAAGTAATTCAAACATCTGGTTTACCTAAATGCAAGCAATTCAAACATCTGGCTTACCTGAATCTAAACTTTGAAGCTCTGGTAAGCAATTCAAACATCTGGTTTACCTGGATCTAAACTTTGAACATCTGGTTTACCTGGATCTAAACTTTGAAGCTCTGGTAAGCAATTCAAACATCTGGTTTACCTGGATCTAAACTTTGAACCTCTGGTAAGCAATTCAAACATCTGGTTTACCTAAATGCAAGCAATTCAAACATCTGGCTTACCTGAATCTAAACTTTGAACCTCTGGTAAGTAATTCAAACATCTGGTTTACCTAAATGCAAGCAATTCAAACATCTGGTTTACCTGAATCTAAACTTTGAAGCTCTGGTAAGTAATTCAAACATCTGGTTTACCTGAATCTAAACTTTGAACCTCTGGTAAGTAATTCAAACATCTGGTTTACCTAAATGCAAGCAATTCAAACATCTGGCTTACCTGAATCTAAACTTTGAAGCTCTGGTAAGCAATTCAAACATCTGGTTTACCTGGATCTAAACTTTGAACCTCTGGTAAGCAATTCAAACATCTGGTTTACCTAAATGCAAGCAATTCAAACATCTGGCTTACCTGAATCTAAACTTTGAACCTCTGGTAAGTAATTCAAACATCTGGTTTACCTAAATGCAAGCAATTCAAACATCTGGTTTACCTGAATCTAAACTTTGAAGCTCTGGTAAGTAATTCAAACATCTGGTTTACCTGAATCTAAACTTTGAACCTCTGGTAAGTAATTCAAACATCTGGTTTACCTAAATGCAAGCAATTCAAACATCTGGCTTACCTGAATCTAAACTTTGAAGCTCTGGTAAGCAATTCAAACATCTGGTTTACCCGAGTCTAAACTTTGAAGCTCTGGTAAGTAATTCAAACATCTGGTTTACCTGGATCTAAACTTTGAACCTCTGGTAAGCAATTCAAACATCTGGTTTACCTGAATCTAAACTTTGAAGCTCTGGTAAGCAATTCAAACATCTGGTTTACCTGGATCTAAACTTTGAACCTCTGGTAAGTAATTCAAACATCTGGTTTACCTGGATCTAAACTTTGAACCTCTGGTAAGCAATTCAAACATCTGGTTTACCTGAATCTAAACTTTGAAGCTCTGGTAAGCAATTCAAACATCTGGTTTACCTGGATCTAAACTTTGAACCTCTGGTAAGTAATTCAAACATCTGGTTTACCTGGATCTAAACTTTGAACCTCTGGTAAGTAATTCAAACATCTGGTTTACCTGAATCTAAACTTTGAACATCTGGTTTACCTGGATCTAAACTTTGAACCTCTGGTAAGTAATTCAAACATCTGGTTTACCTGGATCTAAACTTTGAAGCTCTGGTAAGCAATTCAAACATCTGGTTTACCTGAATCTAAACTTTGAAGCTCTGGTAAGCAATTCAAACATCTGGTTTACCTGGATCTAAACTTTGAACATCTGGTTTACCTGGATCTAAACGTTGAACCTCTGGTAAGTAATTCAAACATCTGGTTTACCTAAATGCAAGCAATTCAAACATCTGGTTTACCTGAATCTAAACTTTGAACCTCTGGTAAGTAATTCAAACATCTGGTTTACCTAAATGCAAGCAATTCAAACATCTGGCTTACCTGAATCTAAACTTTGAAGCTCAGGTAAGCAATTCAAACATCTGGTTTACCTGGATCTAAACTTTGAACCTCTGGTAAGCAATTCAAACATCTGGTTTACCTGGATCTAAACTTTGAACCTCTGGTAAGCAATTCAAACATCTGGTTTACCTGAATCTAAACTTTGAACCCCTGGAGAAGAGTGAGCCACCTGAGCGTATTTTCGGAGTATTGAAGGAATTCTGCAACCTGTATATAGAAACAGATAGTAGTTTATCAGAAGATTTGAAGAATAGACATTGGCCTCGCCATCTAACAGGCAGTACATGCCGCAGGAATATTCCTGATTATACTATGCCGGAAAGTTCAAGGCATCAAATCTCGGTCATTTTAGCAACAAAAATAGATTTCAGCCGCAAGTAAGAATCCGTTTAGCCCAATGAGTGCAGCTCAAAACCGAGGAAGCAAATTGCGGGTTAGAGTTAAATTTTCATATAAATACACACGCATGTAACAAAGTACATGTAAGTTGTGTTTGATTGACAGATGGAACATAAATAGACGAAATCCTAAGTTGATTGATAAGAAGCTGGAGAAAACAGACACAGACAGTTTCTCGGAGAAGTGTCATTGTTGTTGGGGTTATTGGTTCAACTTGGCAACATGATTTATTTCACCAACTCTGCTGGCTGGCATTAATGTCGCAAGCAATATTAGGATAACCAACTACCTTCTGCAAGCCAGATAATCTCATGAATTATATCATTGATGTCAAACGTGTCACTACAGACGGATCTGTAGTCCATTAACAGTCCATTAACAGTGGTTAACACAATGGACTGGTAATTCAGGGATTGCAGGTTTGATCCCTCGTCTGACCCTAATAAAATTAACAATCTTTCAGGTGGGACTTTAAACTGAGGTCTCGTGTCGGTGCTTTACACTGTGTACGTAAAAGAACGAGAGGAGATTCTGGAAAGGATCTCTTGTCTGTATGATTGCACTATCCTCCAAAAATCTAAAATGACAAATCTCGTCAGCAGGCATCGCTCATATGGGCAACCGGTAAATAAACGTAAAAAAAAACTGGTCACTTACGCCCCAAGAATTATGACTTTACCAATTGATATGAGTAGATAATGCAAGTTTTTCCAACATTGGCGGCCATTTGTTTTATTGACGTCATATTTCGACCCTTTATGGGAGCCCAATTTCCAACATTAGCAGCCATTGTTTTATTGACGTAATATTTCGACCCTTTATGGGAGCCCAATTTCCAACATTGGCAGCCATTGTTTTATTGACGTCATATTTCGACCCTTTATGGGAGCTCAATTCCAGCCACCTTAAGATGTGCTCTTTTCTAGTCATTATTTTAGATAATAAAAAAAACTCCATAAAACATTTTCTTGCAATTATTTGGGGGTTAACCCTTTCCTTCATAGAGATTTAGGTTAATATACTATTATATCTCCATACAAACGGCAGCCATTTAGCCATCATGCAGTGGATAAGTAGTGGCCATATCTATCCCACCTCCGCAGATATTATTGGGACTACATAGAGATTTAGGTTAATATACTATTATATCTCCATACAAACGGCAGCCATTAAGCTATCATGCAGTGGATAAGTAGTCGCCATATCTATCCCACATCCACAGATATTACTGGGACTACATGAGATTCTGGCATTTATTATGAACATTGGTTTGGCTACTACATTGGCAATGGCGTCAAGAGGCACTTCAATGAGGGAAAAGGTTACTGCATTTATATCATTGTTTGACCCTTACTATAATTTACATAGAGATGATGAAATGCAAGATATATGGCCATTTTAACACATGCTCATTCTTTTCAATATGCAAACTTTTCAATACCTGAAATTTTACAGACTTGTAACTTACGTGAAGAAGAATTGCTGTTCAACAGCACACCGCCACAGGTACTTGCATGCTGCTATTGTCAAACACTTGTAACCAATCGGCTGATGTTTCTAAATATAAACATTGATTATTATTAATATTTTTGACAAACTGATGTGTGTACTAGTGCATAGACCCAATAAACCAGGGCTCATTCTAGGGGACGACATGGGCGAAGTAGTCGCCTAAGGACTCTGATTTCGCCCTAAAAAAAAGTTTTTTACAATTTTCATACAAAATCTTGTCCTGTACAAGTCCAGTAAGCTACACTCTTCATTGTAAATGCTCCTTCTATTTAAATGTTGTATTTAATGGTGACATTACAGTCAAACCTGTGTTAAGCAGCCAGCCAAGGGAATCTCAGAAAGTGGCTGCTTAGCACATGTAGCTGCTTAATAGAGGTCAAATGTATAATAAACCAACATATTGGGAATCTGGCTGCTTAGATACAGGTTGGCTGCTTAATAGAAGTGACAACTAACACAGGTTTGACTGTATGTATTTTAACCTTATTGTGTTGAAATTTATTAAATAATACCAGTTAAGGGAGGGCGCAATCACATGGTCTCAAACTTCTCCCCAAATTTCTGACTTAGGATTAGCCCTGTAAACAATATTGTTGGTTTTTCAATTACCTGTTGAACAAAGGATTAAATGGCGATGGCGTATATACAAACATATAGAGAAATACAAAAGGTTTGAAGGGTGCCGATTTTTGTATCCTGTTGTTTATGCTGTCGAAATTTATTTTATGAGACTTCAATCAACAGAGATTTGAATCGATCTATCGATACTGCACTCAATCATAAATGATCATCGTTATGATAATTACATCGTTATGATAATCATCATAACGAGCTTATCATAACGAGCTTATCATAACGAGCTTCTCATAACGAGCTTCAATCTGGTGACTTCTGCAGCATGGAGACTAATGAACGTGATATGCCTCACATGCTTGCAGTATAATCAGAGGCGTCTAGACTTCTACAAAACATCAATTCTCGTTATGAATTTTCATATTTCATGGCATTCAGAAACTACGATTATAGTGCAAATAATTAACGAGCTAGATACGGTTTCTTGGGGTCGTGTTAGAGGATTTGAAAACAGTAAATATCAATATCAGATTAACATTAGATACTTTTTGTGTGTGTGTTTTTACGTTTATGTATCATCGCTACCGGTTGCCCATATGAGCGACGCCTCCTGAAGAGAATAGTTAATTTATGTTGTTGGAGGATAGTGCAATGATACAGACAGAGACCCATTCCCGAATCTCCTCTGGTTCTTTTACGTGCACGGTGTAAAGCACCGACACGAGACCTCGGTTTAACGTTCCATCTGAAAGACTGTTAATTTTATTAGGGTCAGACGGTGGATCGAACCTGCGATACTTTTTGTTGGAGTCGTGTTAGAGGATCAAGTGATCTGATTGTTACTGTAAGCTGAACCAATCAGGCGCTTGAGACTGAGTTTTGAGATTGGAGAAAAGTTTTATAACCTCCAGGCCAGTAAATGTCAGGTTAACAAGGATATAAAAACGATTACCTGAATTAACCCATTCAACACCCAGTAACTTGACATGGACTGGTCCATGATATTTTTAGACCAACAAATTAATCCGAAAATTACATTTGGACCAGTTCATTTTACAAAACAGGTAATTGTGTCTAAAAAATAGTAATATTACTTGCAAAAAGTGCAGATCCTGATGAGACGGCTCGTCACGAGCCGGATCATCTGGATCTACACTTTTTTGTAAGCCAATTTAGAGGTCTGTGGTGTTGAAAGGGTTAATTACTAAGACAGGTGATTGTAGATATTAATCAACCTCTATGGAATTCTAATATACAGTCAAACCTGTCCTAAAGCAGCCAGCCAAGGGAATCACAGAAAGTGGTTGCTTAGCACTGATGGCTGCTTAATAGAGGGCAAATGTATAATAAAACAACATATTGGGACTCTGGAAACTGGCTGCTTAATGCAGGTTGGCTGCTTAATGGAAGCGACCGCTAACACAGGTTTGATATTGTACACTTTTGGTTGACATCAAAATCAACATATTTGTTACTGAGTTCAACAGACTTGTTACCGAGTTCAACAGACTTGTTACTGAGTTCAACATACTTGTTACTGAGTTCAACAGACTTGTTACCGAGTTCAACATACTTGTTACTGAGTTCAACATACTTGTTACTGAGTTCAACAGACTTGTTACCGAGTTCAACAGACTTGTTACCGAGTTCAACATACTTGTTACTGAGTTCAACATACTTGTTACTGAGTTCAACATACTTGTTACTGAGTTCAACAGACTTGTTACTGAGTTCAACAGACTTGTTACTGAGTTCAACAGACTTGTTACTGAGTTCAACAGACTTGTTACTGAGTTCAACAGAATTGTTACTGAGTTCAACAGACTTGTTACTGAGTTCAACATACTTGTTACTGAGTTCAACAGACTTGTTACTGAGTTCAACAGACTTGTTACTGAGTTCAACATACTTGTTACTGAGTTCAACAGACTTGTTACCGAGTTCAACAGACTTGTTACCGAGTTCAACATACTTGTTACCGAGTTCAACATACTTGTTACTGAGTTCAACATACTTGTTACTGAGTTCAACAGACTTGTTACTGAGTTCAACAGACGTAATACCGACTGAGATAAACATATTTTATACAGAGTTCAACAGACGTTCCAAACGTTATTTTATGCCTGAGGCCCCCTTTTCAACCTATGCAACCCGCCATAACTAATTATCTCTTCGATATGAAAAGTTGATACAACAAAACATGACAATTTAGTGTAACCAATTCAACACCAAGTAACTGACATGGGGACTGGTGCATGATATTCTTAGACCAATAAATGAATAAGAAAATTACAGTTGGACCAGTTCATTTATCAAAATGAGTGATTTTGTTTAAAAATAGTAATATTACTGGCAAAAAGTGCAGATCCTGATGAGATGGCTCGTCATGAGCCGACTCATCTGGATCTACACTTTTTGTAAGCCTATTTAGAGGTCTGTGGTGTTGAAAGGGTTAACAACTGCAATTGGCAGTCAGTTATCGCAATCAAACAATCTTAGCATGTTGAACTGCAAATCCAGGGATCCAAGTTTGATCCCCAATCCCAGCATACTAATATTAAGTCTTTCGACATTGGGACTATAAACCGAGGTCTCATGTATCAGAGCTATACACATACAGGGCAAGTATAAGAAACAGGAATGATTCTGGAAATGGAGTGTCTGCTGTACTTTGCTTGCACTGTCCTCCAAACCCTAAAATGACTAATATACTTCTGGGGGTGTGGCCCGAAGTTGTGCGAGAGACGATAAATAAAAAAGACATTCTTCTAGGTTTTGTTTTTAGTTCGGTAAACTTGAGGGTGAATCAAATGGGGATGTCGGGCAAGGTCGAGAATCTAGCAAGGTCGAGAATCTAGCAATGTCGAGAATCTAGCAAGGTCGAGAATCTAGCAAGGTCGAAATCTAGCAAGGTCGAAATATAGCAATGTCATATCTAGCAAGGTCGAAATATAGCAAGGTCATATCTAGCAAGGTCGAAATATAGCAAAACATACATAATGACCTCGTCCAGAACTTTCTCAGAGAGAGGACACGAACACGAGTGACTGTGGAATCATGGAGACCCTTCACTTGTTGATTGGACCATCTGTCTCAACTGCACGAGCAAAGAATCATACGCAGGATAAGCACGGATTCTGCAGGAGACCTCAGTTCATAGTCTCATCCGAAAGACTTACACAAGGTAAGGAAACTTGAGAGGGAATTTACACAAGTTTTTTTCTCTCTCCAAAACCTGCTTTCCAATCCATCATCTGTTCATGTACATTATAAGATTGTGTATCAATGTTATTACAAAATAAAGTACTGTTTACACTAAGGTGAGGAATTACAAGAACATATTGTGAATGTTAAACTATTAATGGGAGGTAAGAGAGTAGAAAACGTGTCACGGGAGTTAAATAGTAAACGTGAATAGAATATGATGCTTAGCTCTGTGTAATGGATGTGAAAACCATCCGTACAAATCACGCCAATATCCCACTGTATTTATTTAAACCCTTTGTTTGTTGGTTTTTGGTGTTTAACCCTTTCCTTCATAGAGATTTAGGTTAATATACTATTATATTTCCATACAAATGACAGCCATTTAGAGTCGCCATATCTACCTCACCTCCATAGATATTACTGGGATTACATGAGAGTCTGGCCTTTATTATGAACATTGGTTGTACTACTACATTGTCAATGTATGTCGTATTGGTAATGGCATCAAGAGGTGCTTCTATGAAGGAAAGGGTTAAAGTCGAACTTAACAGCTTAGGTCATAACTATGGCAACCCTCCAGCTATTACTGGTGGAGGAAGACCTGGGTACCCATCCAGAGCAGTATTTCAGGTACGGACGGACACCCAGATAGACCCACCAACCTTCCGCAAGCTAGTTGGATAGCTTCCCCCCCATGAAATCATTTTGACACACAGCGGTTAGGAGCAAGTGATTTTATTCAAATTAATCCAAAATCAAAAGTGCACAGAACTTCTTAAATGAGAATATGTGATGTGATGAAGATGCGTTCATAGGACACGGAAATGGCTCCGGTTGGCCGCATACAAAATCAAAGGGTGACAACTCTGGGAACATTAATATGATACCTTAGTGTATCACAATATGGACAGGCCCATGCTGTGCACAATTCGTTATACATTTACCATGCTTCCAAATACAGGATTTAGAAATCAGACATCCCAAAATTTGTTTAAAGGTCGTAGGAATAAAGAAATGCAACTGTTCAAATATCATTATTTTATCTTCTGAATATAATTAATAAACTTCTCAAAGACATAATCCCATTTTCCAAATGTCATATGTTTTCGCGATATGATAATGTCCCGATTTTGGGCTAAATTTATGAATATAGTGGAGAATGAGTTATGTAAAAACCTGTTTTTCAATTAACCAGTGATGTAAAGTACTTGGTAAAATTAGAGTGGAGTTGTAGATTTTGAACTGGCTGAAGAAAATTGCATGAAATGTTTTGTATTTCGTTCCCACCAGTTATTCACATCACTACATATCATATAACGTATGTAATATATGCACAGTCAGCAAAAAATGGTTTTAATAGCAATACATGTATACATAAATATATATATATGTATATATAAAATGATAAAAAACAAGAATAATTCCAATCAGAAAGTACCGTTATGATAATTTGTAAAAGATGGGGGAAATGTTTGCATTTATCTCCTCTCCAATCCCAATTTCCATCCCTCCCCCATTGTCCCCACCCCATTTCCATCCCTCCCCCATTCTCCCTTTCGACCATTCTCCCCACTCTCCAATTCCTTTCTTCCCCCATTTTCCCCACCTACCATTCTCCCCTCTCCCATAGGTCATAATGCAAAATGTCCTTGCTGTGCATTTCATTCTACAGAGAAACTAGGAAAAAGTGTGGTTGTGATGTGTAGTGGTATCAGTTTGCATTACAGACCATGGGAGAGATAAATAATGTAAATTCTGATTAAAAACATATTAAGATGAAAGGAAAATATATACAATATGTATAAACCACAGGCAAATTTCTTTTTTTTTTGGCCCTATGGTCATAATAGTATAGTAAATAATAATTTCTTACTATATGACCAAAGGGCCCCAAAAAATGTTTGTGTCTTGTGCCTGTGGTATAAACCATATTTTAGCAGATGAAAGCGTATATATATATATATATATTAGGGATGGCAACGAACATAATATGAATAATTTATTATTGAAAATTGTAAATATTGTGCAATAATGAGATGTTGTCGCCAATTGCTTCAGGATATCTCGGTGCAGTACATTCCAAGTAATCTCTTTACGTGGCTTTAAATCAAAGTAGCAGACATTCTGAATATTTAGTCCAATTGTAGTAGGGATGGCAACGAACATTCGACTATTCGCTCGAACGTCCGAATATCCGAATACTATTCCAGTATTCGAATATTCGGTAAAAATATATAATATTTGTAAAAATGATATAAACTGTCATAAATCCGATACGTTGCTTTCTTTTACAATTTGAAGCCATCATAAAACCTTCCAATACAAAAGAAATTGCCCCAGGATGTTTGAATAAACAATGTTGTGGTCGCATCCATGGCAAGTGTTAATTGACACTCTGCCATGTAATTGGATAATTACAGTAGGTGCTAAGGTGTTTAATTATGATGTCAAAACTGTTTAGACGAGAAAATTCCTTTGAAATATTACAGACAAGCTGCAACATCCACCCCGTGTTTCTTAAATTTATAATTAACTGCTCAATATTACCCAAAAGTACTATATAAAATATGATCTTTATGATGTTGTCCTCAAAAAAATGCCGCCCACTCAGTCATACGTTTGGAAAGACTACAATCGCGCAGGGAATAAGAAAACTGCTAGGTGCAAATTGGATTTAACAGATTCGGGTACAAGATCAATCTGAATAATCATTTGAAAAACAAACACACTTCAACGGAAAGCAGTTCAAGTGACATCGGCTTCATTTGTGAAAACGCCCATAAATGTACAGTGGCCGATAACAATAACTGAATGAATCGTCGTCATATTTGCATGGCCTTACAGGAAGAAGATGACGTTTAGTAATTTAAAAGTAGCTTAATTTGGCATTTCTTATAAGAGTTTGAGTGATTTTGAGTTTTTAATAGAATTAAACAGAATATTCGAATACCTTACTGACCGGATATTCGGATAGTGAAATCGCTATTCGTTGCCATCCCTAATATATATATATGTGGTCAGTTGAGTTGAAGGAAACTGGAGTACCCACAGAAAACCCACATGTATGATCTGGCGACCACAGTACCATCTCACACATTTGCCGGTCTGAGTATCGAACCTGGGTTGCATTGGTGAGAAGCAAGCATGCTAACCACTGCACTAATACGATAGCCACCTTTAAGATGACATATTAAGGACATAGTCTTTGACGTCAGTGACCCAATTGAAAACATTAATATCTGTAACCTTTTTTCTTTTCTTTTTTATAAATTTATTCAGTTCATTATTTTACAAATCTGTAACTTACCTCCCTTTATGGATATGAATTTAGAAAAGTTATTTTATGGTAAATTTGCATATATAGTTTATTGTAAAATAGCTGTATATTTGATAAATGAGACTTCTAGTGACTATACCCTACATTTGTACATGTATATACATGCTCTGTAAAAGCAATAAAACTAAGGTGACATAACCTATGCATCACTAATATCGCCCTATGCATCCCGATACAACATCTTCACTATGAAATGTCGATACAGCCAGCAACGAAATCATTTCAAACAACTGCGATTTGCTGTCATTGCAGTTGGTTTGCATGTTTTGCTGCATCAAGAAATGTTTCGTTGCATCAACAATCTATAGAGTAATATAACTTTGTTGTGTCGAGTTGCATATGTTCTACTATACACTATTGTATACACAATTATATAAAATAGATCATTTGTTTGTTTTTCATTATTTTAAAGTCGCACAAACAGCTTAGGTCATATCGAGACTCTCCAGCTATTATTGGTGGAGGAAGACCCCGGGTGCCCGGCTACTCTCCAGCTATTATTGGTGGAGGAAGACCCCGGGTGCCCGGCTACTCTCCAGCTGTTATTGGTGAAGGAAGACCCCGGGTGCCCGGCTACTCTCCAGCTGTTATTGGTGAAGGAAGACCCCGGGTGCCTCTCCGAGCAGTATTTCAGGCACGGACGGGCACCTGGGTATAACCACCAACCTACAGCAACCCAGCTGGATAACTTGAATGAATTTGACACCCCCCAGAGGGATTCGAACATACAGCAGTGATGGGCAGGTGATTTCAATGACCGTAACCCTTTCAACACCAAGTAACTCATATGGACTGGTCCATGATATTCATAAACCAATAAATGAATCAGAAAATCACATTTGGACCAGTTCATTTATCAAAATGGGTAATTTTGTCTAAAAATAGCAATATTACTGGCAAAAAGTGCAGATCCTGATGAGACGGCTCGTCACGAGCCGGCTCATCTGGATCTACACTTTTTGTAAGCCTATTTAGAGGTCTGCGGTGTTGAAAGGGTTAACCAGAGGCCCCTATAAAATAGATAAAATAATCAAAATATAAACTAAGGTTATGATAAGTAATGCCTTTATCTTTGCAGTTTTTAACTCCACTGCTTGCCAGGCTACGTGTATATCAGCTGACATTTATACCCCCGTGCACAAGTGATTCTTAGCAAGCAACCAGACATGTTAGTGAAATATAACTCTGTATTTCTACTGCAGGAGTTATTGCCCCTGCCAAAACTCCCCCTTTTTCTCACCTTTTTGGAATGGCTCTGTTCCTTTTCCTAACGGAGGTAAGCACAAAACAGAAAGAACATCCACTTTTATAACAATATCACACATACCGGTCCAACATGCAAGGCTCCCAGTGATCCCTGACTTTCCAGGGATTCATATTTACTCCCCGATCCGCGTATTTATTTGGTAGATATTAAAGTAAGTCGTTGTTTCGTGACATCGTACAATAGAGCACCGAGATGAGACATATTTCTTGATAGGGAAGTGAGTCTAAGCACTCTTAGTGATTTCCGTTGCCATGGTTTTATATATACTGGTTGGCGACCCTTTTCTGTCCAAAAAAACCAATGTTTTTTAATCATAACTTTAACCCTTTCAACACCACAGACCTCTAAATTGGCTTACAAAAAAATGTAGATCCAGATGAGCCGGCTCGTGACGAGCCGTCTCATCAGGATCTGCACTTTTTTCAAGTAATATAACTATTTTTAGAAAAAAATTACCCATTTTGATAAATGAACTGATCCAAATGTAATTTTGTTATTAATTTATTGGTCTAAAAATATCATGGACCAGTCCATGTCAGTTACTTGGTGTTGAATGGGTTAAACGTTTGATCTCCAGAGTCATTTTCTTTACATAAATAAATAGGTCAGTTTATCATGCATGTAATAACATAAAACAGCTATATATCAAGGGAGGTAAATGCCGATGGTGAGGTCACAAAAGGGGTAATTAAAATGCCAATTAATATTCAAGGGAAAGACCCATTATCCGGACACTTCTATTTTTTGCCATCGTTTATATCTAACAGAGTCTGCAATAATACAATATAAAATCGTGTGTGCAACTTCATATTGACCAAATAGCAAAATGTAAAGCAAACACTTTTATTTTTAAACTTTATTTATTTTACAACGATTGCGATGCAAGTTTTAACAAATTATATTAATCACTCTCGTTGGCTCGGATGACAGTGTATATGTGGTCATTCGTGTAGGAGGAAACCGGAGTACCCGGATAAAACCCACCTGTCCGATCTGGCGACCATCGTACCATCTCACATACTTCCCGGCCCGAGGATCGAACCTGGGTCGCATTGGTGAGACGCTAGTGTGCTAACCATTGCGCTAATCGGACAGCTCCACCGAACACTTGTCAGCAGATAACTGACATATATTACTGACATATACAGAGCACTAGATATGGCATCGATGTTTTATATTTCACACTATATATTTGTTTATTTTGTATTTAATACGTTTTATCATTCTTAGAACAAGAAAACTTGATGTTACCAAGTACGATGTTGACAGCATCAGACAAAAAATGAATTTCCCCACTTATTGGGCCTCCTAAAATAAGCAGTTTGCGCATGCGCACAAATGTGGGGGAAAAAGTAAACAATCAAATTTATTATGTTTAATTCGCCAATTAAAACTAAAGTAAACAATCAAATTTATTATGTTTAATTCGCCAATTAAAACTAAAGTAAACAATCAAATTTATTATGTTTAATTCGCCAATTAAAACTAAAGTAAACAATCAAATTTATTATGTTTAAGTCACCAATTAAAACTCAAATAAACAATCAAATTTATTATGTTTAACTCACCAATTAAAACTCAAATAAACACACATTTATTATGCTTAACTCACCAATTAAAACTCAAATAAACAATCAAATTTATTATGTTAACTCACCAATTAAAACTCAAATAAACAATCAAATTTATTATGTTTAACTCACCAATTAAAACTCAAATAAACACACATTTATTATGCTTAACTCACCAATTAAAACTCAAATAAACAATCAAATTTATTATGTTTAACTCACCAATTAAAACTCAAATAAACAATCAAATTTATTATGTTTAACTCACCAATTAAAACTCGAATAAACACAAATTTATTATGTTTAACTCACCAATTAAAACTCAAATAAACAATCAAATTTATTATGTTTAACTCACCAATTAAAACTCAAATAAACAATCAAATTTATTATGTTTAACTCACCAATTAAAACTCAAATAAACAATCAAATTTATTATGTTTAAACTCGCCTGTCTTGAAAATCTTCGAATGATCGAGAACAAAAATCACAGGTGCAACTGAGGTAGGAATCATTTGCGAGGGTGGGCAGGAAAATGGGTCACCCCGTCCAAAGGGTCGCCAACCAGTACTTCTGTAACATTTCCATTTCATATATATCTTTGTCACATAAATCTTCTTATTTTCAGTTTAATACAGCCATCACATATTTTCTTGTATGTACACACGTGTTATACAACCTGAAAGGATTCTGATTGGTCTGTGGTATGACAGCATGCTTTTGACACATTTGCCATATAGCTTGCTTTCTATCATCACTAAAATGTTAAATATGCACTAGCGATATACACAGTAATTAAAAATATTGTGTCGATTATTTGCGTGGAGCTGTTTGATTATGGGGGACTATTTACTACAGCGTACGGATGCACCTTACTGATTTCCTTGATGTAATAAGGCTCAAAGTATACGGGCAAACAGAAAAGTTTCTTTTTCAAATTGATGGTTACTGAGGTAATGTGATATATACAGCATCTTACACTTGTGCTGATTTCATACTGTATTTTCTGAAACCCGGTTTGATATTTTGTAATTAAAATGCTCGCTTAACCCATTTCATTCTGGATACATTTAACGGCTTTTGCAAACAACATAGATCCAGATCAGCCGCAGCGTGACGCTGCGTGCTGATCAGGATCTATGTTGTTTGCTACATAGCCAAGTGCCTTAGCAATATCATGTGAATAGCAAACAGCATAGAGCCTGATCAGATGGCATGTTCTGTGGCCGTTGATCTGGCTCTATGTTCTTTGTAAATACCGTTTGAACGGTATCCAGAATGAAATGGGTTAACAGCAAAATTCCAAAACTCGTTTTATAAAATATGGTATGAAATCACCTTTCTTTTTTTATTTAAGTATATTTAACGTTGCTACCGGTTACCCATTTGCAATGGGCAGTTTACCTAACAACACCTTTACTGAGCAGGCTCCAGCGGTTAACCAGTACTTGTTACACCAAGCTACGCAAGAAACTGCCAAATTTTTCATATAAATGAGACACGGCCTGAGTGGGGCTCGAACACATGACCATCATTGATGATAGGTTACAGTGGCATACAAGTCAGTGTGACCTTAACCAATCGACCACGGAGGCGGATATGAAATCACAACTCGTGTAAGATCCTATATATATATATACACTACTACAATACATTTTAACATGTTTGCAGTAAGAGAAAAATGGTCATATGCACAAGGTGACTGAATGTCATTGTTTTATATACATTACACACTTATAATTATAAAATTAATTCAGACACATTATGTTATGTTATATTTCGGGTTTTACGCCTGTATCAGCACCATTTTGGGCAGTTTACCTAACAACACCTTTCCTGGGCAGGATCTAGCGGTTAACCAGTACTTGGGTGCACCAACCTCCTTAAGAAACTGCCAACTTTTTCATATAAATGAGACACGGTCTGAGTGGGGCTCGAACCCGTGACCATCAGTGATGATAGGTTACAGTGGTATATAAGTCAGCGACCTTAACCACTAGACCACGGAGCTCAAGGCGGACTCAAGACACATTAAAAAAAATTCTAGAGCCAAACTTTATTTCACAATTAATCTCAATTGAGGGTCAAAAATAACAATTCATTTTGTGCCCCCTTTGCACTATTAGCTACGATAAAAGTCACTAAATGACTAAATGTAATTCTGTATCGACTCCCATGGGAAATATTAAATTATGAATTTTGATGCCATGTCATTTTGCATAAACTCCCATGGGAAATATTACTAAATGGCATTTCTTAACCCATTCAACACCAAGTAACTGACATGGACTGGTGCATGATATTTTCAGACCAATAAATTAATATAAAAAAATACATTCGGACCAGTTCATTTATCAAAATGGGTAATTTGTGTCTAAATATAGTAATATCACTGGCAAAAAGTGCAGATCCTGATGAGAAGGCTCGTCACGAGCCGGCTCATCTGGATCTACACTTTGTGTAAGCCTATTTAGAGGTCTGTGGTGTTGAAAGGGTTAAACATCATGACGAGATCAATCGAGAAATAATATGATGCTTCCTGATAATCAAGTTAGTTTTTACAAATTTATTTTAGCTCGATTGCGAAACAAGTTCTTACAACATTTAGTTTAATCGCTCTTGAGACTTGAGACTTGGAATCCATTGTAATGAGGGAAAGAGACAAGGCAATGTGGATCTAAGAGTGTTGCCTAAGGACACAAGCATGGTGGTTCTGGATGGGGTTCGAACTCGCAACCTCTCAATTATGAGGCAGACATGGCATCCATTTCAGCACAACCTCTCAATTATGAGGCAGACATGGCATCCATTTCAGCACAACCTCTCAATTATGAGGCAGACATGGCATCCATTTCAGCACAACCTCTCAATTATGAGGCAGACATGGCATCCATTTCAGCACTATCAGTTATATTGAAGGATGGCATACATTAGATGCATGCATTGTGTACATGCCCATGCAAGACATGCAGTTAAACATGTCTTAAGCAGCCAACCAATGGATTCACAGAAATTGACTGCTTAGCACAGGTGGCTGTTTAATAGAGGGAAAATGTATAATAAAAACATATTGGGAATCTGGATGTTTAACACAGGTTGGCTGCTTAATAGAGGAGAACACTAACCCAGGTTTGAATGTATTACTTCTATTATAAAAATATGATCGTCTTTGAATTTATTGCTTACCACATATAATTCAGAGCTCTAAACGTGTGTCATCCGACGCACCCCAGTGGGATTTGAACCTACAGCGGTGAGGGACAAGTGATTTGAATTCATCTACCTTAAGCGCGAAGGCCCCTTGGAAGCCCCTTGTAGAATATGAGTAATAATGAACACCAGATAGGGTATATTACACTGACATAGATGATCATTATGAATAATAAATACCTCGTTAACATTAATATGTGCAATGAACGTCTTTCCTTCGAAGGCCAACTTCTTGATTTGAGACCTGCAAAAACAAAAACATCATGTAACATATGCCGAGCAGTGTTCCTGCTGTCAGTCGCCAGTTTTTTCAATTGGCGACAGAAGTGGTGCAGAGAGAAAGAATCCTGCTGAGAAAATGGATCATACCTCTTATAAAGTACTAAACAACACAGACAAACTTATAATTACATTGAAACTTGTAAACAATAAACTACATTGAAACTGACAAACTCATAATTACATTGAAACTGGTAAACAATTAACTACACTGAAAATGACACTCGTAAATTACATTGAAACTTGTAAACCATAAACTACATTGAAACTGACACTCATAATTACATTGAAACTGGTAAACAATAAACTAGATTGAAACCGACAAACTCATAAATTACATTGAAACTGGCAAACCATAAACTACATTGAAACTGACAAACTCATAATTTACATTGAAACTGGCAAACCATAAACTACATTGAAACTGACAAACTCATAAATTACATTGAAACTGGCAAACCATAAACTACATTGAAACTGACAAACTCATAATTTACATTGAAACTGGCAAACCATAAACTACATTGAAACTGACAAACTCATAATTTACATTGAAACTGGCAAACCATAAACTACATTGAAACTGACAAACTCATAATTACATTGAAACTGGCAAACCATAAACTACATTGAAACTGACAAACTCATAATTTACATTGAAACTGGCAAACCATAAACTACATTGAAACTGACAAACTCATAATTTACATTGAAACTGGCAAACCATAAACTACATTGAAACTGACACTCATAATTTACATTGAAACTGGCAAACCATAAACTACATTGAAACTGACACTCATAAATTACATTGAAACTGGCAAACCATAAACTACATTGAAACTGACAAACTCATAATTTACATTGAAACTGGCAAACCATAAACTACATTGAAACTGACAAAACTCAGGAAGAGCAGGATTAAACAGATATATATATATATTTATGTGTGTTTACCATTTATAAATCTGTGTGCGTCTGCTACCATGAAAAGTCATAATTCCTTGATGGGTGACACCTAGGTACATCTGGTTACCTTTCTGGTCCTGAAACAAGTCCAGAATAACACCTATATAGCGGAGATCAATACACATGGGGCGGGTTTTATACAAATTTAATTTAGCCTGATTGCGAAACTAAGTTTTCACAACATAAGATTAATCACTCTCTAGACCTAATTCCTAATGGAATCCTTTGCTATGAGGGAGAGAGAAGAGGAAATGTGGAATTAGAGAAGAGGAAATGAGGAATTAGAGAAGAGGCAATGTGGAATTAGAAGAGGAAATGTGGAATTAGAGAAGAGGCAATGAATGTGCAATTAGAGAAGAGGCAATGTGGAATTAGAGAAGAGGTAATGTGGAATTAGAGAAGAGGCAATGTGGAACTAGAGAAGAGGCAATGTGGAATTAGAGAAGAGGCAATGTGGAATTAGAAGAGGGAATGTGGAATTAGAGAAGAGGCAATGTGGAATTAGAGAAGAGGAAATGTGGAATTAGAGAAGAGACAATGTGGAATTAGAGAAGAGGCAATGTGGAATTAGAGAAGAGGGAATGTGGAATTAGAGAAGAGGCAATGTGGAATCTTGACTAAGGACTACACCACCGTGTGATGTGGGTGGGGGGATGTGATGCTAGGATATTTAATGCAATAAATACCGGTATTTTGATTTGAATGAGCGACATTACTGACTTTTCTATTACCTCCCTTGGCAGATAAGTCTGATTTATTATGAAATGTATATAGGTACTTTTAGAATGAATCCTTTGTTTTCACTGTTGTTTCCTGGTACACTAAATGTGATTTTATCAAAATCATGTTAATTAATTGATAATAATCTTTTAAAGATAAGTACCCATTGGACATACTGTAGGGTAACTGTCCAGATATAATAATTTAATAATTATAAGATGAGACAGTGGATGAAATTTGATAGCATGATGTGCAAAGGAAACAACGATAAAAAAGAGGAACCCCCTTAAAAGGACATATCTACTTTTAGGGAGTATTCAGGGGCAGTAACTGTTCGACATTTAGTGGATGTTCTGGTCGTGACCATGTGAGGATCCTCCTCACATCCTAGTTTTAGATTACATGTATACAAATTTATTTTAATGAATGTGATAAGATACACATCAACTACAGGGTCCTTTGTGTCTGTGTCCATGGATAAACATACATTAACTTTATGCGGTCCACCCCGTACATGTTCAGGGACAATGTTAACTCATCTTGACTTTATGCGAGTCCACCCGTACATGTTCAGGGACGATGTTAACTCACCTTGACTTTATGCGGGTCCACCTCGTACATGTTCAGGGACGATGTTAACTCACCGTGACTTTATGCGGATCCACCCCGTACATGTTCAGGGACGATGTTAACTCACCTTGACTTTACATGTTCAGGGACGATGTTAACTCATCTTGACTTTATGCGGGTCCACCCCGTACATGTTCAGGGACGATGTTAACTCACCTTGACTTTATGCGGGTCCACCCCGTACATGTTCAGGGACGATGTTAACTCACCTTGACTTTATGCGGGTCCACCCCGTACATGTTCAAGGACGATGTTAACTCATCTTGACTTTATGCGGGTCCACCCCGTACATGTTCAGGGACAATGTTAACTCACCTTGACTTTATGCGAGTCCACCCGTACACGTTCAGGGACGATGTTAACTCACCTTGACTTTATGCGGGTCCACCCCGTACATGTTCAGGGACGATGTTAACTCACCTTGACTTTATGCGGGTCAACCCTGTATGTGTCCATGGACGACGTTAACTCACCTTGACTTTATGTGGGTCAACACCGTATGTGTCCAGGGACGATGTTAACTCACCTTGACTTTATGTGGGTCAACCGTGTATGTGTCCATGGACGACGTTAACTCACCTTGACTTTATGTGGGTCAACACCGTACGTGTCCATGGACGACGTTAACTCACCTTGACTTTATGTGGGTCAACACCGTACGTGTCCAGGGACGATGCTTTCTTCAAGAAGCTGGCTTCGGCCTCAGCTGGCACTTGACCACTACAATAAGTATAGATACATGTAAATTGTAGACTGGAATCTGAATGTATATACATGTATATATTAAATAATGTGTAGTAATTTATCAATACACATGTACAGTCTATATGTCATTTACCGAGCGTCCTTTGTGTGATGGGCCGTTACATATTTCTATACTTGGGTAAATAAAAATAAATTCCGGAAAATTAAAAGCATTATTAAATAAAATAACATTCCAGACTTTAACTAGTGCAATCATGATTCTTATACCCACCAAACATTATGACCTTTGACCTCAGAGTCAAAGACCTTCACCCTTGAAGCTACTAGACTGGGTGTTGTCCTGGAGAGGATTTCCAGAAATCGCATAGATGTGTGCCATGTGTTGTCCATGTAAAGAAACTTCTGGTGTTGTCACGGTGAACATACCGGTATATACACAATTATTACCTCCACCTAGGAGATTATATTTTAGCCTCCATTTTTGCTTGTTTATCTGTTAAAAGGATTACGCAAAAAGTTACAGATGGATTTTCATGAAATTTGGTGGATGTGTTGACCTCAGGTAAAGGACGAACCCATTAGATTTTGGAATTGATCTGGATCTGGGGATTTTTCAAATGAATTCTTCACCACTATGGGATGGGGCAAAAATGAATTATTTTCAGTGTGATGGGTGTTTGCTATCTTGGATAGCTTGTGTTTTAAAATGAAGAGGATTTTTCAAATGAATTCTTCACCACTATGGGACGGGGCAATAATGAATTATTTTCTGCACCACGGGTGTTTGTTATCTTGGATGGCTTGTGTTTTAAAATGAAGATGTCGGGCTTGAGTATAGGACAAGACAAACATATGGGCTCTATCTGTACTGGATGCAGACTGACTACATCATACACTGCTAACATTTACATTAGTTTGTCTCTACATATGCTCGGCAATGAGTATTACCTCTTGATTTGGTGAGGTGTATCTACCAGCCATGGGGTGACTACCTCTATACTGTCAGAGTGGGTACCTACATGAGGGTTTGGTGAGATGTATCTACCAGCCATGGGGTGACTACCTCTATACTGTCAGAGTGGGTACCTACATGAGGGTTTGGTGAGGTGTATCTACCAGCCATGGGGTGACTACCTCTATACTGTCAGAGTGGGTACTTACATGAGGGTTTGGTGAGGTGTATCTACCAGCCATGGGGTGACTACCTCTATACTGTCAGAGTGGGTACTTACATGAGGGTTTGGTGAGGTGTATCTACCAGCCATGGATATGGGGTGCTTACACAAGGGTTTGGTGGGGTATAACTATAGTATATGGGGTACTTACACAAGGGGTTGGTGGGGTATAACTATAGTATAGGGGTACTTACACAAGGGTTTGGTGGGGTATAACTATAGTATAGGGGTACTTACACAAGGGGTTGGTGAGGTATAACTATAGTATAGGGGTACTTACACAAGGGGTTGGTGGGGTATAACTATAGTATATGGGGTACTTACACAAGGGTT
>CM026399.1:32829880-32920219 GCA_014843695.1 Archivesica marissinica
GTGGGGTATAACTATAGTATAGGGGTACTTACACAAGGGGTTGGTGGGGTATAACTATAGTATATAGGGTACTTACACAAGGGGTTGGTGGGGTATAACTATAGTATAGGGGTACTTACACAAGGGTTTGGTGGGGTATAACTATAGTATAGGGTACTTACACAAGGGGTTGGTGGGGTATAACTATAGTATAGGGGTACTTACACAAGGGTTTTGTGAAGCTCCTGGATTTGCTGCTCTTGTTGTACGTTCTGCCCGGGTAACATCTTGAACTCGGCCACGTAACCTGGCGAATGATCCTGGGGGTCATAATCACCAACTTCAGCTGTAATATACAATGCATAAGTGTATTATACCCAAAACATACATAGGTTCAAGCGTCTCCACCCAATTTCAAGATTTTGGCCCTAAATACCGGTGTTGTGTTTTTACGTTTATTTATCGTCGCTACCGGTTGCCCATATGAGCGACGCCGCCTGAAGAGATTAGTCATTTTAGATTTTTGGAGGATAGTGCAATGATACAGACAGAGACCCCACCCATTCCAGAATCTCCTCTGGTTCTTTTACGTGCACAGTGTATAGCACTGACACAAGACCTCGGTTTAACGTCCCATCTGAAAGACTGCTAATTTTATTATGGTCAGGTGGGGGATCAAACCTGCGATCACTGGATTACCAGTCCAGCGTGTTACCACTGGACTACAGATCCGACTGTAAATACCATTTCTTTTAGAGGTAATTAACCCTTTCAACACCACAGAGCTCTAAATAGGCTTACAAAAAGTGTAGATCCAGATGAGCCGGCTCGTGATGAGCCATCTCATCAGGATCTGCACTTTTTGCCAGTAATATTACTATTTTAGACAAAATTACCCATTTTGATAAATGAACTGGTCCAAATGTAATTTTCGTATTAATTTATTGGTCTAAAAACTGATCATGGACCAGTCCATTTCAGTTACTTGGTGTTGAATGGGTTAACTGACATTACACTACTATTGTGAGGAGACATGCATGAATAGATTATGAATGAAATCTGGTGTTTTAAACGTTATGTTATATTTCGGGTTTTACGCCTGCATCAGCACCATTTGGGCTATATCGCCGGCGGGCAGTTTACCTAACAACACCTTTCCTGGGCAGGCTCCAGCGGTTAACCAGTACTTGGGTGCACCAACCTCCGTAAGAAACTGCCAACTTTTTTTTATATAAATGAGACACAGCCTGAGCGTGGCTCGAACCTGTGATCATCAGTGATGATAGGTTACAGTGGTATACAAGTTAGCGACCGTAACCACTCGACCACGGAGGCGGACGTGTTTTAAAACGAGCAGCAATGTTCACAAAGAATACCCATACACCAATACTGCATTATCGATATTAAAACTTGTTCTATGAAATTAACAAAGGGAAGTGAGTGCACAGAGCCGTCTCTAAGCACAAATTGCCTCCTAATGCAATCATATTTCTTGCGTCTTTATTTAATAACCGTGGTATCTCGAGCAAACTAGACAGACAGGTCGGCAATATTACCCAACTTCCTGTATAAATTGTAATTCGTTAGTTTAACGATGGGAAACATACTTTAACAACTTATAGTAAGCACTCTCGTTGGAGCAGATGAAAGCGTATATGCTGTCCTTCGTATGGGAGGAAACGGGAGTACCCGGAGAAAACCCACCTGTACCGAGGATCAAACCCGGGTTCCATTGGTGAAAAGCGAGCGAGCTAACCACTGCACTAATTGGACAGCCCTTAGAAACAGTATGCAAGTTATCAAAGAAATAATTTATTTCACGGTTTATTAGTTATATGTAATTGTTGACAGTTCCGTAGCCGCGCCATCGGAAAGTGGGTGAGACAAAATAGGTTCAAAAATTGATATATAAAATGTTCAATAATATTATACATTCGTCCCAAAACCTTCAAAACAATTGATTTGTAAAATGTTCAATAATATTATACATTCGTCCCAAAACCTTCAAAACAATTGATTTGTAAAATGTTCAATAGTATTATACATTCGTCCCAAAACCTTCAAAACAATTGATTTGTAAAATGTTCAATAATATTATACATTTGTCACAAAACCTTCAAAACAATTGATTTGTAAAATGTTCAATAATATTATACATTCGTCACAAAACATGCTTGGAAGACGAGTTCCAATCAACTAAATGGAGTTTTAACACGTCTACGGATGACACAATAGCAGATGACTAATTGGTTTCGGGAGCCATTAAAACAACAAACTGTCACATGTAGCAACCCGGGGACTATAAACAACAGATTAAATTTACAATTAACCAATCAAAGTCAGAGTTAAGACTTCATGTCTTATATGCTCTAGAAAACAATTACTACCCTGGGAAGAATCTGTATTCCAATAAAATTTATAGGGTTGTTTATACGAGCGTGTGCGTCTTCGCGGGGTATTCGTGCCAATTTGAAGCCGAGGACTAGTGAAATATATTATTATCTCTGTGGCCTAGTGGTTAAGGCATCCGCCTACGGAGTGGGATGTCGATGGTTTGAACCTCGTTAGGAGTTCGTTCTGATATGGCCGATTGGTGAGCCGCAGCTAGTTAAATAATGGTTACCGATTGCCTACCAGCCTGGCATACAAGCATAGGGTTCGGGAAGTAATGATGTTCATAAAAAAAAAGGTGTCTCATAAGTCAGAAATGGCTGGCCCTTTAAATAGGGGTGACACTATAATAAACAAACACTTTATCTTTTTTATAATATTCATATCAAATAGGCATTACCTATCAAACGGGGAAAGCCAATTTCAAAATACAGAACTAGACACTATAGGAGGAATATTACCCTATCCCTGAGAGGGGCTCGACATCTAAGGAAGATAGAATGATGACAACGAGTGTGTGCCTTTCTTGTAGACGATAACATTATTTGCAGAAATCATGGACACATGGCGTGAAATAATTAATATGTAATCGCCGAGAATTAAAGAGCTTGATGAATTGTATTATTTCATAGAGCTGTGAACAACGGATGCATGAACGTGATTTATCAATTGTGATCAATTATTTGTGATCCTATTATTAGTATATAAAAACTTTTTTTAGCGTGATTGCGAAACAAGTCCTTACAACTTATATTAAGTTTGAGCCCCGCCGGAGCCATTACGATTGTGCCTTTAGGAAGGCATTTAAATTCCACATGGCCTCTTCTCTCTCCCTTGTGGCAATGGATTCCATCAGGAATGGGGTCTCGAGAGTGATTAATATAAGTTGTAAAAACTTGTTTCGCAATCAAACTAAAATTAATTTGTATAAACTAAGACAGCTGATAGACGGTTTCTATATTTTAGAGTTCTGCTTTAATTCATTCAATACTAAGTAACTGACATGGACTAGTCCATGTTATTTTTAGACTAATAAATTGATTAGAAAATTGCATTTGGACCAGTCAATTTATATCGAGATCGGTAATTTTGCCTAAAAATAGTAAAATTACACATAAAAAGTGCAGTTCTTGATGAGACGGCTCGTTACAGGCTGGTTAATCTGTGGCTGTACGCTTTTTGCAAACCTATTTAGAGGTTGGTAGAGTTGAAATGGTTAAATGCTATTCATTCAGTCTGAGTGAATTTTGCTAACAGGCCAGTTAGTTTGCAAATTATTTAAAATTGCCCAAGTTAAAATGCTTATTTACGTGCCATTATTTTTAGGTTACGGTCTGCTTTTTATGGGGGGGTAGAGAAGCGATTATTGAAGCAAGGCCCGCCGATCTTTAGAAGCACTGTTGTGAACTAAGGTTTTATATTAAGGTTTTATTTTTCAATTAATATACAATTAAAAACATCTAATGAGGCTTTAAGAATAGGAGATTTAGTTGGCAATGAAAAGGATATGAAAGAGAGAGAAAACACACTATTAATGTCATCATGACATAATGACTTGCCAGAAGAAAGAGAAGTGCTCTGCAATATAGCTCAATCAATACCATTAATTAATGCGAAAATTGTAATTATTTGCTGTTTGTGTGATATGAATGGATATGAATGAATATGAATGGATGGTTGAGGTCTCTGGGTGGTGGAGGCATTAACTATTACAAACATTTGTACACTTTCTATTTCAATGTATTGGGTCAACTGAGTTTAAAAGTAACTTTTGTTTGTTTTTTGGGTTTAAAGTGTGTGCAGGAAGCATTTTTTTGTCACAGACGGACATAATCCTTCCCCTCATGTTTTTGTCACAGACGGACATAATCCCCACATGTTTTTGTCACAGACGGACATAATCCTTCCCCACATGTTTTTGTCACAGACGGACATAATCCTTCCCCACATGTTTTTGTCACAGACGGACATAATCCCCACATGTTTTTGTCACAGACGGACATAATCCTTCCCCACATGTTTTTGTCACAGACGGATATAATCCCCACATGTTTTGACACAGACGGACATAATCCCCAGATGTTTTTGTTACAGACGGACACCCCATATGTTTTTGTCACAGACGGACATAATCCCCACATGTTTTTGTCACAGGTGAACATAATCCCCACATGTTTTTGTCACAGACGAACATAATCCCCATATGTTTTTGTCACAGACGGACATAATCCCCACATGTTTTTGACACAGGCAGACATAATCCTTCCACTCATGTTTTTGACACAGACAGACATAATCCCCACATGTTTTTGACACAGACGGACATAATACTCACATGTTTTTGACACAGGCAGACATAATCCTTCCACTCATGTTTTTGACACAGAGATACATAATCCCAACATGTTTTTAACACAGACAGACATAATCCCCACATGTTTTTGACACAGACGGACATAATCCCCACATGTTTTGGACACAGACAGACATAATCTCTACATGTTTTTGACACAGACGGACATAATCTCTACATGTTTTTGTCACAGACATAATCCTTCCCCTCATGTTTTGGACACAGGCAGACATAATCCTTCCACTCATGTTTTTGACACAGATGGACATAATCCCCACATGTTTTGGACAACATAATCTCTACATGTTTTTGTCAGACGGACATAATCTCTACATGTTTTTGTCACAGACAGACATAATCCCCACATGTTTTGACACAGGTGAACATAATCCCCACATGTTTTGGACACAGGCAGACATAATCCCCAAATATAATCCCCAAATATAATCCCCAAATCAGATTCAGATAACCATAACCTTAACCCAAAATCTAGATGGGGTGGGGGGGGGGGTATGTCCCCATGTGCTAAAAACATGGTGAGGATTATGTACAGGTGGGAGTATGTCCTGGTGGGGAATATGTCCAGGTGGGAATATGTACAGGTGGGAATATGTCCTGGTGGGATTATGTCCTGGTGGGATTATGTCCAGGTGGGAATATGTCCAGGTGGGACTATGTCCAGGTGGGACTATGTCCAGGTGGGAATATGTCCAGGTGGGAATATGTCCAGGTTGGAATGTCCAGGTGGGAATATTTACAGGTGGGAATATGTCCAGGTGTGAATATGTACATGTGGGATTATGTCCTGGTGGGAATATGTCCAGGTGGGAATATGTCCTGGTGGGATTATGTCCAGGTGGGATTATGTCCAGATGGGAATATGTCTTGGTGGGAACATATCCAGGTGGGAATATATACAGGTGGGATTATGTACAGGTGGGAATATGTCCTGGTGGGAATATGTCCTGGTGGGATTATGTCCTGGTGGGATTATGTCCAGGTGGGAATATGTCCAGGTGGGAATATGTCCAGGTGGGACTATGTCCAGGTGGGAATATGTCCAGGTTGGAATATGTCCAGGTGGGAATATGTACAGGTGGGAATATGTACAGGTGGGAATATGTACAGGTGGGATTATGTCCAGGTGGGATTATGTCCAGGTGGGATTATGTCCAGGTGGGAATATGTCCAGGTGGGAATATGTCCAGGTGGGAATATGTCCATGTGAGAATATGTCCAGGTGGGAATGTGTCCATGTGAGAATATGTCCAGGTGGGAATATGTACAGGTGGGATTATGTCCAGATGGGATTATGTCCAGGTGGGAATATGTCCAGGTGGGATTATGTCCAGGTGGGAATATGTCCAGGTGGGATTATGTCCTGGTGGGAATATGTCCAGGTGGGAATGTGTCCTGATGGGAATATGTCCAGGTGGGATTATGTCCTGGTGGGATTATGTCCTGGTGGGATTATGTCCAGGTGGGAATATGTCCAGGTGGGATTATGTCCTGGTGGGAATATGTCCAGGTTGGAATGTCCAGGTGGGAATATGTCCATGTGAGAATATGTCCAGGTGGGAATGTGTCCTGGTGGGAATATGTCCAGGTGGGATTATGTCCTGGTGGGAATATATCCAGGTGGGATTATGTTCAGGTGGGAATATGTACAGGTGGGAATATGTCCTGGTGGGATTATGTACAGGTGGGAATATGTCCTGGTGGGATTATGTCCAGGTGGGATTATGTACAGGGGGGAATATGTTCTGGTGGGAATATGTACATGTGGGAATATGTCCAGGTGGGATTATGTCCAGGTGGGATTATGTCCTGGTGGGAATATATCCAGGTGGGATTATGTTCAGGTGGGAATATGTACAGGTGGGAATATGTCCTGGTGGGATTATGTACAGGTGGGAATATGTCCAGGTGGGATTATGTCCAGGTGGGATTATGTCCTGGTGGGAATATGTACAGGTGGGAAAATGTCCAGGTGGGAATATGCCCATGTGGGAATATGTCCAGGTGGGATTATGTACAGGTGGGAATATGTCCTGGTGGGATTATGTCCAGGTGGGATTATGTACAGGGGGGAATATGTTCTGGTGGGAATATGTACATGTGGGAATATGTCCAGGTGGGATTATGTCCAGGTGGGATTATGTCCAGGTGGGATTATGTCCAGGTGGGATCATGTCCAGGTGTAATTATGGGAATATATCCAGGTGGGAATATGAACAGGTGGGATTATGTCCAGGTGGGAATATGTCCAGGTGGGAATATGTCCAGGTGGGAATATGTCCAGGTGGGAATATGTCCTGGTGGGATTATGTTCATGTGGGATTATGTCCAGGTGGGATTATGTCCTGGTGGGATTATGTTCATGTGGGATTATGTCCAGGTGGGATTATGTACAGGTGGGAATATGTCCATGTGGGATTATGTCCTGGTGGGATTATGTTCATGTGGGATTATGTCCTGGTGGGATTATGTCCTGGTGGGATTATGTCCATGTGGGATTATGTCCTGGTGGGATTATGTCCTGGTGGGATTATGTCCTGGTGGGAACATGTCCATGTGGGTATGTCCTGGTGGGAATATGTCCTGGTGGGATTATGTACAGGTGGGAATATGTCCATGTGGGATTATGTCCTGGTGGGATTATGTCCATGTGGGATTATGTCCTGGTGGGATTATGTCCATGTGGGATTATGTCCTGGTGGGATTATGTCCTGGTGGGAATATGTCCATGTGGGATTATGTCCTGGTGGGAATATGTCCTGGTGGGATTATGTCCATGTGGGATTATGTCCTGGTGGGATTATGTCCTGGTGGGATTATGTCCAGGTGGGAATATGTTCAGGTGGAATTATGTTAGTATCGCGCATGACAGCTACGGTCATATAGTGACTCTGCAGCTATTATTGGTGGACAGAGACCCAGGGTGTTCCTCCTTGCAGAATTCTGTGCACGGATGGGCACCAGCATGCCAGCTGGATGGCTTCCTCACATTAAATAATTTGATACCAACAGCGTTGAGGAGCTAGTGATTTGAAGTTAACGACCATAAATACTTGGTAAATGAGGCCCCTTAAATTTAACTTACCCATCCTTATCCTTGTTCCGAAAGTAAACTGTATATGAGAGTCCCATTGCTTATTCTAGCAATTTTAATAATACATGATAAATGGGATTTACGTATATTGTTATCGTTTTGTAATCATGAATTGTTACGGAGAACAGGATCTACGGAGAACAGGATCTACGGAGAACATGATCTACGGAGAACAGGATCTACGGAGAACAGGATCTACGGAGAACAGGATCTACGGAGAACAGGATCTACGGAGAACAGGATCTACGGAGAACAGGATCTACGGAGAACAGGATCTACGGAGAACAGGATACGGAGAACAACACAAACAGATCTACGGAGAACAGATCTACGGAGAACAGGATCTACAAACAAACACAACAAAAACAAAACAACAAAAACAAAAACACACAACAAAACAACAAAAACAACAAAACAAAAAACTACGGAGAACAGATCTATGGAGAACAGATTACGGAGAACAGGATCTACGAACAACAAAACAACAACAACAAAACAAACAACACAAAACACAAACAACAAACAAAACAAACAACACAAACACACAAACAACAAAAAACAAACAACAAAACAAACAAACAACACAAACAACACAAACAACACAAACAACACAAACAACACAAACAACACAAACAACACAAACAACACAAAAAATATACGGAGAACAGGATCTATGGAGAACAGAATATACGGAGAACAGGATCTACGCAGAACAGGATCTACGGAGAACAGGATCTACGGAGAATGCGATCTACGGAGAACAGGATCTACGGATAACAGGATCTACGGAGAATGGGATCTACAGAGAATGGGATCTACGGAGAACAGGATCTACGGAGAACAGGATCTACGGAGAACAGGATCTACGGAGAACAGGATCTATGGAGAATGGGATCTACGGAGAACAGGATCTACGGAGAACAGGATCTATGGAGAATGGGATCTACGGAGAACAGGATCTTTGGAGAACATGATCTACAGAGAACATGATCTACAGAGAACATGATCTACGGAGAACAGGATCTTTGGAGAACATGATCTAAGGAGAACATGATCTAAGGAGAACAGGATCTACGGAGAACAGGATCTTTGGAGAACATGATCTAAGGAGAACAGAATCTACGGAGAACAGGATCTACGGAGAACAGGATCTTTGGAGAACATGATCTACAGAGAACATGATCTACAGAGAACATGATCTACGGAGAACAGGATCTTTGGAGAACATGATCTACAGAGAACATGATCTACGGAGAACATGATCTATGGAGAACAGGATCTATGGAGAACATGATCTACGGAGAACAGGATCTACGGAGAACAGGATCTACGGAGAACAGGATCTACGGAGAACAGGATCTACGGAGAACAGGATCTACGGAGAACAGGATCTACGGAGAACAGGATCTACGGAGAATGGGATCTACGGAGAACAGGATCTATGGAGAATGGGATCTACGGAGAACAGGATCTATGGAGAATGGGATCTACGGAGAACAGGATCTACGGAGAACAGGATCTATGGAGAATGGGATCTACGGAGAACAGGATCTACGGAGAACAGGATATACGGAGAACAGGATCTACAACAAACAACCAAACAACACAAGAACATTATCTACGGAGAACAGGATCTACAGAGAACAGGATCTTCGGAGAACATGATCTACGGAGAACATTATCTACGGAGAACATTATCTACAGAGAACATTATCTACGGAGAACAGGATCTACGGAGAACAGGATCTACAGAGAACAGGATCTACAGAGAACAGGATCTACGGAGAACAGGATCTACGGAGAACATTATCTATGGAGAACAGGATCTACGGAGAACAGGATCTACGGAGAACAGGATCTTCGGAGAACAGGATCTACAGAGAACAGGATCTACGGAGAACAGGATCTACGGAGAACAGGATCTTCGGAGAACAGGATCTACAGAGAACAGGATCTACGGAGAACAGGATCTTCGGAGAACATGATCTACGGAGAACAGGATCTTCGGAGAACAGGATCTACAGAGAACAGGATCTACGGAGAACAGGATCTACGGAGAACAGGATCTACGGAGAACAGGATCTTCGGAGAACATGATCTACAGAGAACATGATCTACAGAGAACATGATCTACAGAGAACATGATCTACAGAGAACATGATCTACGGAGAACAGGATCTACGGAGAACAGGATCTACGGAGAACAGGATCTATGGAGAACAGGATCTATGGAGAACAGGATCTACGGAGAACAGGATCTACGGAGAACAGGATCTTTGGAGAACATGATCTAAGGAGAACAGGATCTATGGAGAATGGGATCTACGGAGAACAGGATCTAAGGAGAACATGATCTATGGAGAATGGGATCTACGGAGAATGGGATCTAAGGAGAACATGATCTATGGAGAGCCGAATGAAAAAGAAAGTCTATTCTAGTCCAACAAGATTATGTACTTTTCAAGTATGTCAAAAATGCTAAAAAGATTTTCTGAAACACATGGGATGAAACCGGGGTACCCGGAGAAAACCCACCTGTCCGATCTGGTGACCACCGTACCATCTCACATACTTCCCGGTCTGAGGATCGAACGCATGGATGTTGACCCTATTTACATTAGTTTGTTATGTCAACAAACGTTGTATAAGTCATTTTTTAATAGTTGAAGTACACAGATTCTGTTGCAAATATTTAGAAAAAAATTATAACACATAATAGGAAATTGCCTTTTTCACAGATGTACAAGACTGTAGTGTCGCATTAACCATTTCAACACTACAGACCTCTAAATAGATTGCAAAAGTGTAGATCCAGATGTGCCGGCTTGTAATTTTACTATATTTAGTAGGGATGGCGAATGGTGATTGTGATATTCGAATATTCAGATGATCTTCCGAACGAATATTCGAATATTCGCAAATTTCTCCAACTTTCCATTTCCACTACTGTTAGTACCTGTAAAACAAATGCTTCTCAGTTTGTGTCCCGTCAAATATACTGCATTAATCAATTAGTGGCCCCTGTAAGGTGTGAACAACATGTCATCACCCTCCTTTGTTATTTGGAGCCAAATCGCGATGACATTTCGCACCTTCGGGCACGCATTGGGTCATTCTTTGTTTTCGAAACTTAATTGATTGAAATTTAAACAAACATATATATCCTTTTAAGTTATGATTTAACTGCAATTGATTAAAATTTGATTTGAATTTTTATTTTAATATTCGAATATTCGGACGTTCGAACGAATATTCGAATATTCGAACATTCGTTGCCATCCCTAATATTTAGACAAAAATGAATTGGTCCAATTGTAATTTTCTGATCAATTTATGGACCAGTCAATGTCAGTTATTTCCCATTTCGTCTGATGTATACATCGTTTGATGTATGCCATAAACTACCTACACCACATGACATATTCTACTTACATTGTATGACGTATGCTGCGAGTAAATTTGCATCTTGAGGCGAACAGAGTAGTCTCCCATGGTGCAGATCTCTTCTTAGTTGAAGGAATAGATAGTACCTACAACACAAACACATACAGGATTCTAAATAGATTGTGATGAATTATCAATATATAGGAAATTCCATCAGAGAATTGCCATTATTATTCACCCACAATGGTGGCAGGTTATTCCTAAAGGCATTCTGGGTAAAAGTGCTCATCGCCTAGTTTCAGCAGGGTGTAAATGTAGATTATTTTGTCTGCCTAACTGCCAACACCTTGGTATGGTCAGGAGGGATATAATACTTATAAATAATTTTTAAAGATGGACAGATTACAGACGGATCTGTAGTCCAGTGGTAACACGCTGGACTGGTAATCCAAGGATCGCAGGTTCGATCCCCCGTCTGACCCTAATAAAATTAACAGTCTTTCAGATGGAACGTTAAACTGAGGTCTTGTGTCGGTGCTTTACACCGTGCACGTAAAAGAACCAGAGGAGACTCTGGAATGGGTATCTGTCTGTATCATTGCACTATCCTCCAAAATCTAAAATGACTAATCTCTTCAGGAGGCGTCGCTCATATGGGCAGCGACAATAAATAAATGTAAAACACACACACACACACTGATTACTGTAGATTATGGGTGAAGTCGAAACCTGTCTGCACAAATACCAATGAAGCTCATATATACTGTATTATAATACAATACATGCTCAACCAATCATCTTTTGTCTACTTCAATCACAAGGACTTCCCCACACTTATTGAACCAATCCAAGGCCACTATTTCAATAATATCATTTGACCTAATTCTATTTATAACGTTAATCAGTGCTATTTATAACGTTAATCCGAGTGCAAGAATTTAACCTTGTTGTTGTATGTGTATGTGTACACAAAGTACATCACCTATCCCTTTCTCAGGTGGCAATGGGCACTTTTAGAATTTCTGTTGCCATGGAACTGTTCAGTAGGTATATTGGTTTAAACATATTTATTCCACTATATACATTCACAAAACATTGCATGTACACGAAACCAAAGAAGTAAGTATATAGGAAAGGATTAAAACGGAATCAAAGAAGTTAAGTATATAGGAAAGGATTAAAACAAAATCAAAGAAGTTAAGTATATAGGAAAGGATTAAAATGAAATCAAAGAAGTTAAGTATATAGAAAAGGATTAAAATGAAATCAAAGAAGTTAAGTATATAGGAAAGGATTAAAACGAAATCAAAGAAGTTAAGTATATAGAAAAGGATTAAAACGAAATCAAAGAAGAAGTAAGTATATAGGAAAGGTTAAAACGAAATCAAAGAAGTAAATATATAGGAAAGGATTAAAACGGAATCAAAGAAATAAGTATATAGGAAAGGATTAAAACAAAATCAAAGAAGTAAGTATATAGGAAAGGTTAAAACGAAATCAAAGAAGTAAGTATATAGGAAAGGATTAAAACAGAATCAAAGAAGTAAGTATATAGGAAAGGATTAAAATGGAAGCAAAGAAGTAAGTATATAGGAAAGGTTAAAACGAAATCAAAGAAGTAAGTATATAGGAAAGGATTAAAACGAAATCAAAGAAGTAAGTATATAGGAAAGGATTAAAACGGAATCAAAGAAATAAGTATATAGGAAAGGATTAAAATGGAAGCAAAGAAGTAAATATATAGGAAAGGATTAAAATGAAGCAAAGAAATAAGTATATAGGAAAGGATTAAAACAAAATCAAAGAAGTAAGTATATAGGAAAGGATTAAAACGGAATCAAAGAAATAAGTATATAGGAAAGGATTAAAATGGAAGCAAAGAAGTAAATATATAGGAAAGGATTAAAATGGAAGCAAAGAAGTAAGTATATAGGAAAGGATTAAAATGGAAGCAAAGAAATAAGTATATAGGAAAGGATTAAAACAAAATCAAAGAAGTAAGTATATAGGAAAGGATTAAAACGGAAGCAATGAAATAAGTATATAGGAAAGGATTAAAATGGAAGCAAAGAAGTAAGTATATAGAAAAGGATTAAAATGGAAGCAGAACTTATATAGTTTCTCTCCTCATGTAGGTATTCATTCATTAGTAAAAGTGCAACCGGTTTGTCGATGGTCACATTAATGGACCATTTCCTAGCACTTGCATATCACACCTGGAAAACTACACAGCTACCTCGTTATAGGTGTATATGTAAGTGTGCTCTATCGCAATATCTGAGGTAGCTGTGTTGCGTATTAAACATAAGTAAATTGAGTGACACCATAAACTATACAATTAACATTTTTACATCCACAGTGTCAGTTAATGGGACATAGTTATGAATAGCTCCAAAGAGAGGTGGCTGTGTAGTAGTAGAGATAGCTCTGTAGTTTCCCAGGCGTGCCGGTGCAGTACTTAAATATATAACTACATCTTCAACGGTATCTTAGTGGAAGTCGTGATAGCACAGTGTATGCGCGGTCGTTTCAGATGCGAAAGGTTCGAGCCCCGCTGGAGCCGATTGTGCGCTTACATTTAAATTCCATGTTGCCTCTTCTCTCTCCCTCGTGGCGATGGATTCCATCAGGAATGTGGTCTTGAGAGTGATTAAGTTGTAAGAACATGTTTCGCAATCGAGCTAAAATAAATTTGTATAAACCAAAGGTATCTGATTTGCCAATTCGATGCTACGTATATTTGTCCTTTAGGGACAGGGAAATGTCCAGTTCAGAAATGTGTGACTGATTTGCCAAGATGGTTTGTTTTGTTTTTGGGGTTTAAAGTCACTTAGGTCATAGACCCCAGGTGCCCCTCCATGCAGTACTGAATGCACAGCCGGGCACCCAAGTAGAACCACCAACCTTCATGGATAGCTTTCTCGCTTGAAAGAATTCGACATGCCCAGTGAGATTCGGACCTGCGGCAGTGAGGGGCAAGTGATTTGTAGTCGACGACCGTGACCACTCAGCCACTGCGGCCTCCGTGCCAAGATAACCAATCCAATTATCCTAAAAGGTGATGCTAAAAGGTGCAATTAGGAAGCGAGCTGGTACCTTGTAATCTCCTCGTGTAGCTTCATCGGATCTTCTGGGTAGAACTTCACTCGAAAACAAAGCACGCAGGGACTCACGCCTATAAACAATGAAAATAAGAACTGTATTTCACAAGAAAGTACAATTGGTGTGAAAGCATACAATGCGACTGACCATGGACGGTAGCCTTGGAACAGGCATCGATATATTTTGCCTGGTCAGTCAAATAAATATATTTTAACACCGAGACTATTAATTGGGCCGTATTGAGTTTCTGATCATATCAACGCCTGGGGAAAAGTGGGGGATTGTCCGTGTAATTATTGACTCGCATTAATCCTATTAATAGGCCTATTAGCACGTGACTTAATTAATGACGTACTTGAATCGAAAGCGAGGCACTGCAATGTTGATAAAACTTTATAATTGGCCGCCATTGTTTACGGGTCAACGGAACGATAAATAGTTTTAAAAAGTACAATGTGCGTCTGATTTGACATATTTACTCAATATTTAAGACGTCCTTAGTTCAATTACGCCGAATCGATCCATTACTATCTAAATGTAATATTTAAAATCCACCATCTCGTCGATATAACACAGAAACAGGACATTATATGTTTGCAATGTAAATGAGTCTACGGGAGCATTCATGTATATTCGGAAAGGATCGTGTATAATCGTGGCTGTTCAGCGATTTCCGATAGAATTCCGTTTCTATATTTAGCGATATTATCTTGTATAGAAGAGTTGTCGTTCTTCATCTCATAAAAGTGGGTGTAAGTAGAGGGCGCTACGATCGGAAATCCAGTTTCCCCAGGCTGTCATTTTGCCAGAAGTTAAAAAGTGAAAAATCGACAGACTGACCCAGGCTACATGGACGGAGAAAATGAGCAAAGGTCATAACTCAATATTTTAAAGGAAAAGCGCCGACAGTGTTCTCATGGCCGGCAATCGTCTAACCCATTTCATTCTGGATATATTTAAAGGCTTTTGCAAACAACATAGATCCAGATCAGCCGCAGCATGACGCTGCGTGCTGATCAGGATCTATGTTGTTTGCTGAATAGCCAAGTGTCTTAGCAAGATCATCGGAATAGCAAACAGCATAGAGCCTGATCAGAGGGAACGTTCCGTGGCGGTTAATCTGGCTCTATGTTCTTTGCAAATACCGTTTGACCGGTATCCAGAATGAAATGGGTTAAGCACGTTTATACCTATTCAGAAATGTTTTCATAATACTATATGTACATCGTTATTGCATTTCCTTCGATGAACGTATGTGTCCCGATTGTATACAATTTTGCATGATGGTTTCCAACAAATGATACGCAGATGATGTGTGCACTCGATGTTATGGGCATGCCTGTGCAATCGCAGTGTTCGTCGCGAGAAAAGTCGTGTCTTACAGATTACGCTGTTCCAACGATGATCTAGTTATCAGAAAAGTCGCAAATTTGGTTCTTTGTCTCTTTGAAAAGAATAATTAATGTAAATATAAGTAATGAATTGCGAGTTAATAGTTTCCATTGGGGTATGAACTACATTGGGTGTGTTTAAAGTTACAGTGGATGCATTCGGCCTCCATGCACTTTAATCGCCCTCAATGTAGTTCATACCTCAATGAAAACTATTAACTCGCAATTCATTCCTTAATTTAAACCCAAAAAAACGAATCTTTTACAGCAATTTAAAATTACTAAATTAGACAGCGATATAGGCCGTCGCCATTTCTGTTGATGTGACCCGTGTGATGTCATAGCAACAGTTTCCATAATTATAAGGCGATAAGAATATTATAGTGTTGCAATATAAATTCACAGATAGATTCAGTGAAATTTTATTCACAATAAAGTTAAATGTGTGTGCAATGGAAGCTTAGTTTAAACTTTATTTATTTTACAACGATTGCGAAGCAAGTTCTAACAACTTATATTAATCACTCTCGTTGGCGCTGATGAAAGCGTAAATGTGGTCATTTGTGTGGGAGGAAACCGGAGTACCCGGAGAAAACCCACCTGTCCGATCTGGCGACCATCGTACCATCTCACATACTTCCCTGTCCGAGGATCGAACCCGGGTTGCATTGGTGAGAAGCGAGCGCGCTAACCACTGCGCTAATCGGACAGCCGATTAAATGTTAAATGTGTGTGCAATGGAAGCCGAGACGTACACACCTACAATTATAGTCTAGATACCAAAATACTACTTGGACTTGGGACAATTCTGTAGAATTTACAACAAAAACTTGATAGCTTCGTAATAGTGGTGGAACAATTTCATTTTCATTTATGTGTTCTGGCAGTCCATAAATGAATAGTGTTGTCTACTCGGCAGGACATAATGGGAAATAGATTTATGGCAAGACATACCACAGTATTTCTGGGGCATTTCCTTAACTTGTCGCACGTTTTCGATTATTTTCTTGGAAATGCTTAGAATATGTACAGATATATATATAACACTGAGTTCCTGGGGACACAATGAAGTTGTCTAACTGAAACACAGCCCAGTACATAGTTATGTTATGTTATATTTCGGGTTTTACGCCTGCATCAGCACCATTTCGGGCTATATTACTGGCGGGCAGTTTACCTAACAACACCTTTCCTGGGCAGGCTCCAGCGGTTAACCAGTACTTGGGTGCACCAACCTGAGTGGGGCTCGAACCAGTGACCATCAGTGATGATAGGTTACAGTGGTATACAAGTCAGCGACCTTAACCACTCGACCACGAAGGCGGACTACCAGTACATAGTTTTTTTAGACTAGCTTTATTTTTCCTACTGGACATAGTCTTCTCTGAAAATTGCAGAAAAAATAACAACATTTTTTTTTTAAGGAGAAGTGGAGCCGAGCCACCCATGGGGGTCAAAGTCCCCTAGGGTGACTATTTTGCCCATGTCACCCTCTAGAATCAGCCCTGATTACAAATGGAAGTGACAGCCAATACAGAATTTATTTTCTCACTACCAAATTATACACTGTTACTTTTTTAATCAACAAAGCGAGAGCCATACTGTCAAATAATAGAGCAGTTTTATTAGACAACAAAATTGGATTGCTCTTAGAGAGCGACATAATTGTCATTGAAGAATCATGTTTATATATCTTCCATCGATTTCTTCATTTCATTGGTTACATTACGGGTGTCTACATTATCTAGCCGAGATTAACGATGCATATTATGGTATACAGGTGCGTTGCTCCTATATGATTTCTTCATTTCATTGGCTACATTACGGGTGTCTACATTATCTAGCCGAGATTAAAGGCACTATAAGACACTGAAGGCACGGGACTGCAGATTGCCATGAAAAATGAAATATCCAAGTAGGCCAAAAATGCAACAAATGTATAGAATCTAGACCAGCGGTCACAAGTCTCACAACGTGATCAAATATTTGTGTAGGAGAAATAGTCACCCTAGGGACCCTGACTTCGCCCTATGGGGGTCCCACTTCTCCCTAAAAAAAAGTTTTGTTAATTTTTTTTTTTACAATTCTCATACAAAATGTTGGCAAGTAAGATACATTATAAAGCACTCCTTCTATTAAAATGTTGTATTGAATGGTCATACTGTGCATTTTAACCATATTTTGTTGAAATTGATTAAATAATACCATTTAAGGACGCGATCGCACGCTTACTCACTTCTCCCAAAAATTCTGACCTAGAATGAACACTGCTATGAGTTTAGATTTATGGCGTGGAACAGCAGCTATATGTGGGAACAGGCGGATCCGTAGTCCAGTGGTAACACGCTGGACTGGTCATCCAGGGATTGCAGGTTCGATCCCCCGTCTGACCCTAATAAAATTAACAGTCTTTCAGATGGGACGTTAAACCGAGGTCTCGTGTCGGTGCTATACACCGTGCACGTAAAAGAACCAGAGGAGACTCCGGAATGGGTCTCTGTCTGTATCATTGCACTATCCTCCAAAAATCTAAAATAACTAATCTCTTCAGGAGGCGTCGCTCATATGGGCAACCGGTAGCGACGATAAATAAACGTAAAACTAACAAATTTTATATGTGGGACACGACAAAGCTATTGTATGGCGTTTATAACCCTTATATGACAGCAGCTATAGTGGAACAGCAGCTATAGTGGAACAGCAGCTATAGTGGGACAGCAGCTATAGTGGAACTGCAGCTATAGTGGAACTGCAGCTATAGTGGAACTGCAGCTATAGTGGAACTGCAGCTATAGTGGAACTGCAGCTATAGTGGAACTGCAGCTATAGTGGAACTGCAGCTATAGTGGAACAGCAGCTATAGTGGAACAGCAGCTATAGTGGAACAGCAGCTATAGTGGAACAGCAGCTAAGTGGAACAGCAGCTATAGTGGACAGCAGCTATAGTGGAACAGCAGCTATAGTGGAACAGCAGCTATAGTGGAACACACTATAGGGACAGCAGCTATAGTGGAACAGCAGCTATAGTGGAACAGCAGCTATAGTGGAACAACAGCTATAGTGGAACAGCAGCTATAGTGGAACAGCAGCTATAGTGGGACAGCAGCTATAGTGGAACTGCAGCTATAGTGGAACTGCAGCTATAGTGGAACTGCAGCTATAGTGGAACTGCAGCTATAGTGGAACTGCAGCTATAGTGGAACTGCAGCTATAGTGGAACTGCAGCTATAGTGGAACTGCAGCTACAGTGGAACTGCAGCTATAGTGGAACTGCAGCTATAGTGGAACTGCAGCTATAGTGGAACTGCAGCTATATGTGGGACAGCAGCTATAGTGGAACAGCAGCTATAGTGGAACTGCAGCTATAGTGGGACAGCAGCTATAGTGGAACTGCAGCTATAGTGGAACTGCAGCTATAGTGGAACTGCAGCTATAGTGGGACAGCAGCTATAGTGGAACTGCAGCTATATGTGGGACTGCAGCTATAGTGGAACTGCAGCTATAGTGGAACTGCAGCTATAGTGGAACTGCAGCTATATGTGGGACAGCAGCTATAGTGGAACAGCAGCTATAGTGGAACTGCAGCTATAGTGGAACAGCAGCTATAGTGGAACAGCAGCTATAGTGGAACAGCAGCTATAGTGGGACAGCAGCTATAGTGGAACTGCAGCTATATGTGGGACTGCAGCTATAGTGGAACTGCAGCTATAGTGGGACAGCAGCTATATGTGGGACAGCAGCTATATGTGGGACGCGACAAAGCTATTGTATGGCATTTATAACCCTTATATGTAAGTAAAACCATGATTGTTGATGGCCTAGCGATTCATGCACAATGTTTATGATATGTAATTTCGCGGGGGCGATGGGGTGGGTGCGCCCTGATATTTATAAATAGTGTGATAATAAAGTAAAGTAAAACTACTGACTGCTGCATAAAACACTTGCTCATTCTAACTACTCATTTTCCAAGACAGCAGTATGCCATCTTTCATTTCTGATTACAAATTCTTTATTGCATGTGAATAGTGGTGGTGTAGTATTCTTGTCTTGTGATCTCTTTCATTATCCAGAAATAGCAAGAAGTTAAACCCATCTCTAGGGACAGCTAGAACAAATATAGCACCTTTAACCAGGAAATTTTACAGCAAAATTAACTACTCCTGACATAAATATTACATTGTCTGAACATTTCTCATTCTGTTGGAAATTTTAATAGATCTACCATAGTGACGCAGACTTTTTTATTTATCAATTTCCTGGTACATAATAGCCAGCGTCACGCAAAATGGGGCAGTAGGAAGTGTTTCCAACGCATATGGAACATACAGAAAACGTATCACACTTCCTGTCACTGTTTGGCGCTTCACATTGTAAGGTTATTAAAAAAATGTTTGCAACAAAGAAGACTAAGCCTCTAAAAATGGACAGCTTTAGAAACAGGTTGCCAATATGAGCGATGGGCAGTTTACTTAACAACACCTTTGCTGTTAACCCATTTCATTCTGGATACATTTAAAGGCCTTTGCAAACAGCATAGATCCAGATCAGCTGCAGCATGACGCTGCGTGCTGATCAGGATCTATGTTGTTTGCTACATAGCCAAGTGTCTTAGCAAGATCATCTGAATAGCAAACAGCATAGAGCCTGATCAGACGGCACGTGAAATGGATTAACAAGTACTTGGTGCATAAACCTCCGTAACAAACTGCCAACTTTTGCATATCAAAACATAGCTTATGATGTACAATATCTAGTCAATGGTGTTCAGTTATTTTTCAATCCAAATATTTAACCATTACTGTGCTAGAAACGATTATATTCATTATTGCAAACAGCATAATGCCAGATCTGGCGGCACAGACTGTGCTATCTGATCAGGCTCTATGCTGTTTGCTATTCAGATAGTGGAGCTAAAACACATGTCTGAATAGCAAACAACATAGATCCTGATCAGACGCTTCGCTACGCCACGCCTGGTCTGGATCTATGTTGTGTGCACATTCCTTCAAATTTATTCAACAATATTTTAAATGACAAATAAACATGAATGGTGCCGTCTGTTATTGAATTACAAATTAGTACTTCCATGTTGGGCCTCAAATATTGGAATAAAAACAAGCCATGTTTCACATTTTTAAGACATTGCACTCCACAACTGGCCTAGGTGTGCAGCCAAGGTGTGCTTAAACCATCAAGTTATGTTAGTTGTATAGCATAGCGTAGAGTATTGCATAGCATAGAGTATTGCATAGCATAGAGTATTGCATAGCATAGAGTATTGCATAGCATAGAGTATTGCATAGAGTATTGCATAGCATAGCGTATTGCATAGCATAGAGTATTGCATAGCATAGAGTATTGCAGAGTATTGCATAGCATAGAGTATTGCATAGCATAGAGTATTGCATAGCATAGAGTATTGCATAGAGTATTGCATAGCCTATTGCATAGGTATAGCATAGAGTATTGCATAGCATAGAGTATTGCATAGCAGAGTATTGCATAGAGCATAGCATAGAGTATTGCATAGCATAGAGTATTGCATAGCATAGAGTATTGCATAGAGCATAGCATAGAGTATTGCATAGCATAGAGTATTGCATAGCATAGAGTATTGCATAGAGTATTGCATAGCATAGCGTATTGCATAGCATAGAGTATTGCATAGCATAGAGTATTGCATAGCATAGAGTATTGCATAGCATAGAGTATTGCATAGAGTATTGCATAGAGCATATCCTATTGCATAGGTATAGCATAGAGTATTGCATAGCATAGAGTATTGCATAGCAGAGTATTGCATAGAGTATTGCATAGCATAGAGTATTGCATAGCATAGAGTATTGCATAGAGCATAGCATAGAGTATTGCATAGCATAGAGTATTACATAGAGCATAGTATAGAGTATTGCATAGGCATAGCATAGAGTATTGCATAGAGCATAGCATAGAGTATTGCATAGGCATAGCATAGAGTATTGCATAGCATAGAATATTGCATAGCATAGAGTATTGCATAGTATAGAATATTGCATAGCATAGAGTATTGCATGAGGATAGCAGAGTATTGCATAGAGTATTATTGCATAGAGTATGTATGGGATAGAGTTTTGCTAAGAGTATTGCAGAGATATTTGCAGAGTATTTTGTGTGGGGTAAATGGTCACATATAGATTCCAAATTGATCAATTGTTCAGTCTCATGGGTTGCTATAGGTTGGATGAAACTTTATACAATGCATATAAAAAACATTGGAGGAGTCTCTGAAATGGGGCTCTGGGTTCCCTGTCTGTATCATCACATCCCAAACCTAAAATGACTAATACATCTCTTCCTATGGAATTGCTCATGTGGGCAACAGATAATAAAATGCAAATAACAACAAACAAATGGACCATACCTTTCAGCTGTTTGTAGACAGTTTTTACTGGGTCCAGCCAGTGCTGTAATATAAAAATGGTAAAAATAGTTTTCGTGCAAGAAATTACAAGATGTATGGGTTAGCAAACTTTACAATCATACAGAGTCATGGGGGAGACAACTCTCACCCATGTTACCAATACTAGAGTCCAAGGGAGACAACCATGTTACCAATACTAGAGTCCAAGGGAGACAACTCTCACCCAGGTTACCAATACTAGAGTCCAAGGGAGACAACTCTCACCCAGGTTACCAATACTAGAGTCCAAGGGAGGCAATTCTCAAACATGTTACTAATACTAGAGTCCAATGGAGACAACTCTCATGAATACATGTAACCAATACTAGAGTCCAAGGGAGACAACTCTCATGAATACATGTAACCAATACTAGAGTCCAAGGGAGACAACTCTCATACATGTAACCAATACTAGAGTCCAAGGGAGACAACTCTCATACATGTAACCAATACTAGAGTCCAAGGGAGACCACTCTCACCCATGTTACCAATACTAGAGTCCAAGGGAGACAACTCTCATACATGTAACCAATACTAGAGTCCAAGGGAGACAACTCACACCCAGGTTACCAATACTAGAGTCCAAGGGAGACAACTCTCACCCAGGTTACCAATACTAGAGTCCAAGGGAGGCAATTCTCAAACATGTTACTAATACTAGAGTCCAATGGAGACAACTCTCATACATATAACCAATACTAGAGTCCAAGGGAGACAACTCTCATACATGTAACCAATACTAGAGTCCAATGGAGACAACTCTCATGAATACATGTAACCAATACTAGAGTCCAAGGGAGACAACTCTCATGAATACATGTAACCAATACTAGAGTCCAAGGGAGACAACTCTCATACATGTAACCAATACTAGAGTCCAGGGGAGACAACTCTCATGAATACATGTAACCAATACTAGAGTCCAAGGGAGACAACTCTCATGAATACATGTAACCAATACTAGAGTCCAAGGGAGACAACTCTCATACATGTAACCAATACTAGAGTCCAAGGGAGACAACTCTCATACATGTAACCAATACTAGAGTCCAAGGGAGACAACTCTCATACATGTTACCAATATTAGAGTCAAAGGGAGACAACTCTCATACATGTAACCAATACTAGAGTCCAAGGGAGACAACTCTCACCCATGTTACAAATACTAGAGTCCAAGGGAGGCAACTCTCAAACATGTTACCAATACTAGAGTCCAAGGGAGACAACTCTCATACATGTAACCAATAATAGAGTCCAAGGGAGACAACTCTCACCCATGTTACCAATACTAGAGTCCATGGGAGACAACTCTCATCTACATGTGACAAATACAAAGTTCACAAAACGTCATTACTTTATGTTCTAATAAACTACATTTTTAGACAAAATGAAAGATTACCGACTGTCATAAAATTTACATATCGCGACAGCATTAACAACCCTTTATAAATAGAATTATCGAGAAAATCACAATTCATATGAGTTATAACAATTTAGCTTTTTGCAAGGAAGCGCTGACAGTAACAGTAACAGTCAAATATTATATGTTATATTTCGGGTTTTACGCCTGCATCAGCACCATTTTGGGCTATATCGCCGGCGGGCAGATTACCTAACAACACCTTTCCTGGGCAGGCTCCAGTGTTTAACCAGTACTTGGGTGCACCAACCTCCGTAAGAAACTGCCAACTTTTTCATATAAATGAGACACGGTCTGAGCGGGGCTCGAACCCGTGACCATCAGTGATGATAGGTTACAGTGGTATACAAGTCAGCGACCTTAAACAGTCAAATATGTCATGCAATTTCATTAAAATTGTGTCTACGAGATATTTCCAGAGTTTTGAGCTACAAATAACAAAAACACATTAATGAATTGTTAGTTTATACAAACTTAAGTTTAGCTCGATTACGAAACAAGTTCTTGGAAGTTCATAATAGCGTAGTGGATGCGCGTTCACTTCAGGTCCGGAGTTCGAGCCCCGCTGGAGCCGTTACGATTGTACCCTTAGGCAAGGCATTTAAATTACACGTTGCCTCTCTCTGCCTCGTGGCGATGGATTCCATCAGGAATGAGGTCTCAAGAGTGATTAATATAAGTTGTAAGAACTTGTTTCGCAATTGAACTAAAATAAATTTGTATAAACTAAACAAGTTCGTATAACGGTCGAGACATCGTTTCTGGCGAAATTCATTGCAACGAGGGAGAGAGAAGAGGCATGTGTAATTTAAATGCCTTGCCTAAGGGCATAATCGCAACGGCTCCAGCGGAGCGCGAACTCTGGGCCTTTCGCACCTGAAGCGAACGTGCTACCACGACTTACATAATGAATTGTTCTCTGCTACAAGTAACTGTTTAACCCTTTGAACACCACATACCTCTAAATAGGCTTACAAAAAGTGTAGATCCAGATGAGCCGGCTCGTGACGAGTCGTCTCATCAGGATCTGCACTTTTTGCAAGTAATATTACAATTTTTAGAAAATAATTTACCCATTTTGATAAATGAACTGATCCAAATGTAATTTTCTTATTAATTTAATTGGTCTAAAAATGTCATGGACCAGTCTAGGTCAGTTACTTGGTGTTGAATGGGTTAAGGCCTCTATATTGCCCAGCATGCAAAGAGTGAAAGATTAGCTAGTCACTTTCAATTGGTTTTATCATAAAACAGTAACATGCAGTCATGCAGTTACTGGCTCAATGTGTGTATGGTGGTTCACTTATGGTTAACGCTTTTGGTTTTGGTTTTATTTTGCCATTTCAATAACATCGTACCAACAGCTTAGGTCATATGGCGACTCTGCAGCTATCATTGGAGGAAGGCCCCACCCCGGGTGCCCGAATGAGCAATATGTGACACCAGGGTAGAACCACCAATCTTCCGCAAGTCAGCTGGATATCTTCCTCACATGAAATAAGTCGACACCCCCAGTGGGATTCGAACCAGCATCGGTGAGGAGCAAGTGATTTGAAGTCGTCGACCGTAACCACTCAGCCACTGGCGCTGTTGGTGAGTAAAATGCACAGATGGTATGTGCATGTCAAAATCAGTCGTTGAATGATTGGTAAAGCGCGACACCAATCAATTGTGTTTAACAGCCAGATTAAATCGAGTTACGTTTATTTACACATGTTTGTGGATGATGTTTACATCGTGACATATTTACATGCAGTTAATTTGGTTGCAAATCTACTGTGTATTGTATTTATTGCATGTTGCAGTGCACGAAGGAATGTTGGCGATATTGAACTCTTTGCATCCAGGGTAAAATAAAGGCTATAAATAGTGCTGCTTAATACAGGCTGGCTGCTTAATACAGGTTTGATATTTAATACAGGTTGGCTGCTTAATACAGGTTTGATATTTAATACAGGTTGGCTGCTTAATACAGGTTTGATATTTAATACAGGTTGGCTGCTTATTACAGGTTGGCTGCTTATTACAGGTTGGCTGCTTAATACAGGCTGGCTGCTTAATACAGGTTTGATATTTAATACAGGTTGGCTGCTTAATACAGGTTTGATATTTAATACATGTTGGCTGCTTAATACAGGTTCGATATTTAATACAGGTTGGCTGCTTAATACAGGTTCGATATTTAATACAGGTTGGCTGCTTAATACAGGTTCGATATTTAATACAGGTTGGTTGCTTAATACAGGTTGGCTGCTTAATACAGGTTTGATATGTAATACAGGTTGGCTGCTTAATACAGGTTTGATATTTAATACAGGTTGGTTGCTTAATACATGCTGGCTGCTTAATACAGGTTTGATATTTAATACAGGTTGGTTGCTTAATACAGGTTTGATATTTAATACAGGTTGGTTGCTTACTACAGGTTCGATATTTAATACAGGTTGATTGCTTAATACAGGTTCGATATTTAATACAGGTTGGCTACTTAATACAGGTTGGCTGCTTAATACATGCTGGCTGCTTAATACAGGTTTGATATTTAATACAGGTTGGCTGCTTAATACAGGTTTGATATTTAATACATGTTGGCTGCTTAATACAGGTTTGATATTTAATACAGGTATTTAACAGGTTGGTTGCTTAATACCGGTTTGATATTTAATACAGGTTAATTGCTTAATACAGGTTTGATATTTAATACAGGTTGGCTACTTAATACACAGTGGCTGCTTAATACAGGTTGGCTGCTTAATACAGGTTCAATATTTAATACAGGTTGGTTGCTTAATACAGGTTCAATATTTAATACAGGTTGGCTACTTAATACACAGTGGCTGCTTAATACAGGTTCAATATTTAATACAGGTTGGTTGCTTAATACAGGTTCAATATTGAATACAGGTTGGCTACTTAATACACAGTGGCTGCTTAATACAGGTTGGCTGCTTAATACAGGTTGGCTGCTTAATACAAATTTGATATTTAATACAGGTTGGTTTCTTAATACAGGTTCGATATTTAATACAGGTTGGCTGCTTAATACAGGTTGGCTGCTTAATACACGGTGGCTACTTAATACAGGTTCGATATTTAATACAGGTTGGCTGCTTAATACAGGTTGGCTGCTTAATACACGGTGGCTACTTAATACAGGTTCGATATTTAATACAGGTTGGCTGCTTAATACAGGATGGCTACTTAATACAGGATGGCTGTTTAATACCGATTGAATGGTTAATACAGGTTGGCTGTTTAATACAGGTTGGCTGCTTAATACAGGATGGCTGTTTAATACCGATTGGATGGTTAATAGAACTGCTTGTTGATGTAGGTTTGACTGTATTAATCATGTGGCATAGATGTTCAAAACATAACATACGATTACTTTCAAATCACATGTCCCTAACCGCTGTAGGTTCGAATCCCGTTGAATTTACCCAGGTGCCCGTCATTGCCCGAAATACAGCTCGGAGGGACAAATGGGGTCTTCCTCCACAAATAACAGCTAGAGTCGCCATATGACCTGTGCGACTTTAAACCCGTAAAAACCAAAACCATGAAAACTTCCACGATTATTTTTAATATTAATCATTGATAAGCCAATAGAACACTTTTAAGATATCACTCGTTGAGATGCAAAGCCCAGCGCTCGTGTTTTGACGCCCATTATTTCTATAGTAAGTGGACACTCTTTTCACAAATTCACAAACTATAAAATTTATGGAATACTGTTAAGTCTTTTCATGTTGTGTAAAAAAAGAGGCTATAAATAGATTAGATAATTAGAGCAGAGGACAATTCATTAATGAGATTTTCTTATTTGTAGCTGAAAACTCTGGAAATATGCCGTGGAATTTGATTAGAATTGTGTCATTACGACACAGTTCTAATCAAATTGCCTGACATATTTGGCAGTTATTTACACCGTTAGCGTGCAAATAGCTAACACGGCCTGGAAGCAACCGGTGGGTCATTTAAAGCAGGTCAATACAGACGCATCCTGATTAATCTTTCTCATCAAGATTAATGTTCGTGAACTGCACTATATATGGACGTGTAACGTGCTATGTGGATATAAGACATTGATCTGCATCACTAATTTCTTCATCTTCTTGGAATCGCAAGCAGTAATAGAGAACAGTTCTAGCACAAATCTAAAATCAATGCAAGGAAGTCTCGATTTTGTGTGGGGAGCTGCTTATCTAATTAATGGAAGCTAATGTTTCTTACTGGTTAATCATTTTGACGTCTATAAAACAATTACCTTGTTTTTCTCGAGTATTAAAGAGACACTCAATTGAACTGAAACAAAAGTCTCTTTTTTCCACAAATAAATAGAATTACTATTAATTCCTCTCAAACATTTGACTTGATCAGTAAATGGTGGTTTTGCATTTGATTTCACCAGTAAATGGTGGTTTTACATTTGATTCAATCAGTAAATGGTGGTTTTACATTTGATTCAATCAGTAAATGGTGGTTTTACATTTGATTCAATCAGTAAATGGTGGTTTTACATTTGATTTCACCAGTAAATGGTGGTTTTACATTTGATTCAATCAGTAAATGGTGGTTTTACATTTGATTCAATCAGTAAATGGTGGTTTTACATTTGATTCAATCAGTAAATGGTGGTTTTACATTTGATTCAATCAGTAAATGGTGGTTTTACATTTGATTCAATCAGTAAATGGTGGTTTTACATTTGATTTCATCAGTAAATGGTGGTTTTGCATTTGATTTATCAGTAAATGGTGGTTTTGCATTTGATTTGATCAGTAAATGGTGGTTTTGCATTTGATTTGATCAGTAAATGGTGGTTTTACATTTGATTCAATCAGTAAATGGTGGTTTTGCATTTGATTTGATCAGTAAATGGTGGTTTTACATTTGATTCAATCAGTAAATGGTGGTTTTACATTTGATTCAATCAGTAAATGGTGGTTTTGCATTTGATTCAATCGGTAAATGGTGGTTTTGCATTTGATTTGATCAGTAAATGGTGGTTTTGCATTTGATTATCAGTAAATGGTGGTTTTACATTTAATTCAATCAGTAAATGGTGGTTTTGCATTTGATTCAATCAGTAAATGGTGGTTTACATTTGATTCAATCAGTAAATGGTGGTTTTGCATTTGATTTGATCAGTAAATGGTGGTTTTGCATTTGATTTGATCAGTAAATGGTGGTTTTGCATTTGATTTGATCAGTAAATGGTGGTTTTGCATTTGATTTGATCAGTAAATGGTGGTTTTACATTTGATTCAATCAGTAAATGGTGGTTTTACATTTGATTCAATCAGTAAATGGTGGTTTTACATTTGATTCAATCAGTAAATGGTGGTTTTACATTTGATTCAATCAGTAAATGGTGGTTTTGCATTTGATTTGATCAGTAAATGGTGGTTTTGCATTTGATTTTATCAGTAAATGGTGGTTTTACATTTGATTCAATCAGTAAATGGTGGTTTTGCATTTGATTCAATCAGTAAATGGTGGTTTTACATTTGATTCAATCAGTAAATGGTGGTTTTACATTTGATTCAATCAGTAAATGGTGGTTTTCATTTGATTCAATCAGTAAATGGTGGTTTTACATTTGATTCAATCAGTAAATGGTGGTTTTACATTTGATTCAATCGTAATGGTGGTTTTACATTTGATTCAATCAGTAAATGGTGGTTTTGCATTTGATTCAATCAGTAAATGGTGGTTTTACATTTGATTCAATCAGTAAATGGTGGTTTTGCATTTGATTTGATCAGTAAATGGTGGTTTTACATTTGATTCAATCAGTAAATGGTGGTTTTACATTTGATTCAATCAGTAATGGTGGTTTTCATTGATTCAATCAGAAATGGTGGTTTTCATTTGATTTACAGTAAATGGTGGTTTTCATTTGATTTACAGTAAATGGTGGTTTTGCATTTGATTTCACCAGTAAATGGTGGTTTTGCATTTGATTTCACCAGTAAATGGTGGTTTTACATTTGATTTCACCAGTAAATGGTGGTTTTACATTTGATTTCACCAGTAAATGGTGGTTTTACATTTGATTTCACCAGTAAATGGTGGTTTTACATATACTGTACATTTACTTGCCCAGATGCATTTATGTGATGGAGAGCATAAATAACCTTAATGGATTGGATTGTACATTTTATACAGTCATTCAACAGCTTGTGGTTGGCTATCAAGGTAAAACCTACTCTTTGTTTTTCAGAGTCGACAAATCGCAGACCAAAGTAATCCTTCTCCACTAGATTGAGAGTGTCGCAAACTTTCTCCAGAATATACTGTCCCTGGGTCTCCTTCTGCAAATACACAAAGTCAAATGATAAATACACAGCACACATGTATCTTACTGTAACTGCAAGCACATATATGTATAACAACAGCCAATCACTGGACACCTGGGTAGATCCAAGGAATGGATACTGATGTATTGCTCCGCAACAACAGCCAATCACTGGACACCTGGGTAGATCCAAGGAATGGATACTGATGTATGGCTCCATAACAACAGCCAATCACTGGACACCTGGGTAGATCCAAGGAATGGATACTGATGTATTGCTCCACAACAACAGCCAATCACTGGACACCTGGGTAGATCCAAGGGATGGATACTGATGTATTGCTCCACAACAACAGCCAATCACTGGACACCTGGGTAGATCCAAGGAATGGATACTGATGTAACAACAGCCAATCACTGGACACCTGGGTAGATCCAAGGAATGGATACTGATGTAACAACAGCCATCACTGGACACCTGGTAGATCAAGGAATGGTACTGATTATGCTCCACAACAACAGCCAATCACTGGACACCTGGGTAGATCCAAGGGATGGATACTGATGTATTGCTCCACAACAACAGCCAATCACTGGACACCTGGGTAGATCCAAGGAATGGATACTGATGTAACAACAGCCAATCACTGGACACCTGGGTAGATCCAAGGAATGGATACTGATGTATTGCTCCACAACAACAGCCAATCACTGGACACCTGGGTAGATCCAAAGAATGGATACTGATCAATGTATTTGGATAAAGTATTGCTTCTATATTGAAGGGAACATATTCTTTGTTTAGCACATTGCTTCACATACTATACTATATATACATTGCTTCACATACTATACTATATATACATTGCTTCACATACTATACTATATATACATTGCTTCACATACTATATATATACATTGCTTCACATACTATACTATATATACATTGCTTCACATACTATACTATATATACATTGCTTCACATACTATACTATATATACATTGCTTCACATACTATACTATATATATACATTGCTTCACATACTATACTATATATACATTGCTTCACATACTATACTATATATATATTGCTTCATCAACTTCATCTATTTCAATGGTAAATGGAAAAACATTGTTTCAGCTATCAATTTGAATGGTTATAGGAAAACAATTTTGGTTATAGGAAAACAATTTGAATGGTTATAGGAAAACAATGTGAATGGTTATAGGAAAACAATGTGAATGGTTATAGGAAAACAATGTGAATGGTTATAGGAAAACAATGTGAATGGTTATAGGAAAACAATGTGAATGGTTATAGGAAAACAATGTGAATGGTTATAGGAAAACAATGTGAATGGTTATAGGAAAACAATGTGAATGGTTATAGGAAAACGACAGTTTTGACAATCAATTTGAATGGTTAAAGGAAAAGAACGAGAACAATTATATTTAAGACTGTCAAATTTTTATGTCTTTCATTCTAATTCTTTTTCTGTATACATTGTTCTGTACATGTATGCATTGTTCTGTACATGCATGCATTGTTCTGTACATGCATGCATTGTTCTGTACATGTATGCATTGTTCTGTACATGCATGCATTGTTCTGTACATGTATACATTGTTCTGTACATGCATACATTGTTCTGTACATGTATGCATTGTTCAAACTTTACAATATTGGGAAATCTGGCTCATGATGAGCCGTCTCATCAGGATCTGCACTTTTTGCCAGTAATATTACTATGTTTAGACAAAATTACCAATTTTAATAAATGAACTGGTCCAAATATAATTTTCTTATTAATTTATTGGTCTAAAAATATCATGTAAGTTACTTGGTGTTGAATGGGTTAAACTAAAGAAAAACAGTTTCGGCAATTAATTGGAATGGTGGATAAAAGAAAAAAAATGTTGTATACAATCGATCGACTTGAATGGTTCAAGAAAAAGTCTTCCACAAAAAATATGATGAATGGCTTAAAAAAAACAACCCACAATGGATGAGTTTTTGGTTCCCGAGTGGAAATACAATCAACTATCAATTGGGGAAAAGACAAATGACAGAAAAAGAAAAATCTCAAAACAGTTGAGACTGTTGCACATCAGGGAAATTCACTTTAGATTCACTTTATACCTGTGCATTCATTGTCTTGGATTCAATCATAGGCAAGCTGTAGATTCAAAGAATTTTTTTTACGATTTTCATATTTAGTAACTTGATCCCAATTGGGTGAATTTATGTCGTTTAAATGACGGATTTGAAACATAAATGTTCTGTGAGCCGTATCAAACTTCACCTAGAAAACGTGAAAATGAGAAAGTTAAGTACACCCCGATTGTATTACAGCCATACCTGGATTTCAAAATGGAACCTGAACTGCACCCATAGGACTTGCAGATATGCATCATTCAAAAGCAATCGATATTCTGCTAACAGATATACTTAAACCAGAAGAACTCGGTGAGAAAACAGTACAAACATTCTTCTTGACCTGATTCAAAATGGATGGAACGCAAAAATTATCAACTAATCAGAAGACATTTCAATGAAACCTTGTGAAAGGTCAGGAGTTCGAGCCCCGCTGGAGCCTTTATGATTGTGCCCTTAGGCAAGAAATTTAAATTCCATGTTGCCTCTTCTCTCTCCCTCGTGGCGATGGATTCCATCAGGAATGAGGTCTCGAGAGCTATTAATATAAATTTTAAGAACTTGTTTTGTAATCAAGTTAAAATAAATTTGTATAAACTAAATGAAACATAATTATGTGCAAACACAGGAAAAATAACATACACTCTTATTTCTGTACAATGTCTTAATCATTTATAATATAATAATGCAGAATTGTGTGCGTCTTTTTATGTTTATTTATCGTCGCAACCGGTTGCCCATATGAGCGATGATGAAGAGATTACTCATTTTAGATTTTGTACGATAGTGCAATGATACAGACAAAGACCCATTCCAGAGTCTCCTCTGATTCATTTACATGCACAGTGTAAAAAGCGCCTACACAAGATCTCAGTTTAAAGTGCCAACTTGCGATTCCAGGAATGGCAGTCCGTCCTGTTAACCACTGGACCACTGACTCATCTGTATTGCAGGATTTGTGCTTCATATTTATACCCAAAGCAACGCATACATGTACAGTTCTGGAGATGCATAATCATTTTTATACACATCACAATTTCACAAACATGATCAATTACATTAATATTTGTTGTACTTCAAATGCCTGATGAGTAAATAAAATCACTTTTGCAAACAACATAGATCCAGATCAGCCGCGACGTAGCGCCACCTCTGATCAGGATCTATGTTGTTTGCTATTCTGCCAAGTGTTTTAGATCCACTATCCGAATAGCAAACAACATAGAACCTGATCAGCCGTGACGTAACGCCACCTCTGATCAGGATCTATGTTGTTTGCTATTCTGCCAAGTGTTTTAGATCCACTATCCGAATAGCAAACAGCATAGATCCTGATCGGAGAATGTTCCGTCTGATCTGGCTCTAAGTTGTTTGCAAAAATGATGCTATCTGCCGCTAGCATGCAAAGGGTTAAACAACATCCTCCAATATGCAGACATTCAAATGATTATGCTGCAATATATTTTGGGGCATATGCCAGCAGTGAAGCCAGCAGTGAAAATAAGACGGATCTGTAGTCCAGTGGTAACACGCTGGACTGGTAATCCAGGGATCGCAGGTTCGATCCCCCGTCTGACCCTAATCAAATTAACAGTCTTTCAGATGGGATGTTAAACCGAGGTCTCGTGTTGGTGCATTACACCGTGCACATAAAAGCACCAGAGGAGACTCTGGAATGGGTCTCTGTCTGTATCATTGCACTATCCTCCAAAAATCTAATATAACTAATCTCTTCAGGAGGCGTCGCTCATATGGGCAACCGGTAGCGATGGTAAATAAACGTAAAACACACAGTGAAAATAAGTCAAAATTTGGAATTTAGTGGAATTTCACTTCACTTGTGTTTTAACACCAAGTAACTGACATGGACTGGTCCATGATATTCTTAGACCAATAAATGAATAAGAAAATTACATTTGGACCAGTTCATTTATCAAGATGGGTAATTTTGTCTAAAATTAGTAATACTACTTGCAAAAAGTGCAGATCCTGATGAGATGGCTCGTCATGAGCCGGCTCATCTGGATCTACACTTTTTGTACGCCTATTTAGAGGTATGTGGTGTTGAAAGGGTTAATGAAATTCCATGACAAATTTCCAGAGATATCAATTAGTAAGAAAAACACATTAATGAATTGTCGGCTGCTACAATTATTTTAGTCTTTATTTACCCAGCATGCAAAGAGTTAAATCTAATAACATGTCATACATGTATATAAATATTCCCTTCTGCTTATATAGGGGCAAAAGATGGCTACAATGCTAAGGAATGGTATTTTCTCCGATTCATCCTTGGTTTTTGCAGCATGTCCGAGAGCAACATCACTTACAGAGTGGACAAAAGTGACAGCATGTTATTTGCATACAAATAACCACATCAAGCCATAATATATGGAAGATTCCTAAAACCCAACTCTTGATCTATGGTGATTTATCACTCTGTGTAAATGGAGCAGCCTCCCAATACAGCGGGGTGTTATGGACATGTAACATGATCATCTAGTATTCAGTATTCATTCAGCAGTAAACTCAAATATTTCTATATCAGATCTAGAGTCCAATTGGCAAATTCTCATCCAAATCACATAATTTTGATGACAATTTTGTTGAATTAGAAAAAAGTAAAATGCATCATATATTTAGAGTGCAAAGAAAAATAATGAAAACTTGGGAAAATCGAAAAAAATTCATGGCATTTTGGATGATTGTTATTTTGAAATTATGCATCATTTTGGACTTTTTTTTATCGTAAATTAAAAAATATTTTTATTTTGCACGATTTCCAAATTTACGTAGGTCAATAGCTCAACGAAACACAACGGAATCGTACCGGAACATGTATAATCATTATGAAAGATTTAAATCCCTTTGTTGCAATATGCCATCTGTCGGAATATGTTATCAAGTTCTAAACTGAGCATAAAACGCAGCAGACTTTTTGGACATGATTTTGGATGAAAATACCTGCCCTGCGTCTTATATATAAGCCAATCTCCATTACGGTAGACAAAATATTTTGTCATTCATATATCTTACGAATTATAAATTATTTCAAAATCCCTACAAAAGTCATGATGTATGACAAAAAATTAAAGATGGAGAAACTGTTCGCTTTAGGTGCGAAAGGCCCGGAGTTCGAGCCTCACTGGAGCCATTATGATTATGCCCTTAGGCAAGACATTTCAATTCCATGTTGCCTCTTCTCTCCCTCGTGGCAATGGATTTCATCAGGAATGAGGTCTCGAGAGTTATTAATATAAGTTGTAAAGAACCTGTTTCGCAATCAAGCTAAAATTTGTATAAACTAAACTAAACTGTCTATTTATAGCAACAGTGAACATTGGGGTGATGGGGTTGAACCCCATTGTCAGAATTATAATCATCATGTTATGGTGGCATTGGGTGGGAACCATTTTTTATATTTTTAGAAACAATGACATTGACATTGAAGCTACAGTAGGGCTTCCGGCTTTCAAAAATAATATTTTCCAAAACAATCATTAAAGCAGCATTACATCGTAATAAAGGATGTTTTGGGTAAAATATAAATACTAATGTGTGTGTGTTTACAAAAATCGAAATAGTCGCTCAGAAACGATAAAATTCCAATAAATTTAAACCAACGTATACGCGAATTTGTTTATCAACACACGAAATGTAAACACGCACAGCGCGCATGCGTGAAACAACAGAGGATGTAGAAAACAACGTATATATTTTGAACATGAAATACTATCTATCTATCTTCCTCTAATGACGAACCCCTCGCAGGGATGTAGAAATGTCCCTAAAAGACTTAGCTAACAGAGGTATGAAACAACATATCAAGTAATTTTATTAAAAAAGACAACGTGGGACAAATGGGGTCGATGCATTCTGAAGGTAAACAAGTACGGACAATGCGTTCCGGTTGTAAACAAGTGCGTGATCGATCGACTCGGAAAGTCCTACTTTCGGTTTCGAGTTTGTTTTATCACAAAAAAACACTGTTTACCAAATGAACATAAGCACACAAAGTATAATGTTAGAAAGACCCATAATTGAATTTTTCAAATATATTTTATTTCATACGATGTAATGCTGCTTTAATGTTGGCTGATTTTTATGGGAATTTTTGTCGCTACCCATACGTAAAAATTGAATTTTTCAAATATATTTTATTTCATACGATGTATACAATGCTGCTTTAAATGTTGGCTGATTTTTATGGGAATTCTTGTCACAATACCCACATAATATATGCACTAGGGTTATAATGAATTCAGGATCTTATCTTCTTTGTCTTTTATTTTACCTACAATTCACTTCCTTATAACAACTATTAGCCTTTAACCCATTCAACACCAAGTAACTCACATGGACTGGTCCATGATATTCATAAACCAATAAATGAATCAGAAAATCACATTTGGACAAGTTCATTTATCAAAATGGGTAATTATGTCTAAAAATAGTCATATCACTGGCAAAAAGTGCAGATCCTGATGAGACGGCTCATCATGAGCCGGCTCATCTGGATCTACACTTTTTGTAAGCCTATTTAGAGGTCTGTGGTGTTGAAAGGGTTAATTGTGCACAGTCCCTATTCAAACTATAAATAAACCCTATAATACACTCACCCGTATTCCTTTTAATCTGCATGTAACTTCTTCCATTGAAGGAATCTGAACCACTTCTGGGTTAGAATTTATAGATATTCCATTATGGCCATTGCAATGCGACATAATTCCAGGTATGACTGAATTGTCATCGTTACCATTGGCAACCTTCACATAAACTCTGTCACTCTCATCCATGTTGTTTTTGATACATTATTATGCATTAAGACTGTTTGTTCTACATCGTTACAATTATCACCTACTGTATGAACAATGTTCAATATATTTCCTTTCAACTGTTTAATATAGCATCTCTTTCTTACAACCGTTTATAGCATCTCTTCTTTTCAACCGTTTATAGCAGATCTCTTCCTTTCAACCATTTATAGCATCTCTTTCTTTCAACCGTTTATAGCATCTCTTCCTTTTAACTAAACAGTTTATGTAAATCATCAATAGCATACCAGTTTCTATGACAATAAAATCGGATGAGGGTTAATTGGTATATAATTATAATGTCTTCATTTATAGCGAGTAATCTCTGACAAATAATGCCACCGTATATTGTTCAGTGTAATAATCTAAATCATCAACAGGGCATCCATCCATTTCTGTGACTATATCTTACGCTGATGGTTAATCCATATATATATTCCAAATAATTCCACAGTTTTTGTTTCTTTTATTACTAAATTAATACAGCAACAGACAAGTTGATGATGATGATGATGATGATGATGATGATGATGATGATGATGATGATGGTGATGATTATGAGCGACAATTCTCCTGAAGAGATTAGTCAATTTTAGATGTTGGAGGCTATAATATTATATAGTTTAACCCTTTCAACACCACAGACCTCTAAATTGGCTTACAAAAAAGTGTAGATCCAGATGAGCCGTCTCATCAGGATCTGCACTTTGTTCAAGTAATATAACTATTTTTAGATTTTTTTTTACCCATTTTGATAAATGAACTGATCCAAATGTAATTTTGTTATTAATTTATTGGTCTAAAAATATCATGGACCAGTTCATGTCAGTTACTTGGTGTTGAAAGGGTTAAACAGTATTTATTAGTTCTGTTGCAATATATATATATACATATACAACTATCGTATATTAATTATAAGACGAAGAGGATATGAAAACAAGCTTAATACAAAGCTTATATAAACTCATTTTCCATGGTAGACATAAAGTTCAAAGTGCCCGATTAAAGAAATTATATTATGTCAGTGCTCTCCGTAGAATACGAAGTAGCCGGTTTTAATTTATAAGTAACCGGCATTCACTCGCTACCGAGGGGGAGAGTGGGGGGGTTTGGGGGGCCTCCCCCAGAAAATGTTCCAAAATTGGTCTCATTTCGTGCAACCTGGTGCATTTTAAGGCAATATTTACACCAATTTTTTGATCATTTTTACACATTTTATTTTCACAGAAAAAAATAAATTGTTAAACACAGATTGAGACTATATAACAAATGTTAGATCTTGGTGTCATGGAGTTTCAAGCATGTACTTTGTTTTACTATTGTTGACCCGTTCTTTCCACTTGTACAACTATATACCAGTTATGTATGCAACACACTCGACACTATCTTCTTCTAAAGGCAGTCTCTGACATTAATGTTTCCACCGAAACTGTTACGGTGTATGAGCAATTCGGGTAGCTATCCGAATTAAAAAAATCTACACCTAACACGATAAATAGTTTCTATACCATTTCTGATTAAGACCAATAAATGTTTTTACTCAATGATGTACTATATCAAAATAAGATATTCAATAAGTTATGGTGGATAAATAAAAAAACAACAAGTACACAGTGCTTAGCCATAGCCTAAGTATTCAGGCATATAAACCGGTGCCGACCGACACCGTTGCGATAGCGTCTTAGCAGCAAGGTCACGTGAAGCTAAACAATTCAACAATAGTGTTTTGAAAGTTGTTTTCACGACTTAAGAAAATAATAATATACACGGCAAGTGCAATTAACATTTTATACTGGTCATTATTATATGTGGATATACGCCGAGCATAGGTTCCACAACTCTAATAAACACACAGACCCATACACACATGGTACATGTGCACTGCCCTACTACCTGTACATCACTGATCATTACCTGTGTGACAAAAATCTGACATAACTCTCTTTGATTATTGGATAGTTTTCGTTTCTTTTTTGCATTCATTTTCAAAAAAAAAAGTCGTCTAAATTTAGAAACTCACGGAAAATCCAGATTTTCCCAGCGATATGATTGGTAGATAGCGCTGATCATTTGCATATGTACTAGATGCGCGTCTCTTATGCGCATTGTAACAAAAACATCCGATAAAATGGATGCGCCCACAGAATCACTTCCGGATCGATTTATTTGACGATTTCGTCCTAAATATTCGCTGTTTTGTTTCGAAATAATATATTTATTATACCGGAAAGTAACCGGCGCTCAGTCAGCGTGTAGTCGGCGAAATCGCCGGCCGCCGGGGCTTCCGGAGAACACTGTTATGTATTATGAATATTATATAAAAATGTATAGTGCAATGATACAGACAGAGACTCATTCCAGAGTCCCCTCTGGTTCTTTTACATGCACAGTGTAAGCTTTAAAAGCACCACAAGACCTTGGCTTAAAGTCTCATCTGAAAGACTATGATATCAGTCATTTTAGTATAGCAGAGTATCGAACCTGCGACCCCTGGATTACAAGTCCAGCGTGTACGTTAACCGCTGGACCACTGACCTGCTATATATCCTAGTGTTGACTAAATCACACCAAAGTCGTGGAGGTTTTTGAAAATATTTATCCATAGAGGAAAGTTATATATTTACAAAATATTAACTTCCTAAAAAGCTGTCTCATTCTGCAGATTTTTAAAATTTAAAATCAAATTAAAGTGGTGTACGCGGATGAAAGGAACAGTGTATATATTACTTATGATTGCTTTCCTCATGCTACATGATAAGCTCACTTGTACATGGTGTACGCGGATGAAAGGAACAGTGTATATACTACTTATGATTGCTTTCCTCATGCTACATGATAAACTCACTTGTACATGATGTATGCGGATGAAAGGAACAGTGTATACCTATACTACTTATGATTGCTTTCCTCATGCTACATGATAAACTCACTTGTACATGGTGTATGTGGATGAAAGGAACAGTGTATATATTACTTATGATTGCTTTCCTCATGCTACATGATAACTCACTTGTACATGTGTATGTGGATGAAGGAACAGTGTATATATACTTATGATTGCTTTCCTCATGCACATGATAAACTCACTTGTACATGGTAGGGATGAAGGAACAGTGTATATACTACTTATGATTGCTTTCCTCATGCTACATGATAAACTCACTTGTACATGATGTATGTGGATGAAGGAACAGTGTATATACTACTTATGATTGCTTTCCTCATGCTACATGATAAACTCACTTGTACATGATGTATGTGGATGAATGGAACAGTGTATATACTACTTATGATTGCTTCCTCATGCTACATGATAAACTCATTGTACATGATGTAGTGGATGAAGGAACAGTGTATATATACTAGATTGCTTCCTCATGCTACATGTAAACTCACTTGACAGATGTATGTGGATGAATGGAACAGTGTATATACTACTTATGATTGCTTTCCTCATGCTACATGATAAACTCACTTGTACATGATGTACGCGGATGAAAGGAACAGTGTATACCTATACTACTTATGATTGCTTTCCTCATGCTACATGATAGACTCACTTGTAACTGTCTATAATATTTGCAATGTCTCTTTTGAGGCCCCGACAGATTAATTTTATAACATTTTATGGGGGTTTATATAATTACACCATATTGATCTTAACAATTAATTGATTATCGATAACTCTGTCTGGGCGGCAATTTGTTACTAGTATTGACAGGTAATATAACAGTAAAAACCCATGCATTGCTGTAAGTTCACCTACCAGACTTATCCGTAATCTAGGTCAGCCCAATGTCTTTAAGATGGCTGCCTGAATAATTTTCCATTTCAGATAATCAAAATCTCATAACTTCTTTATAATCAGTGCGATTTTCTCAATTCTTTAATTGCATTTGATATTTTAGTGAGCTTATATATCCAGTTTATATTATAATTTCTTTATAATCAGTGCGATTTTCTATATTCTTTAATTGCATTTGATATTTTAGTGAGCTTATATATCCAGTTTATATTATAATTTCTTTATAATCAGTAGGGGTGTAACGATGCATCGAAATATCGATGCATCGCAATAGACAGCGTCACGATAGTCAACCATCGATGGTAAATATGACCATCGATAGTATTGACTATTGCGGCAGTACTATCGCAATAGTTTCGATAGTTGCCAGGGATGGCGAAATCGGTCATTTGTTACGCCGGGCAAGTAGATTTTCGAATGTAACTTGTCCGTGGACAAGTAAAAATACCGGCGAGTGCATTTACTTTATGTTCCCATGGCATTTAAATCGTATTTTAATGAGAAAGCATCGGCAAATGTTCTTGTTTATTTCCCTGCGGAACTTCCGCAATAAACACAAGCCAGCCGACAACGGTGGCGGACAACATTTCCAGCCGACAATAACCTGAATAAGAACCGGAAATGTCAAGAGTTATCGCCCGTCACATAAAAACTGTGTAAAATGCGGTGGGTATGCAATGTATTTTCCGCTCAAAACAAGCCAGCTGTCAATAAGAATAACTACTGTCGAAAATGGCTTCTTTGGTACTGAATAGTGAGCAAAGTAGGCGATGTGACCCCCATAATCCCGGGTATGGGTAATTTAAAGTACTATAGCGCATGCGTCAGTTACAAGTATACTACGCGGTCGCTAAATCGATATACGGGAACGGGTACGTGACGCAGCCTTATTATTGAAGACGACAGGTAAACAATCATGTAACTTAGCGGGACTGTGTATCGATTTTTAAATAAGGTTGGTTTATATTATTTAAACATATAAAGTTCGGATATACGGGCAAGTGGGTTTTCAACTTTTCACTACGGACAAGTAAATTAGTGCAGTGTGTTCGATGTCATGATAATAAAGAAAAAATTGCATGCTAATAAATTAATACACAGAACTTGTGTATTCCATACGAAACAGAATATTTTTTTAATTAATATGTATTTACACAATACTATTGCAATAGTCCTACAACTATCGCAATACTATCGCAATACTATCGCAATAGTATTTTAACTATCGCAATACTATCGCAATAGTAAAATTGATCCCAATAGTCACCCCTAATAATCAGTGCGATTTTCTATATTCTTTAATAGCATTTGATATTTTAGTGAGCTTTATGTTTCAAGATTAATATGAATCTTGTTGATGTTAATCTTCCTTTAATATCTGATTCAATTATTATTGAGATGAAAAATGACGATATAAGACAGTAATCAAGGCTTCCAATCATCTTCAGAATGTATTGGTACGAACACAGCACGTGTTAACTCCAAAACCTAGGATTTAAACTGTCTCATTAGCGCAGTGGTTAATACGCTCGCTTCTCACTAATGCAACCTGGGTTCGATCCTCGGACCGGGAAGTGATCGGACAGGTGGGTTTTTTCCCACATGAATGACCACATTTACGCTTTCATCCGCGCCAACGAGAGTGATTATTATAACTTGCTAAAGCTTGTTTCGCAATCGTTGTAAAATAAATCAAGTTCAATATTATGATTTAAAGTTTTTTCAAATGATTTCATTATAAATATATTAAAGCGGCACATAGCTATCCACATGGTAAGCTATTCTATAGTCCACACTGCCCAGTAATAGCACACAACTGTACAATCCAATGAAAGATGAATACTTATTTTTGTAATACAAACTTAATGCAACCCAATACAACAACAAATATTGCCTTTCCTCACAAACTTAATGCAACCAAATACAACAACAAATATTGCCTTTCCTCACAAACTTAATGCAACCAAATACAACAACAAATATTGCCTTTCCTCACAAACTTAATGCAACCAAATACAACAACAAATATTGCCTTTCCTCACAAACTTAATGCAACCAAATACAACAACAAATATTGCCTTTCCTCACAAACTTAATGCAACCAAATACAACAACAAATATTGCCTTTCCTCACAAACTTAATGCAACCAAATACAACAACAAATATTGCCTTTCCTCACAAACTTAATGCAACCGAACAGGAACATCAAACTTGATATCTCCGACATTATTTGTTTGTTTGTTTCCATGTTTTATTGGGTTAGCAGTACAAAATAATGACATGTCATATTGGGTTGCAAACGGTGCTAACTTGTCCAGTGTCCAAAATAATCAAACATATTTACAATATATTTTAAATTCATAACTTAAAATTGTGATAAACTTTAACTTCAATAACTCTTTATTTTCATTTTTAAACTCTATTCAAAACTGAAATCTTTTAAGCACAAATTAGTAAAAAATAATTTAAGCAGGATCTCATGCAGTCAAACAAGAAGAAAAATAGCAGCAGAAAATAGCAATCTCGCACACGGCAGTTATAGCAATCAATGGACAAGAAGCCAATTTCAAGGCCATAAATAAACCCTGAGTAGCATGATTATTCCTTTACTGTGTTCTCCAAGTACAACTAGAGCATCAACTTCCCTGCCTATACAATATCAACATTGATTGTGTTCCCCCGAGGACACAACAAACTAGAGCATCAACTTCCCTGCCTATACAATATCAACACTGATTGAATCTAACAATAAACATTGAAGAGTAGAATCTAACTGAAGAGTAGAATCTAACAATAAACATTGAAGAGTAGAATCTAATAAACATTGAAGGTAGAATGTACAATAAACATTGAAGAGAGAAAACAATAAACATTGAAGAGTAGAATCTAACAATAAACATTGAAGAGTAGAATCTAACAATAAACATTGAAGAGTAGAATCTAACAATAAACATTGAAGAGTAGAATCTAACAATAAACATTGAAGAGTAGAATCTAACAATAAACATTGAAGAGTAGAATCTAACAATAAACATTGAAGAGTAGAATCTAACAATAAACATTGAAGAGTAGAATCTAACAATAAACATTGAAGAGTAGAATCTAACAATAACATTGAAGAGTAGAATGTAACAATAAACATTGAAGAGTAGAATGTAACAATAACATTGAAGAGTAGAATCTAACAATAAACATTGAAGAGTAGAATCTAACAATAAACATTGAAGAGTAGAATGTAACAATAACATTGAAGAGTAGAATCTAACAATAAACATTGAAGAGTAGAATCTAACAATAAACATTGAAGAGTAGAATCTAACAATAAACATTGAAGAGTAGAATGTAACAATAAACATTGAAGAGTAGAATGTAACAATAAACATTGAAGAGTAGAATCTAACAATAAACATTGAAGAGTAGAATCTAACAATAAACATTGAAGAGTAGAATGTAACAATAAACATTGAAGAGTAGAATCTAACAATAAACATTGAAGAGTAGAATCTAACAATAAACATTGAAGAGTAGAATCTAACAATAAACATTGAAGAGTAGAATCTAACAATAAACATTGAAGAGTAGAATCTAACAATAAACATTGAAGAGTAGAATCTAACAATAAACATTGAAGAGTAGAATCTAACAATAACATTGAAGAGTAGAATTAACAATAACATTGAAGAGTAGAATCTACAAAAACTTGAAGAGTAGAATGTAACAATAACATTGAAGAGTAGAATCTAACAATAAACATTGAAGAGTAGAATGTAACAATAAACATTGAAGAGTAGAATCTAACAATAAACATTGAAGAGTAGAATGTAACAATAAACATTGAAGAGTAGAATGTAACAATAAACATTGAAGAGTAGAATCTAACAATAAACATTGAAGAGTAGAATCTAACAATAAACATTGAAGAGTAGAATCTAACAATAAACATTGAAGAGTAGAATCTAACAATAAACATTGAAGAGTAGAATCTAACAATAAACATTGAAGAGTAGAATCTAACAATAAACATTGAAGAGTAGAATGTAACAATAAACATTGAAGAGTAGAATCTAACAATAAACAAATATTGCTTTCGGAGATTGGCGAACCATTTTTGGAAAATCCTAATATTTCACTTTGAGAGATGTAGATTGATTGAAAATAATTGTTCAATTTCAAAATTAGTGAAGTTTAAATATTTATTAAGCCATATTTAGTTTAAATAACGTCATAGAACGTCATAGAATGTCACTTACATCAAAATGTTGACCTCACGAGTAAAGTAAATAACTTGGGACTTGCAAATATTCAACAAATATTATGGCTCATACATATCGGCAAACAAGTGTACGCCAGATTGATCTGTATACCTTATAGATTTATACTGAAGCTAGGCTGTTGATATTACCAGATCATGCTTACAAAATATAAATGTCTCGTCTTATTTTACATGGATTTGAAAACATTTATATTATATAGATGGGAATGGTAAGAAAACATAGATAATTTGGGATTTATGTTGGCTTAGATTGTATGCATGGTCTGCAACTATCTTACAAAAGTGTTAAGTAAGGCTTATAGCATATACGCAGCATTCAATTTCATCCTTTAAAAGATTCATTTTGACATCCTCGTCATTCGGTTCATAACACACATAGAATAAACCTAATCCCGCTGGCTGGCCAGACAGAACTCGTATATTTCTACAGTGTAATATTTTGACAAGGCAGGACAACCGTTCTGGAAATGACAGATCCTTTATAGATGATGTCTCTGGTGGCTATGAATACTGACTCACTCATGTAAACTTAATGCGGGAATGTTTGGCATAATTCATAGCAAACTTCCATCAGTTCGATGAAACACGGGTGTTGTGAATACGTGATTGCACGTATGTAGAAACAATTGAGCAACATTTGATTAAATATGGTTTTTGCATAGATTTATAGTTTTGTTTTGTATGCACAAATTTGGATTTAGAGCTGTTACCAACAGCTGAGGTTGCATATTGATAGAGAGGAAGATCACAAGTACAAACCAAACATTGCTTCGAGCATGAGCGGGTGCACAAGGCGAAATACCAGACAGCCAGCTGGAGCATGAGCGGGTGTACAAGGTGAAATACCAGAAAGCCAGCAGGAGCATGAGCGGGTGCACAAGGCGAAATACCAGAAAGCCAGCAGGAGCATGAGCGGGTGCACAAGGCGAAATACCAGAAAGCCAGCTGGAGCATGAGCGGGTGCACAAGGCGAAATACCAGAAAGCCAGCAGGAGCATGAGCGGGTGCACAAGGCGAAATACCAGAAAGCCAGCTGGAGCATGAGCGGGTGCCACAAGGCGAAATACCAGACAGCCAGCTGGAGTATGAGCGGGTGTACAAGGTGAAATACCAGACAGCCAGCAGGAGCATGAGCGGGTGCCACAAGGCGAAATACCAGACAGCCAGCTGGAGCATGGAATTGTATATCTTTATTTCAATGTAAGTTGTATCATGTTAGAAAGGTGTTCTGTAACAGCTGAATGTCTCATAACCACCAGCAGCAGCTTGTGTGCTCTCACCTGCTTAACAACCAGAGTGTGTGCTCTGACCTGACTGCCTAACACCCAGACTGTGTGCTATGACCTGTCCAACAGCCACATTGTGCACTCTGACCTGCCTAACAACCAGAATGTGTGCTCTGACCTGCTTAACAACCATATTGTGTGCTCTGACCTGTTTAGCAACCAGAGTATGTGCTCTGACCTGCTTAACAACCATACTGTTCGCTCTGACCTGCTTAACAATAGACTGTGTGCTTGACCAACCTTAACAACCATACTGTGTGCTATGACCTGCCTAACAATAGACTGTGTGCTTGACCTGCCTAACAACCATACTGTGTGCTCTGACCTGCATAACAATAGACTGTGTGCTTGACCTGCTTAACAACCATACTGTTCGCTCTGACCTGCATAACAATAGACTGTGTGCTTGACCTGCCTAACAACCAGACTGTGTGTTCTGATCTGCTTAACAACCATACTGTTCGCTCTGACCTGCTTAACAACAGACTGTGTGCTTGACCTGCCTAACAACCATACTGTGTGCTATGACCTGCCTAACAACCAGATTGTGCACTCTGACCTGCTTAACAACCAGATTGTGCACTCTGACCTGCCTAACAACATGGCTGTGTGCTCTGACCTGCCTGTACAATCATTGTATAAGGAAGGCCATTTAAATGAATAGCTGTATTGTTATCCAAATATTGTCCAATCTATGCTGACAGGGTTAATAATTTATTTTTTGGAAATATAAACAGTGCAACATCAAAAAGTGGGTGGCAGGGGGAGGGGTGAGAATCTAGTAAGAAAAATAATGGCCTGAATGTGACTAATTAATTACGTTCTTAGCATCACAGATCATGAATATAGTGATGACACTGACAGATGTACTTATTCCCCATACATTCTCCCTATTGTATCATCCATATCGTTATATATATACACAGAAAACATACAGAATTTATCGATAGTGTACAAAATATAACAGATGTGATCTTAAATAAAAAAACTGTAAGATATGAACCTGGCTCATCATCAAAGTAAAACTAATTACAAACACACAGCTATCTATAACCACTGGCAGGGTACAATCTCTGCTTTATGATCACCTGAACCTTCAGTACAATGAAATATTGGGGCTGTATAACCATTTAACCCTATCCCCAATACAGACATATGGTAAGTGTATATCCATGCATTTATCCCTAATATACCAGAAACATCTCCCTATAATACCAGAAACATATCCCTAATATACCAGAAACATCTCCCTAATATACCAGAAACGTCTCCCTAATATACCAGAAACGTATCCCTAATATACCAGAAACATATCCCTATAATACCAGAAACATATCCCTAATATACCAGAAACATATCCCTAATATACCAGAAACGTATCCCTAATATACCAGAAACGTATCCCTAATATACCAGAAACGTATCCCTAATATACCAGAAACATATCCCTATAATACCAGAAACATATCCCTAATATACCAGAAACATATCCCTAATATACCAGAAACATATCCCTAATATACCAGAAACGTATCCCTAATATACCAGAAACATCTCCCTAATATACCAGAAACATCTCCCTAATATACCAGAAACATCTCCCTAATATACCAGAAACATATCCCTAATATACCAGAAACGTATCCCTAATATACCAGAAACATCCCTAATATACCAGAAACATATCCCTAATATACCAGAAACATATCCCTAATATACCAGAAACATATCCCTAATATACCAGAAACGTATCCCTAATATACCAGAAACATATCCCTAATATACCAGAAACGTATCCCTAATATACCAGAAACATATCCCTAATATACCAGAAACATATCCCTAATATACCAGAAACATATCCCTAATATACCAGAAACATATCCCTAATATACCAGAAACATATCCCTAATATACCAGAAACATATCCCTAATATACCAGAAACATATCCCTAATATACCAGAAACATATCCCTAATATACCAGAAACATATCCCTAATATACCAGAAACGTATCCCTAATATACCAGAAACATATCCCTAATATACCAGAAACATATCCCTAATATACCAGAAACATATCCCTAATATACCAGAAACATATCCCTAATATACCAGAAACGTATCCCTAATATACCAGAAACGTATCCCTAATATACCAGAAACATCATATCGTATCCTAATATACCAGAAACATATCCCTAATATACCAGAAACGTATCCCTAATATACCAGAAACATATCCCTAATATACCAGAAACATATCCCTAATATACCAGAAACATATCCCTAATATACCAGAAACATATCCCTAATATACCAGAAACGTATCCCTAATATACCAGAAACATATCCCTAATATACCAGAAACATATCCCTAATATACCAGAAACATATCCCTAATATACCAGAAACATATCCCTAATATACCAGAAACATATCCCTAATATACCAGAAACATATCCCTAATATACCAGAAACATATCCCTAATATACCAGAAACATATCCCTAATATACCAGAAACATATCCCTAATATACCAGAAACATATCCCTAATATACCAGAAACATATCCCTAATATACCAGAAACGTATCCCTAATATACCAGAAACTTATCCCTAATATACCAGAAACATATCCCTAATATACCAGAAACGTATCCCTAATATACCAGAAACATATCCCTAATATACCAGAAACATATCCCTAATATACCAGAAACATATCCCTAATATACCAGAAACATATCTCTAATATACCAGAAACGTATCCCTAATATACCAGAAACATATCCCTAATATACCAGAAACATATCCCTAATATACCAGAAACATATCCCTAATATACCAGAAACATATCCCTAATATACCAGAAACATATCCCTAATATACCAGAAACGTATCCCTAATATACCAGAAACATCTCCCTAATATACCAGAAACATATCCCTAATATACCAGAAACATCTCCCAAATATACCAGAAACATATCCCTAATATACCAGAAACGTATCCCTAATATACCAGAAACATATCCCTAATATACCAGAAACATCTCCCTAATATACCAGAAACATTCCCAATATACCAGAAACATCTCCCTAATATACCAGAAACTCTCCCTAATATACCAGAAACATCTCCCTAATATACCAGAAACATATCCCTAATATACCAGAAACATCTCCCTAATATACCAGAAACGTATCCCAAATATACCAGAAACATATCCCTAATATACCAGAAACGTATCCCTAATATACCAGAAACTTATCCCTAATATACCAGAAACATCTCCCTAATATACCAGAAACATCTCCCTAATATACCAGAAACATATCCCTAATATACCAGAAACATCTCTCTAATATTCCAGAAATGTCTCCCTAATGTACCAGGAACTTGTCCCTAATATACAAGAAAGTTGTCTCTAATATACCTAATATACCAGAGACTGATCCATTTTATACCAGAAGCTTCTCCCCAACATACCAGAAACCTAAACAATTTTATGACAGAACCTTCTCCCTGATGTACCAGAACCTTCTCCCTAATATACCAGAACAACATCCCTAATATTTCATAAACTTCTGCCTGATGTTCAGAACATACTACCTATAATATACCAGAAACATCTCCCTAATATACAACAAGCTTCTCCCTAATATACAAAGGTCGCATTGGTGAGAAGCGAGCGCGCTTAGCCACTGCGCTAACTCCCAATGTTGAAGGTCGGGCATTAATAAATAAGTCATGTATGTAGCAGTGGAATATCTATTTGCTAAGCTTACTCTGTCAACTAACTGTAACTGTGCACTATTAAATGCATGGACAAATCCCAAACTAAACTAATCTCATTGAAAAATGAGGCACCTGACAATTTCCCGTAGAATCTTCCGGAAGTCATTAAAATGGCAGAGGATGTATCTTTGCTTGCACAAATAATAACCATGTAAATCATGTAACCAATCAAATATCAACATGAACCGTATATCGCGATCAATAGAAGAACACAAGCTATATTCTATAGCAACCGAGAGCGAGACTCCGGGATAACCGACTCCAGGAATACTCAACCAAACGTTGAAACAATGTACATAACTTGTTCGTTAAAGGCAGAATGGCCTACAAATTGCTAAAACAACGTACATTTGATGCTAACTAAATGAAAACAAGCAATCTCAATGAATGAGCGACATTGATGGGTTTTTCTATTACCTCCCTTGGTAGATAAATTCCGATTTATCCCAAAATGCATAGTGGTCCTTTTAGTTGGAATGCTTTGTATTTACTGTTGTTCAATAACTTGAAAGTCGTGATAGCGCAGTGGTAACACGCTCGCTTCATGTGCAAAAGACCCCGTGTTTGCAGCAAGCTAGAACCGTTACGATTGTGCCCGTATGCGCATTTAAATGCCACACTGCCTCTTCTCTCTCCCTCGTGGCGATGGATTCCATTAGGAATGAGGTCTCGAGAGTGATTAATATAAGTTGTAGGTACTTGTTTCGCAATCAAGCTAATATAAATTTGCATAAACTAATAACCAGATATTGCGGTATGCTAAATGTGATTTATCAAAATCATGCTACGTAATTGATAACAAGTTTTCACAGTAAAATATCAATTTATACTCGGTTCAAACTCAACTGGAATTTTCTGAAAATGTGATGGTTACACAACCTCTATATTTAAATAACCAAATGCAATTTAGGAGTTAGATCCAATATGTGGTGTCATAGCTCAGAGTCTATGTATAATTAGGCATAATTGTGTGTGTTTTACATTTATTTATCGTCGCTACCGGTTGCCCATATGAGCGCCGCCTCCTGAAGAGATTAGTCATTTTAGATTTTTGGAGGATGGTGCAATGATACAGACAGAGACCCATTCCAGAGTCCCGCCTTTATCTGAAACAATGAAATTGTGCGTGTTTTATGTTTATTTATCGTCGCTACCAGTTGCCCATATGAGCGCCGCCTCCTGAAGAGATTTTGTACTCTTAGATGCCTAATTGTTGGTGATTTGCTAATTTCTAAATTCTTCGAAAAACATTTGCCACTTAACTTGTCAAAGTCAACACTACTTGTGTTGAGTTGTGTGTGCCGGTGCCAGCGCCATGTTTGCTTATGGTGTTAATTAGGGAATTAGACAGAATGCTTGAAATATATCACATGGGTCTAATAGGATAATTATTACTGGAGGGTTACCTGTACTGTCAGATAGGTATATGCTGTAACATGAAACATTCCGCCAAGGCAAGGTATTTATTAGTTGCCAATTATTAAAACCCTTTGCCTGCTGAGTAAAAATCACATTTGCAAACAACATAGATCCAGATCAGCCGCGGCGTAATGCCGTCTGATCTGGCTGTATGCTGTTTGTAAAAGTGATTTTATCTGCCGCTAGAGCGCAGAGTTACGGTAAATTGTTATCATTCTGCAGTCAATGTGACACCAGCTGGACATATTTTATGGCAGTCATTACAAGTGAATTGTTGTGTTGTCTACAGTGACGTGTTGTCTATGCAATGTCAGCAACATCTTAGCACGTTTCTACAGAAACATCATATCCGGTGTACAGAAACATCATATCTGGTGTACAGAAACACTGTATCTGGTGTACAGAACCATTATATCTGGTGTACAGAAACATCATATCCGGTGTACAGAAACATCGTATCTGGTGTACAGAGACATCGTATCTGGTGTACAGAAACATTATATCTGGTGTACAGAAACATCATATCTGGTGTACAGAAACATCGTATCTGGTGTACAGAAACACTGTATCTGGTGTACTTATCTAGTGTACAGAAACATCATATCTGGTGTCCAGAAACATTTATCTGGTGTACAGAAACACTGTATCTGGTGTACAGAACCATTATATCTGGTGTACAGAAACATCATTATCTGGTGTACAGAAACATCGTATCTGGTGTACAGAAACATCGTATCTGGTGTACAGAAACATCGTATCTGGTGTACAGAAACATCGTATCTGATGTACAGAAACATTATATCTGGTGTACAGAAACATCATATCCGGTGTACAGAAACATCATATCCGGTGTACAGAAACATCGTATCTGGTGTACAGAAACATCGTATCTGGTGTACAGAAACATTATATCTGGTGTACAGAAACATCATATCCGGTGTACAGAAACATTATATCTGGTGTACAGAAACATCGTATCCGGTGTACAGAAACATCGTATCTGGTGTACAGACACATTATATCTGGTGTACAGAAACATTATATCTGGTGTACAGAAACATTATATCTGGTGTACATAAACATCATTATCTGATGTACAGAAACATCGTATCTGGTGTACAGAAACATCGTATCTGGTGTACAGAAACATCGTATCCGGTATACAGAAACATCGTATCTAGTGTACAAAACATAGTATCTGATGCACAGAAACATTATATCTGGTGTACAGAAACACTGTATCTGGTGTACTTATCTAGTGTACAGAAACATCGTATTTGGTGTACAGAAACACTGTATCTGGTGTACTTATCTAGTGTACAGAAACATCGTATTTGGTGTACAGAAACACTGTATCTGGTGTACTTATCTGGTGTACAGAAACATTATATCTAGTGTACAGAAACATCATATCTGGTGTACAGAAACATTATATCTAGTGTACAGAAACATCGTATCTGGTGTACAGAAACATTATATCTGGTGTACAGAAACATTATATCTGGTGTACAGAAACATTATATCTGGTGTACAGAAACATCATATCTGGTGTACAGAAACACTGTATCTGGTGTACTTATCTAGTGTACAGAAACATCGTATCTGGTGTACAGAAACATCGTATCTGGTGTACAGAAACATTATATCTGGTGTACAGAAACATCATATCTAGTGTACAGAAACATCATATCTGGTGTACAGAAACACTGTATCTGGTGTACAGAACCATTATATCTGGTGTACAGAAACATTATATCTGGTATACAGAAACATCATATCTAGTGTACAGAAACATCGTATCTGGTGTACAGAAACACTGTATCTGGTGTACGGAAACACTGTATCTGGTGTATTTATCTAGTGTACAGAAACATCATATCTGGTGTACAGAAACACTGTATCTGGTGTACAGATCCATTATATCTGGTGTACAGAAACATCGTATCTGGTGTACAGAAACATTATATCTGGTGTACAGAAACATCGTATCTAGTGTACAGAAACATTATATCTGGTGTACAGAAACATCATATCTGGTGTACAGAAACATTATATCCGGTGTACAGAAACATTATATCTGGTGTACAGAAACATCATATCTGGTGTACAGAAACATCATATCTGGTGTACAGAAACATCATATCCGGTGTACAGAAACATTATATCTGGTGTACAGAAACATTATATCTGGTGTACAGAAACAGTACAGAAACATTATATCTGGTGTACAGAAACATTATATCTGGTGTACAGAAACATCATATCTGGTGTACAGAAACATTATATCTGGTGTACAGAAACATCATATCTGGTGTACAGAAACATTATATCTGGTGTACAGAAACATTATATCTGGTGTACAGAAACATCATATCTGGTGTACAGAAACATCATATCTGGTGTACAGAAACATCATATCTGGTGTACAGAAACATCATATCTGGTGCAATTTGGAAATAAATTAAGCCCCTGTATGTGTTACTTAGAAAGCACTACACACAGTGATGTGTCAAGCAAAAATTGTCATTGTAAAATTATTATTTGCAAATTACCTCCCTTTATGGATATTATTATTATCAATAAGTTTTCACCTGAAGAAAAATAAAAATCATGGGTTTTAAATACATGTACAGTCAAACCTGTGTTAGTGGTCACCTCTATTGTACAGTCAAACCTGTGTTAGTGGTCACCTCTATTAAGTACAGTCAAACCTGTGTTAGTGGTCACCTCTATTAAGTACAGTCAAACCTGTGTTAGTGGTCACCTCTATTAAGTACAGTCAAACCTGTGTTAGTGGTCACCTCTATTAAGTACAGACAAACCTGTGTTAGTGGTCACCTCTATTAAGTACAGTCAAACCTGTGTTAGTGGTCACCTCTATTAAGCAGCCAGCTATCAGATTCCCAATATATTACTTTGTTATACATTTGACCTGTATTAAACAGCCACCTGTGCTAAGCAGCCACTTTCTGTTATTCCCTTGGCTGGCTGCCTAAGACAGGTTTGACTGTACTGTACAGTACCAGAGCATAACTCGTATGAAATTGATGTGCAGGACAAGCTGGGTGTGGTGGCGGAGGGGGGCGTTCCAAAAGAATGCTCGCAGAAATAATTTTTTCATGGATGCCCAAAGGAGCATTTACCGGCATCAGCATATCTGGGACAAAAAAATATGCATTTTAGAAAATACAATTTTTTGAAAGGCCCGGGCCTATGGTGCCTATAATGAACTACACCAATGAGTACGGCACCCGAATACCCACCAATAATATATACATTATTAATTGCAAGAAAAGCTTGATATTACACGCATAGAATAATAAAATCGATCAAACTCCTCTTATTCCCGGATTAACAAAACTGCACATTAACTATACATCCGCTTTCAATCCTTAATTACTTTATAAAACTTGCAATCTCATTCACACTATCACAATAAAAAATCCAAATGCATTTCCATTGAAATTATTCACACAAATCAACATTCACTTTTCCAACTGATGCATCAAAAGAGATACTGAATTTCATTTACTAATCGGAGCACAGACAGCATCACACTCGACACTAAATATGCTCAAATTTCATCAAACATAGATATTCTGTCCAATTCCTTGCTGTTTGTTTGCCTTTGATAATCTCAAGCAGACTTGGTTGTCATCAATCAATGCTGGAGATATTGCAACAACCCTATCTCATTTGTTACATTTCTCTGGACCACAGGGTCGTCGCCTGTGTCTGATTGCTGTCCATTCACTATTGTATAGATCTAGAGCTAGCTCTAGCATTATTCCAATACCAATTGACAGTCACACCTGAACTCAAGGTGAGTCTACAAATAGCCAATATAAGTCAATCAATAACAATAATTCATGTAATCTATTAACCCATTCAACACCAAGTCACTCACATGGACTGGTCCATGATATTCTTAAACCAATAAATGAATCAGAAAATCACATTTGGACAAGTTCATTTATCAAAATGGGTAATTATGTCTAAAAATAGTAATATTACTGGCAAAAAGTGCAGATCCTGATGAGACGGCTCATCACGAGCCGGCTCATCTGGATCTACACTTTTTGTAAGCCTATTTAGAGGTCTGTGGTGTTGAAAGGGTTAATACACCTTGTACTATCTATCTCGGCTTCAATATCCTCAGTATCAATTTGGCTACAAATTATATGTTTTCTCTAGCGGATTCTGAAGTGGCTTAGTTGTTACGCATTTGTTTTAGCCCAATTGCGAAACAAATTCTTACAACAATAGTTAAATCACTCTCGAGACCTCATTTCTAATGTACAGTCAAACCCGTCTTAAGCAGCCAGCCAGCCAAAGGAATCATAGAAAGTGACTGCTTCGCACAGGTGGCTGCTTAATAGAGGGAAAATGTATAATAAAATAACATATTTGGAATCTGGATTCTGGCTGCCTAATACATGATGGCTGCGTAATGGAGGTGACCACTAACCCAGGTTTAACTTGACCTCCATCGCCATGAGGGAGAGAGAAGGAAATTTAAGTGCCTTGTAGGGTTCATTCTAGGTCAGAATTTTTGGGAGAAGTGAGAAAGCGCATGATCGCTTCCTTAAATTGTGTTCTTTAATATACTTCTGCAATATAGGGTTAAAATGCACAGTACAACAATTAAATACAACATTTGAATAGAACGAGTGCTTTATAATGGGCCAGTGTATCTTACTAGACAAAATTTTGTTTGAAAATCATAAAAGCCAAAAAAATATATATATATATATTTTTTTTTTTTTTAGGGAGAAGTGGGGCTCCCAGAGGGCGAAGTCAGGGTCCCTAGGGCGCAATTTCGCCCACATCGCCCTCTAGAATGATCCCTGCCTTGCCTAAGAACACAATCATATTGGCTACAGCTAGGCGTAAACTCTGGACTTCTCTCACCTGAAGCCCATGACAGGGATGTGATTAGGGACTATGTTTTATGCTGTAATTTCCAGCTTGACGTTGAGTATTGTTTTTAGGAAGGTTGTTCAACAAATCTTTTCCAAATAGCCTGGTCCAGGCAGCAGCTTGAAGGAGGAAGGTATTGATTGGGGGGGGGAGCCCCATAAATTAATAATGTCATGCTTTGTACTTCCGGGGACAGCTAAACCAACCGGAAGTGTTCCCTTTTGGCTATATATTTACTTTAACAGATTCTTCATTGGTTCAGGACTCCGGTGTCTCCAATATGTGTTTGGTTACATATTTACTCCAAGGGGTTAAGAACTCCTGTGTCCCCAATATGTGTTTGGTTATATATTTACTCCAAGGGGTTAAGGACTCCTGTGTCTCCAATATGTGTTTGGTTACATATTTACTCCAAGGGGTTCAGGACTCCGGTGTCTCCAATATGTGTTTGGTTATATATTTACTCCAAGGGGTTAAGGACTCCTGTGTCCCCAATATGTGTTTGGTTACATATTTACTCCAAGGGGTTAAGGACTCCTGTGTCCCCAATATGTGTTTGGTTATATATTTACTCCAAGGGGTTAAGGACTCCTGTGTCCCCAATATGTGTTTGGTTATATATTTACTCCAAGGGGTTAAGGACTCCTGTGTCCCCAATATGTGTTTGGTTACATATTTACTCCAAGGGGTTAAGGACTCCTGTGTCCCCAATATGTGTTTGGTTATATATTTACTCCAAGGGGTTAAGGACTCCTGTGTCCCCAATATGTGTTTGGTTATATATTTACTCCAAGGGGTTAAGAACTCCTGTGTCCCCATATGTGTTTGGTTACATATTTACTCCAAGGGGTTAAGGACTCCTGTGTCCCAATATGTGTTTGGTTATATATTTACTCCAAGGGGTTAAGGACTCCTGTGTCCCCAATATGTGTTTGGTATATATTTACTCCAAGGGGTTCAGGACTCCTGTGTCCCCAATATGTGTGGTTACATATTTACTCCAAGGGGTTAAGGACTCCTGTGTCCCCAATATGTGTTTGGTTATATATTTACTCCAAGGGGTTAAGGACTCCTGTGTCCCCAATATGTGTTTGGTTATATATGTACTCCAAGGGGTTAAGGACTCCTGTGTCCCCAATATGTGTTTGGTTATATATTTACTCCAAGGGGTTAAGGACTCCTGTGTCCCCAATATGTGTTTGGTTATATATGTACTCCAAGGGGTTAAGGACTCCGGTGTCTCCAATATGTGTTTGGTTACATATTTACTCCAAGGGGTTAAGGACTCCTGTGTCCCCAATATGTGTTTGGTTATATATTTACTCCAAGGGGTTAAGGACTCCTGTGTCCCCAATATGTGTTTGGTTATATATGTACTCCAAGGGGTTAAGGACTCCTGTGTCCCCAATATGTGTTTGGTTATATATTTACTCCAAGGGGTTAAGGACTCCTGTGTCCCCAATATGTGTTTGGTTATATATGTACTCCAAGGGGTTAAGAACTCCTGTGTCCCCAATATGTGTTTGGTTACATATTTACTCCAAGGGGTTAAGGACTCCTGTGTCCCCAATATGTGTTTGGTTTATATTTACTCCAAGGGGTTAAGGACTCCTGTGTCCCAATATGTGTTTGGTTATATATTACTCCAAGGGTTAAGACTCCTGTGTCCCCAATATGTGTTGGTTATATATTACTCCAAGGGTTAAGAACTCCTGTGTCCCCAATATGTGTTTGGTTACATATTACTCCAAGGGTTAAGGACTCCTGTGTCCCCAATATGTGTTTGGTTACATATTTACTCCAAGGGGTTAAGGACTCCTGTGTCCCCAATATGTGTTTGGTTACATATTTACTCCAAGGGGTTAAGGACTCCTGTGTCCCCAATATGTGTTTGGTTATATATTTACTCCAAGGGGTTAAGGACTCCTGTGTCCCCAATATGTGTTTGGTTATATATTTACTCCAAGGGGTTAAGGACTCCTGTGTCCCCAATATGTGTTTGGTTATATATGTACTCCAAGGGGTTAAGAACTCCTGTGTCCCCATGTTTTAAAACCCAAAACCCCCCATATGTGTTTGGTTATATATTTACTCCAAGGGGTTAAGGACTCCTGTGTCCCCAATATGTGTTTGGTTATATATTTACTCCAAGGGGTTCAGGACTCCTGTGTCCCCAAAAAAACCCAAGGGTTAGGACTCCTGTGTCCCAATATGTGTTTGGTTACATATTTACTCCAAGGGGTTAAGGACTCCTGTGTCCCCAATATGTGTTTGGTTACATATTTACTCCAAGGGGTTAAGGACTCCTGTGTCCCCAATATGTGTTTGGTTATATATTTACTCCAAGGGGTTAAGGACTCCTGTGTCCCCAATATGTGTTTGGTTATATATTTACTCCAAGGGGTTCAGGACTCCTGTGTCCCCAATATGTGTTTGGTTATATATTTACTCCAAGGGGTTAAGGACTCCTGTGTCCCCAATATGTGTTTGGTTATATATTTACTCCAAGGGGTTCAGGACTCCTGTGTCCCCAATATGTGTTTGGTTACATATTTACTCCAAGGGGTTAAGGACTCCTGTGTCCCCAATATGTGTTTGGTTATATATTTACTCCAAGGGGTTAAGGACTCCTGTGTCCCCAATATGTGTTTGGTTATATATTTACTCCAAGGGGTTAAGGACTCCAGTGTCCCCAATATGTGTTTGGTTACATATTTACTCCAGCAGATTATTGAGGCGGGAGACAGGACTTGGGTGGGGAGACAGGACTTGAGGCGGGAGACTGGACATGAGGTGGTAGACAGGACTTGAGGTGGGAGACAGGACTTGTGGTGGGAGACAGGACTTGGAGTGGGAGACACGACTTGGGGCGAGATACAGGACTTGGGGTGGGAGACAGGATTTGGGGTAGGAGACAGGACTTGTGGTGGGAGACAGGACTTGGGGCAGGAGACAGGACTTGTGGTGGGAGACAGGACTGGGGGTGGGGGGGTCAGATCTTGTCCTATCAGTATGTTTTTGGAGCCATTGGCTATATACATATACACATACACTAGTGGATTTCGGTTGGGGAGGGCAGGGCGCAGGTGGAGGGGCAAATCTCTGAGCGTTCACCATAAAAAATCATAAGGGAGCACAATCATGAAAATATATGCCTGTCAGAACCTGCCAGAGAAAGTGCACAATAATGCACTAATTGCAATACAAGCACACAAAATCAACTTGGAGGACTGAATCAGAGGCCTGCTGGGATACACGCTGACTGCGACTCAAATACAAATCAAATGATTACAGGCTGGTAAACAGGTTTGCTACAAACAAACAATGGTTAAAATTATCTATGTTCTATATTGAGCAGCAAGTGAATCAATATTAAATGTAAATCTGCCAGTAGATGTCCATCAAATGACTTTAATCTCCATAACATCTAGACTTGATTATACCTTTTCTACTCTTCAATGCAGGCTTGTACCGGCTGTAGTGACTGGTATAGACGTCCTAAATTATGTTGTAAGAAGAATTATGTCTCAGAGTGTCTTGCACATTGTTTGTATTTAATTATTAACTCTTTAGTTTATACAAATTTAATTTTTAGCTCGATTGCGAAACAAGTTCTTACAACTTCTCTTCACTCTCGAGACCTCATTCCTGATGGAATCCATCGCCACGAGGGAGAGAGAAGAGGCAACGTGGAATTTAAATAAATGCCTTGCCTAAGGGCACAATCGTAATGACGCCAGCAGGGCTCGAACTCCGGACCTTTTGCATCTGAAGCGAACGCGCATCCGCTGCGCTATCACAACTTCCACTTAACTCTGCATGCTGGATAAAGTAAAGGCTGTAAATAGTTCAAATATGTGTAGCAGCCAACAATTCATTAACCCATTCAACCCCAAGTAACTGACATTGGATCAGTTCATTTATCAAAATGGGTAATTTTATCTAAAAATAGTAATAATTATTACTGGCAAAAAAGTGCAGATCCTGATGAGACGGCTCGTCACGAACCGGCTCATCTGGATCTACACTCTTCATAAGCCTATTTAGAGGCCTGTGGGGTTGAAAGGGTTAATGAGTTCTTCTTCTTCTTCGTAGCTGAAAACTCAGAAAATACGTCGTGTAATTTCATTAGAATTGTGTCATAACAACACAATTATAATGAAAGTCCATCATATATTTGACTGTTAATTTCATAGTCAGCTTACAAGCGATTACATCACCGCTGCCTCAGTTTGTGATTATCAAATCATCCAAATACTGTGTCAAGCATTTTGATTGGCTTCTGTTGAGTTGCAACCATTTGTATTACCTCTGCTTCAGTGTAGGGATATTAATTCTTCCGCTGCTAAAATACAGGGTTCAATATATTTATCTAGCATTACCTTTTGCTGTCTTCAATTTCTTGCAGCAATTGCAATAAAAAAACATCCAAATATATCATGGACTTTCATTATAATTGTGTCGTAAATAACACGACATATTTCCAGAGTTTTCAGCTACAAATAAGAAAAACCTATTGATGAATAGTCGGCTGCTACAATTATTTGAACTATTTATAGTATTTATTTTACCCAGCATGCAAAGAGTTACATGTAATTAACAGCTTATGCCGAGTGGTGATTTGGCATTTTCTTTCTGTTTTGCTTTTTTTTCCCACCATCGAACAGTTAACTTTTTGATGTGAATAATATGGCTTAAAGTGACAGAAAGAGTAATACCGTTTGTGAATGTGGTTTTTGTTGTTTTCTTGACAATAGCAGAATAAATGAACGACATTGCTGGTTTTTCTATTACCTCCCTTCTTGCGCCTTTTACATGTATGTAGGTAAAAATAACAGGTCAAATATATCATGGACTTTCATTATAACCGAGTCGTAATGACACAATTCTAATGAAATTCCATGACATATTTCCAGTAGTTTTCGGCTACAAATAAGAAAAACACATCAATGCATTGTTTGTGTGCTACAATTATTTTGAACTATTTATAGCCTTTATTCTACCCAGCATGCAAAGAGGTAACATCCTAATTACATTGAAAGCATGTCAAGATTCTTTACAGGCCATAACAACCTAATAAACCCAAGAATAAATAACAGTTTGAGAATATAATGGCTCTTGAGGGGGTTTCCCCACTGCATAAAAAATGAGAAGAGCATGAATCAATACATGTGGATATCACCTGGGGAATTACACACTCAACTACATGCAAAACATAACACTGTTTGTCTTGCCTTTGATCTTACTCAATTAGTTCTCCCCTTTTCCCCCTCTTTCTTATTTGAATGTTTACAGGTGTAAACAATGTGCAAGGCCCCTTGCATACAATAAATCTTGCATTTACATATTAATACCCTATATTTGGGCCATGCGTACATCAGTGCACCTCCAAGCTGCGTATTTGTCTAACCGACACATTATTTGTCTAACCGACACATTATTTGTCTAACCGACACAAATAATATTATTTGTCTAACTGACACATATTGATTATTTGTCTAACTGACACACATTGATTGTTTGTCTAACTGACACATACATTGTTTTTCTAGCTGACACACATTGAGTGTTTGTCTAACTGACACATTATTTGTCTAACTGACACATATTGATTGTTTGTCTAACTGACACATACATTGTTTTTCTAGCTGACACACATTGAGTGTTTGTCTAACTGACACACATTGATTGTTTGTCTAACTGACACATTATTTGTCTAACTGACACACATTGATTGTTTGTCTAACTGACACACATTGATTGTTTGCCTAACTGACACACATTGATTGTTTGTCTAACTGACACACATTGATTGTTTGTCTAACTGACACACATTGATTGTTTGTCTAAATGACACACATTGAGTGTTTGTCTAACTGACACACATTGATTGTTTGTCTAACTGACACACATTGATTGTTTGTCTAAATGACACACATTGATTGTTTGTCTAAATGACACACATTGATTGTTTGTCTAACTGACACACATTGATTGTTTGTCTAACTGACACACATTGATTGTTTGTCTAACTGACACACACTGATTGTTTGTCTAACTGACACATATTGCTTGTTTGTCTAACTGACACACATTGATTGTTTGTCTAGCTGACACATATCGATTGTTAATGTCTACGACATGTTTAGTAGATCACGTACCTCTGGCTGTTTTAACTTAATGGTCAGTGCCATAGCTACGAAACTGTCACTCTCATTACGTCTCTCCTCAATTATTCCAATACTTTAATGCTGGCTTTCACTACCTTACCAAGACAATTAGCTGACATAACCTAGCAACCAAATAAAACTACTACAAGTAGAAAGGGGTGCTCGTAAGCCTCTAGATTAAGTCAATAAATGGTAACATTAAATCGTTTTGTTATACCTTTGAAAGAATTTCAAGCAATTGGCAAAATGCCAAGTTGCCGATAAACAAGGATCGCAGGTTTGATCCCCAGCTCTACCTTATTATGATAAAGAGGTTTTTAAGGAGAATTTCAACTGATGCTGGTATTGGTGACTTATATCCCATATACTACAGTAATACATACCCCTCTACCGCTTTGTAAAACACAAAAACAATAACGTATATTAATAACCCCCACCCCCACTTCCATAAATAACCAACAGCAAAAGCATAAATTAATCAATTCTACCCATATCAATAACCAACCAATAACAATATTGCAAATTAATATACTCCTCCCCCTTCCACAAACAACCAACAACAATAAGGTAAAATAATAAACTCCTCCCCCTTCCACAAACAACCAACAACAATAAGGTAAAATAATAAACTCCTCCCCTTCCACAAACAACCAACAACAATAAGGTAAAATAATAAACTCCTCCCACTTCCACAAACAACCAACAACAATAAGGTAAAATAATAAACTCCTCCCCCTTCCACAAACAACCAACAACAATAAGGTAAAATAATAAACTCCTCCCCCTTCCACAAACAACCAACAACAATAAGGTAAAATAATAATAGAATCAGTGCTTTATAATGTGCCAGTGTATTTTACTGGACAACAATTTGTTATGAAAATTATAAAAACATGTATGCATGTTATTATAAAATTTTAGAAGTTAAGGTCGCTATAGTGACTATTTTGCCCAAGTCGCCCTCTAGAATAAGCCCTGTGTTTACCACAAATGTAAAACTTGACTACCGTATTTAGCTGTGTATAGTGCGCACATTTCTTACTGAAATCCTCATCCATTTTATCTACTGCGCATTATACACCAGTACAGACATCAGGACATTTTTTCCCGGACCAAAATTTCGTGAAAAAACTGAAATTCGACCCGAACGGCCCACAGTCATTCTATAAGTTGTTACATTCGACAATCGTTATAAACTAGCTATTAAAACCAGTTGCCGATAGTCTATATAAATAAATCAAATGAATAAGACCACAAAATTAGCATATATTTCGTTCATTTTGGCAAACTTTGATGAATTTAATTGAAAAGGTAAATGCATAAAAAATGGCGATTTGATAACATCACGTGGTTTTATCGTATGTAATATTTCCCGTACTTTTCGCGTACTTCGTCGTACAATGTACAATGCATTGCATAAAAAACAAACTTTTTTGGCTGCAGTATTTCAATTGATTGTAGCGATAATTAATTTCGACAAACCTTTCACAATGGGTCCCAGTTAATTAGGTAGGCTTCACGTGTTGAGAAGTTTGAGCATCTGCTGACATGTTTGAGAACGTGTTGAGATGTTTGAGAACGTGTCGAGAAATTTGAGCAGGTGTGCCCGAGTGCGTTACCGTTACTCGATGAGGTATATCTCGAGTGATTAATATAAGTTGTAAAAATCACGGAGCACAATTTTTAGCGATTCTTGAGAAATGTTAAATTTTGACTTGGAAAATTGCGTTTTTCACGTGCGCAGTATACATAGGAACTCAGTTTTTCCGCCGATTTTCGTGCCAGATCGTGGGTGCGCACTATACACGGTAGCGCACTATACACAGCTAAATACGGTATAAAGGATGTTCATTGTCTGTCACTTTTCATATCCCAAAATTCATTTCATACACACAACATTGGCATATTGTGGGAGCAGAATATAAGCTCTATAAAGCTCTCGGGAGCAGAATCTATAAAGTTCTCGGGAGCAGAATATAAGCTCTACAAAGCTCTCAGGAGCAGAATATAAGCTCTACAAAGCTCTCGGGAGCAGATTCTATAAAGTTCTCGGGAGCAGAATATAAGCCCTACAAAGCTCTTGGGAGCAGAATATAAGCTCTACAAAATCTTGTGAAACACCGAAAACAGAAATGTCTTCTTATTATGAGTTATTAATATCACAAAAATTTCAATTGTGATAAAAAATATATTGCCACAGACATATCCTGTCATACACAAATACTATCAATAAATTCTTTACGATAAATTGATGCATCCTGATGCAATTAACTTGCCTTTACTCCCAACACCAGACTTCATTGAAATAACTAAAGGTGCATTGAAGTTGTTTTTTATCGATATTTTGGGTTCCTTGGTATCAGCTTTTCACAGTAAAAATTATTTGTTGTATCGGATTAAATAGGATGGTGATAGATAGAGAACTATTTTATACAGACAGATCTGTAGTCCAGTGGTATGGCAGGTTCGATTCCCCCGTCTGACTCTAATAAAATTAACAGTCTTTCAGATGGGATGTTAAACCGAGGTCTCGTGTCGGTGCTTTACACCATGCACGTAAAAGAACCAGAGGAGATTCTGGAATTGGTCTCTATCTGTATCATTGCACTATCCTCCAAAAATCTAAAATGATTAATATCTTCAGGAGGCATCGCTCATATGGGCAACCGGTAGCGACAATAAATAAACGCAAAACATACACACAAAGAGAACTATTTCTAACCATTTGGGAGAAGCCTGGTGACCCTAGAATTTTGCTTGTTTGTGATTGGGGTTTAACCCATCAACACCAAGTAACTGACATGGACTGGTCCATGATATTTTTAGACCAATAAATTAATAACAAAATTACATTTGGATCAGTTCATTTATCAAAATGGGTAATTTGTTTTCAAAAAATAATTATATTACTTGAAAAAAGTGCAGATCCTGATGAGACGGCTCGTCACGACGGGTGTTGACATGCCATTCAGGAGAGCATGGTAAGATAGGGAGGTCCTTTAAAAAGCACCTGTAATGAATTTGGACGGGCCTTCATTGAACAGACATATTAATTGATCAGATGTTTGTGGGAGAAAGTGCATGGGGGTGGGTGAAATGTGACGGGAATCAATGGCGATAAAATCCTATAATCTTATATGAACAAGCAATTTTACATGGGTAGGCCCATATTGTGGAAAGTTTGGGTAATACTAACACATGTCAGATGACACATACTGCATTTTATTCACACTTTAATTTAATTTCGTCATGTTAAAGCGACATTACATCGTAAAAAGCCAAAAAATGCATTGTTCACGTATAAATTCATTGCTACTACAAATTCTTCCGAATACATTCAAACACAAATATTGAATCAATAAACAGAGTCTACAAACATTCAAAAATGAATGTAGGATTTCATATACCAGTCATCCACGCTACTGAATTAATTTAAACTTTATTTATTTTACAATGATTGAGAAACAAGTTGCATTGTCATTGTAGTTAATACTAAACGCTTGATACTGTCGCTTAGAGATAATAAATTTAATTAAGATTAGTCTACAAATAAATATGCATAGGCACACAATTGAGATATAACGGTAAATCTGTACCATAAATCGTGTTATTCAGGAACATGCGTATATGACGCTTGTTTATTAGTTGAAATACTCAGATTTTTATGCAAATATTTGGAAAAAAATTATATTATATAATATGAAATTACATTCTGTATAATTTGCGTTTTTCACTGATGAAGTGTCGCTTTAAGGTTAACAGAATAGAGCAAGATTGGAAGAAAGACAACTACAACATCATTTCATGTCACAGGCAAGTCTGCAGTTATCTCCCCCCATTTCTCACCAAAGAGGAATAACTCCAAAACTAATGTCATCAACAAACATGACATATTTACTTCCCTTTATGTTCTGCTCTTCCTTGCTCGATTGTGAAACAAAATTCTTAAAACATATAGTTTAATCACTCTCGGGGGGGGGGACCTCATTCCCTGATGAAATCCATTGTCATGATGCAGAATTTGTTCAGTTTAGTTGATACAAATTTACTTTAGCTCCATGAAACATATTAGTTTAATCGCTCTTGATGCCTCAATTCAGGAGTAATCACCGTGAGGTGGGGAAGAGATAACGTGGAATTTAAATGCCTTGTCTAAGAGCACAATCGAACATAGCCAGGCCTTTCGCAGTTAGTTTATACACATTTATACGCAGTTAGTTTATACAAATTTATACAAAGTTTTAGCTTGATTGCGAAACAAGTTCTTATAACATTAATCACTCTCGAGACCTCATTCCTGGTGGAATCCTTCGCCAAGAGGGAGAGAGAAGAGATAACGTGGAATTTAAATGCCTTGCCTAAGGACACAATCGTAACGGCTCCAGCGGGGCTTGAACTCCAGGCCTTTCGCACCTGAAGCGAACGCGCTACCATTGCGCTATCATGATGGCCTTTCGCAGTTGAAACGAACGCTACCACTGTGCTATCACGAATGTAACACAAGTTATATATGTGTTTGTTTTTGGGGCTGACAGTCACAACAACTGTCATATGGTGACTCTCCAACTAAACTCAGAAGATCCTGGGTACACCTCAGCAGAAGACCCTGGGTATCCATCAGAAGACCCTGGGTACCCCTCAGAAGAACCTGGGTACCCATCAGAAGACCCTGGGTACCCCTCAGAAGAACCTGGGTACCCATCAGAAGACCCTGGGTACCAATCAGAAGACCCTGGGTACCCCTCAGAAGACCCTGGGTACACCTCAGAAGACTCTGGGTACACCTCAGAAGACCCTGGGTACACCTCAGAAGACCCTGGGTATCCATCAGAAGACCCTGGGTACCCCTCAGAAGAACCTGGGTACCCATCAGAAGACCCTGGGTACCCCTCAGAAGACCCTGGGTACACCTCAGACGATTATCTTAGGCACACAGACAGGCACCGGGATAGAACCACAGACCTTCTGCAAGGCAGCTGGATAGCTTCCAGCGAGGGAGAAAGGAAGAGGCAGTGTGGATTGCCTAAGGACACGACACCACCACAATTGTTCTGGCGAGATTCTAACTTCTAGCTCACAACCTCTCGATTACTGGGTGAACAGTGCATCCAGTACCCCTTACACCATGCAGGCTCCACAAGATCAACTCTCCACAATGTCAAATCTTTTAATTCTACGCAAATGATTTCCAAGCATTTGTTGCCATGGAAAAAATAGACGGAAATCGATAAGAAACCAGTAAGTAATTGTGTCAACTTGTAAGGTATATTATGCAGCTCAGATTTGTATCATATCATTGGAATGTGGATAGAGTGACAGCTGTTGCTTCATCGTTAACAACTGGATATCCCATATCCTTGTAACTGTATGCAAGCAAGTATTCAATATTGAATCACGATATCCTCACTGTACGGACAACTGATCTAACACACCTGTGACAGGATGCAATACAGTCATATAACCTGCAAATTGTCATACAGTCGTACAACCTGCAAATTGTAATACAGTCGTATTGTAATACAGTCGTATAACCTGCAAATTGTAATACAGTCGTATAACCTGCAAATTGTAATACAGTCGTATAACCTGCAAATTGTAATACAGTCGTATAACCTGCAAATTGTAATAGTCGTATAACTTGCAAATTGCAGCACATCCCTAAAACCCGATGGCGATTTCAGAGAAATAGTACGAGTGATTTTTCAATACTTTCAGGCAATGGAGTATGTGGCCGAGTCAGTAAACTTCGTGTACATTGTATGTGGTCATTCGTGTGGGAATAAATCAGAGTACACAGAGTAAACCCACCTGTCCAATCTGGCAACCACACTACCATCTCACTTACTTCCCGGTCCGAGGATCGAACCTGGGTTGCATCAAAATGAGAAGCGAGCGTGCTAACCACTGCGCAAATTGGATAACCGAAGATCTATTAGCCTTGAGTAATTAACCCATTTAACTCTTTGCAAGCCATAGCAGTGAAAATACATGTCAAATATATCATGGAATTTCATTCAAATTGTATCGACACAATTCTCATGACACAATTCTCGTAACGACACAATTCTTATAACGACACAATTCTAATGAAATTCCATGATTATATTTTCAGAGCTTTCAGCTACAAATGAGAAATCAAAGTATTCACCCGGTAACCGAGGGATTCGGTGTTCACCCGGTAACCGATGGAATCGGTGTTCACCCGGTAACCGATGGATTCGGTGTTCACCCGGTAACCGATGGATTCGGTGTTCACCCGGTAACCGAGGGATTCGGTGTTCACCCGGTAACCGAGGGATTTGGTGTTCACCCAGTAACCGATGGATTCGGTGTTCACCCGGTAACCGAGGGATTCGGTGTTCACCCAGTAACCGAGGGATTCGGTGTTCACCCGGTAACCGAGGGATTCGGTGTTCACCCAGTAAGCGAGGTGTTCACCCAGTAATCGAGGGATTGAGAGCGTGATCCCCACCAGAACAACGGTGGTCACGTCTCCTTAGGCAAGACACTTTAATCCACATTGTCTCCTCACACTCACTAGGATGGATTTTTAGGCTAATATACTATTATAATCTCCATATACACACACCAGCTATCATTACCAGTCAGCATATCTACCCCACCTTCATAGATATTTACTGGGACTTCATGAGATCTCTAGCCTTTACTATAAATGTCGGCTACAGCTACCGGGGTATGGGTAATGGGGTCAAGAGGGACATACATGTAGGAAATGGTTAAATGTGGTCAAGAGGGGCTTCCACGTAGGAAATGGTTAAATTAACAAACCTTTTTCCCCAGCCCAGCTATACATGTATAAACTAAACAACATACATGTAACTATAAACCATTCTATTGAAAAGTTCATCTAGCACCTTGTCTGACACTCGTAGCTCCCCCTGGTGGGCCGAATGTCCATAAAGAAATAATTAGAGTGATTAGGTATATGGGAGTCGCTACATTATTGTCATAATTCACCATTAATGACTCTCCAACAAAGCCATATCCAAGAGCTAATAGAGGCTTAAGCTAAGAGCGTGACTAAGTCATAGAAGGACTTAGTTATATAAATCATTCTGCTGTATCTCTTCTCCTTAACCCATTCAACCCCAAGTAACTGACATGGACTGGTGCATGATCGGTTTAGACTAATAAATTAATAAGAAGATTACATTTCGACCAGTTCATTTATCAAAATGGGTAATTTTTGTCTAAAAATCTCATCTCTTAATTCGAGTCCATAAAAGATGTTATTTAGTAAATTTTATCAGAATATGGTTAAAATGCACAGTATGACCATTAAATACAACATTTGAATAGGTGTGCTTTATAATGGACCAGTGTATCATACTGGACACAATTTTGTATGAAAATTATATTTGAAAAAAAATGTTTTAGGGTGAAGTCCCTAGGGCAACTATTACGCCCACATCGCCCTCTAGAATGATCCCTGACTGAAAGAATTAGAATGAAAGTCTTTCAGATGGGACGGTAAACCGAGGTCTCGTGTCGGTGCTTTACACCGTGCACGTAAAAGAACCAGAGGAGACTCTGGAATGGGTCTCTGTCTGTATCATTGCACTATCCTCCAAAATCTAAAATGACTAATCTCTTCAGGAGGCGCCGCTCATATGGGCAACCGGTAGCAACGATAAATAAACGTAAAACACACAAGAATGAAAGAAAACTTATACTTGAATTGAAATTTGCACATATCAGTCGGAATTCCGCAGTAAATGGTTCACATCCAGTGCTTTCGTTCATACAGATTTTTAGGAATTATTTCATCCAACTTTCAGGAATTCTATTTACATAGACAAAGAACAAAATGTACCAACTTCAGGAATATTTTTTGGTCATTTAATCCGGTAATAATTCAAGTATATTTCCTGTTCATGAAAGCATTGCAACATCCGGTCAAAGTATATTGTTACTGGTAATTTCCGCTTGCGTAAAATACACTGATTACTAGGGAAAACCCTGATCATAATTATTATGAACATCCTTTGTTCTTAACTATCTATAATTAAATCTCAGTTAGAGATGTTACATGTGGAGTGATTAGAAAAACCCATCAGTATTGTCTTTTGACATCATTGCAGATTGACATGTGTGTGTTTTACGTTTATTTATCGTCGCTACCGGTTGCCCATATGAGTGACGCCTCCTGAAGAGATTAGTCATTTTAAATTTTTGGAGGATAGTGCAATGATACAGACAGAGACCCATTCCAGAGTCTCCTCTGGTTCTGTTACGTGCACAGTGTAAAGCACCTACACGAGACCTTGGTTTAAAGTCCCATCTGAAAGACTGTTAATTTTATTAGGGTCAGACGGGGGATCGAACCTGCGATCCCTGGATTACCAGTCCAGCGTGTTACCACTGGACTACAGGTCTGTGCAGATTGACAGCTTGAACAGTTTTTTATCATAGTTTGATTGTTTGTATCTTGAATTATACTGTCGTTAATGTTTTTCACAGCTTGTTATTGAGTGCACAACACTGAATGCTACAGTCACTCAATGTGACAGATTTGCTAACGCGAAATTACATCGCAAGAACGGCATTGTTTACATTATAGATTACATTGCTACTACAAATTCCTATGAAATAATTTGTGTCTTTGAGGGTCTACAAGCTCTCAAAAGTGAAAGTAGGATTTCATATGATGGTCAGCCACGCTCATGAATTGCCATTTGTTTACTATTGGAATATATATACCAAACGAGTGATACTGCAGCGTGCAGTTTAAAGATAATTTAAATCAGATTATTCTAAAATATGCATAGGCACAAATGCGAGATATGACGCCAAACATGTACCATTAATGTTGTCATTAGGGATAAAGGCGTTGTATTATGCATGGACGTTTACAATTTTGTGATGTCAACAAACGTCGTATTTGTTTATTAGTTCATCTACTCCTTTTCTGTCGCAAATATTTGTGAAAAATGATACTATATAATTACATTGTGTAGAAATTTACTTTTTGTCACCGATTTAGTTACGGAATGATGAATCGCGAGTTAATAGTTTCCGTCCATGCAGTGGGGTATGAACTACCGGAGGCTTCCATGGTCACTTTAAACACACCCAATGTAGTTCATATCCCAATGGAAACTATTAACTCGCGATTCATTACTTATATTTACATTAATTATTCTTTTCAATGAGACAAAGAAAAAAAATCACACTTTTCAATAATGTATTTAGTCTAAATTTACGAGTTATCGTGTGGCGGGGATCTAATAAAAAAATTATCATTCGAACAGCGTAAACTGTAAGACACGCTTTTTCTCGCAACAAACGCTGCCTAATACTGCGAATGTGTATGCGCGATACTAAATCACGTGCACATGTTAGTTGCATATCATTACAATAATAGTATATGTATAAGACGCACTGTTTTCCCTCCAAAATAGTATCCAAAAGTCTGATGCGTGTTAAAATCAACAGGAGCAACTTTTGGTTCACATTTATCAAGTTTTGCAAACAACCCGAATTACCGACTGCTGTTTGGCGTATGTGCCGCTAATTATCATTATAAATGTGTTGAGATTGACAAGTTTGACTAGGTGTTGATATGATGAAATTGAGTCACAATAACCATCCAAAAACACACAAATTAAATCAAACAAATAAGGGACTGTTCTCAGCTATATTACAGAATTACAAAGATTTACATTCATGAGTGACAACAGATTATTTCGTTAAAACGACATTAATAATCGCTACTGATAACATATCACGGGTAAAAGGGGATGTGAATAGCTGTATTGCAAAAACGAATGTAGATAAAAACTGTAAGAAATGTTACCTTATTAGCAATATTTCAAATTTTATTACCTGGAATCATGAATTAAGAATTGCGAGAAATTGCGTAAATGTGCAATCAGCGAATATAAGTATGAATACAGCGTGTAGTTGGTTGGGTTGCTAAACCTCTCCGAAATGAATAGACCAAAATATTGTCTCCATATTTTGAACACTGTTAGACATTCAAAATAATGGAGACAAACTCTAGCTACAGCCCTCATGCTGCATACACAAAACAATCGACATAAATAATACACCTCATACGAAGTAACCCCCCACCCACCCTCTCTGTGCATAGTACACACAACATGTGGCCATTGTTATCACGTTTATGTCATTTCTGATAATTCTGATAATTAACAGTAACATCAAAGGAGGTAAACTGGACACTGGCTACCCATGAAATGCAGTACTTTATATCTGGTTGTAAACGAGAAGTGATACAACAATCATTACAAGCCACTAATAGGAGGTAATCTGGACTCACAGACACTGGCTACGTACCATGCAGTGCAGTACTTTATATCTAGTTGTAAATGAGACGTGTTACAACAATCATTACAAGTCACTAATATTTCAATCAATTTCTGCATTTTGATGGGTCTAATTTTCAGAGTGGCAGAAATTTCTTGTATGGGTTAATTGCTTAGAGAGTATAATTAACCTCTGTTTGGAAAATAAGCAAAACGAAGATAAATGATGAGCTACGGAAATGCTGAAAATAAACCAGTGATAAATGGTTGTGTTATATAAAGTACTACATTCAGTGTCTTTCAATTAATCAATATGCACCAAATCTGAGAGACAATATACCAATTTGATGTAGCCTGCTTCGGAAATGGCGCGAAAATTGCCTTAAATTCAGTGTGTTCGAATGGACCTAGCTCTGAGCGATTATGTGCGATTTTCGGGGTTTCCGTCAAATTATATACTTTCCGGACGTGAAATTTAACATATGTAATTCACCCAGCCAGATTGCTAGTAGTTTAATTGGGAGGGGGTATTAACTGTTGTAACCCACTCAAGATATAGTTCATGACCTGTCATCAACTGTTCGTTTAACTGTTATTTGACCTATTCCAGTGTAAGGTAACCCACTCAAGATATAGTTCATGACCTGTCATCAACTGTTCGTTTAACTGTTATTTGACCTATTCCAGTGTAAGGTAACCCACTCAAGATATAGTTCATGACCTGTCATCAACTGTTCGTTTAACTGTTATTTGACCTATTCCAGTGTAAGGTAACCCACTCAAGATATAGTTCATGACCTGTCATCAACTGTTCGTTTAACTGTTATTTGACCTATTCCAGTGTAAGGTAACCCACTCAAGATATAGTTCATGACCTGTCATCAACTGTTCGTTTAACTGTTATTTGACCTATTCCAGTGTAAGGTAACCCACTCAAGATATAGTTCATGACCTGTCATCAACTGTTCGTTTAACTGTTATTTGACCTATTCCAGTGTAAGGTAACCCACTCAAGATATAGTTCATGACCTGTCATCAACTGTTCGTTTAACTGTTATTTGACCTATTCCAGTGTAAGGTAACCCACTCAAGGTATAGTTCATGACCTGTCATCAACTGTTCGTTTAACTCTTATTTGACCTATTCCAGTGTAAGGTAACCCACTCAAGATATAGTTCATGACCTGTCATCAACTGTTCATTTAACCCTTTCAACACCACAGACCTCTCAATAGGCTTATAAAAAGTGTAGATCCAGATGAGCCGGCTTGTGACGAGCCGTCTCATCAGGATCTGCACTTTTTGCCAGTAATATTACTATTTTTAGACAAAAATTACCTATTTTGATAAATGAACTGGTCCAAATGTAATTTCCTTATTAATTTATTGGTCTGAAAATATCGTGCACCAGTCCATGTCAGTTACTTGGTGTTGAATGGGTTAACTGTTATTTGATCTATTCCAGTGTAAGGTAACCCACTCAAGCTATAGTTCATGACCTATTCCAGTGTAAGGTAACCCACTCAAGATATAGTTCATGACCTATTCCAGTGTAAGGTAGGTAACCCACTCAAGATATAGTTCATGACCTATTCCAGTGTAAGGTAACCCACTCAAGATATAGTTCATGACCTATTCCAGTGTAAGGTAACCCACTCAAGATATAGTTCATGACCTATTCCAGTGTAAGGTAACCCACTCAAGCTATAGTTCATGACCTATTCCAGTGTAAGGTAACCCACTCAAGCTATAGTTCATGACCTATTCCAGCGTAAGGTAACCCACTCAAGATATAGTTCATGACCTATTCCAGTGTAAGGTCAAGATATAGTTCACCAGACCAGAGTAGAACCACTGACCTACAACTGCTTCCTCGCATGACAGAATTCGACACCCACAGAGGGATTCGAACACATAAGAGATGAGAGGGCTGCAGTGATTTGAAGTCAACGACCGTATGCACTCGTCCAGACAGTCACATGTTCACGCGTGTAAATTGTTACCTTATGGCTCTGGCTTTATTGATGTACTTTTATATTACATGTACGTACCGCTAGGATTGTCAATAATTTCTCTTCGCGTAACAGTGGCCTCAGTGGCTGAGTAGTTAAGGCTGTTGACTACAACTCACTTGTCCCTCACCACTGTTATGTTATTGTTATATTTCGGGTTTTACGCCTGCATCAGCACCATTTTGGGCTATATCGCCGGCGGGCAGTTTACCTAACAACACCTTTTCCTGGGCAGGCTCCAGCTGTTAACCAGTACTTGGTGCACCAACCTCCGTAAGAAACTGCCAACTTTTTCATATAAATGAGACACGGCCTGAGCGGGGCTCGAACCCGTGACCATCAGTGATGATAGGTTACAGTGGTATACAAGTCAGCGACCGTAACCACTCGACCACGGAGGGGACTCCCTCACCACTGTAGAATTTGAATAGCACTTGGCTGTATAATTCTTTCAAGTGAGGAAGCCATCCAGCTGGCTTGCAGAAGATTGGTGGTTCTACCTGGGTGCCAGTCCGTACCCGGAATACTGCTCGCTGTGGTACCCAGTATCCTCCTCGGCCTACATCGCAATATGACCTACCATGTTGGTGCAACTTTCAACCCAAGACAAAAACAATACTAGTGGGTATTCTGTGTACTGTCAAGGCTGTCAAAAATCTCTTTATTTCAACTTATATTAATCACTCTCGAGACCTCATTCCTGATGAAATCCATCGCCACGAGGGAGAGAGAAGAGGCAACATGGAATTGAAATGCTTTGCCTAAGGGCATAATCGTAACGGCTCCAGCAGGGCTCGAACTCCGGACTTTTCGCACCTGAAGCGAACGCGCTTCCACTATATGAAATTCCATGACATATTAATTACCAGAGATTTCAGTTACAAATCAGAGTAACACATTAATGAATTGTCATACAATTATTTGCAGAGCTAGGTGGCAACATAATAAGTAAGAATTGTTAAATAAAAGACTTCTCTTTAAACATTTCAACACTACATGCCTCTAAATAGACTTACAAAAAGTGTAGATCCAGATGAGCAGGCTCGTGACGATCATCAGGATCTGCACTTTTTGCCAGTAATAATTATTACTATTTTTAAATTTAAATTACCCATTTTGATAAATGAACTGGTCCAAAGGTAATTTTCTTATTAATTTATTGGTCTAAAAAATCATGCACAGGTCCATATTTGGGAGTTGAAAGGGGTTAAAATGTTCTTTGTTCGTGGAATGTCGTATTTCCTTTCCTTTTGAGCAATTGTCCAAATAATTAAAAAACCTGACAAATTGGGTGGCCTGGTATGGATATATTATGACAGTAAAGTACAAATGTATGACAAGGTATTGAAAAGAAAGATACATTTTTATCTGTTAAAAATTAAAGTGACATACAATGTACACACCTCGTGATCTGTATTAATTGTAAACGTTACATTAATAATGTTTTTTCATTGTCATAATTTGTGTTTCGAATGGTTGATTCAACTAATTATTAATAATTTATATATTGCTCAAGTTTAGCATGAAATTAACAGCATTTAGCTCTTTGCATGCTGGGTAAAATAAGGCTATAAATAGTTCAAATAATTAAACAGCCGACAATTCATTAATCATTAATGCATTTTTCTTATTTGTAATTGAAAATCGTTAAAACACAATTTTAATGAAATTCCACGACATATTTTACTGTTATTTTCAACGGTAGCATGCATAGATTTAACCCTTTCCCTCATAGAAGCACCTCTTGACACCATTACCAATACGACATACACTGACAATGTAGTAGCCAAACCAATGTTCATAATAAAGGCCAGAATCTCATGTAGTCCCATTATTATCCATGGAGGTGGGATAGATATGGCGACTACTTATCCACTGCACGATAGCTAAATGGCTGTCGTTTGTATGTAGATATGATAGTATATTAACCTAAATCTCTATGAAGGAAAGGGTTAAATGGCTGTCGTTTGTATGAGTATATAGTATATTAACCTAAATCTCTATGAAGGAAAGGTTAAATGGCTGTCGTTTGTATGAGATATGATAGTATATTAACCTAAATCTCTATGAAGGAAAGGGTTAAATGGCTGTCGTTTGTATGGGATATATAGTATATTAACCTAAATCTCTATGAAGGAAAGGGTAAATGGCTGTCGTTTGTATGAGATATATAGTATATTAACCTAAATCTCTATGAAGGAAAGTAAATGGCTGTCGTTTGTATGGAGATATAAGTATATTAACCTAAATCTCTATGAAGGAAAGGGTTAAATGGCTGTCGTTTGTATGGAGATATAATAGTATATTAACCTAATCTCTATGAAGGAAAGGGTTAAATGGCTGTCTTTGTATGGAGATATGATAGTATATTAACCTAAATCTCTATGAAGGAAAGGGTTAAATGGCTGTCGTTTGTATGAGATATGATAGTATATTAACCTAAATCTCTATGAAGGAAAGGGTTAAATGGCTGTCGTTTGTATGTAGATATGATAGTATATTAACCTAAATCTCTATGAAGGAAAGGGTTAAATGGCTGTCGTTTGTATGTAGATATGATAGTATATTAACCTAAATCTCTATGAAGGAAAGGGTTAAATGGCTGTCGTTTGTATGTAGATATGATAGTATATTAACCTAAATCTCTATGAAGGAAATGGTTAAATGGCTGTCGTTTGTATGTAGATATGATAGTATATTAACCTAAATCTCTATGAAGGAAAGGGTTAAATGGCTGTCGTTTGTATGGAGATATAATAGTATATTAACCTAAATCTCTTTGAAGGAAAGGGTTAAATGGCTGTCATTTGTATGGAGATATAATAGTATATTAACCTAACTCTCTATGAAGGAAAGGGTTAAATGGCTGTCGTTTGCATGGAGATATGATAGTATATTAACCTAACTCTCTATGAAGGAAAGGGTTAAATGGCTGTCGTTTGTATGGAGATATAATAGTATATTAGCCTAAATCTCTATGAAGGAAAGGGTTAAATGGCTGTCGTTTGTATGGAGATATAATAGTATATTAACCTAAATCTCTATGGAGGAAAGGGTTAAGAAGCTACAAACGATTATATTCTTCTGAAAATGTATCCATGCCTTTCCATTAATTAATCATTCTGTAAGATGTATTGTTTGCTATATATAACAGTACCGTCTCCGTGGCATAGTGGTTAAGGCGTCCGCTTACATAGTGGGAGGTCGAAGGTTCAAACCTCGTCAGGGTTCATTCTGATATGGCCGGTTGCTGTGCGGCCAGCTAGTTAAATAATGGTTACCGATTGCCTAGCAATCAAATCTAGGAGTCGGGAAGTACTGATGTTCATAAGAGGTGTCTCATAAGTCAGAAATGGCTGGCTCTTATAATAGGGCTACACTATGATACACAAACACTTTACTTTACTTTATATTGTCATATTTATGTAATATTATATTGAATTGAATGGATTCAGTGACTCCAGTAGAAGAATCAGCGAGTGAACAGTTGAGTAAGTTACCTGGTTACAATGCTATATACGTGGGTTATTACAGTGCTGATGAATCACACATACACATTATTATACACACATACCTTTAAATCATACATTCTCAATATCTCGATCATTCATGCTGTACATCATGGTCGATAAGCACCACCAGATTCAGGCGTGGGGTTGTATAGTGTTTGTGTGTGTGGGCAGGGGTGGGGGTGCTGGTGTTGTATAGTGTTTGTGTGTGTGGGCAGGGGTGGGGGTGCTGGATGCTACATCTCATTACAAAATGTCAGCCACATTCCCCTACCCAAAAATGCCAATACAAGAATGCACTAAGAAATGCAATGCCCTCCAAAGAAAAATATTTCTCAGGAGTGTGTGCCCCTGTAATACATACTCACTCCACGTCACCCCCCTCCCCACCCAACACTAGCACATAATTGCCACTTAAACTGCAAATCCAGAAGCCACTAGAGTCAAGTACACTGACTCGCCTAGTTACATGACATGCATAATACATGTTCATGCACCATTGAAACATGCATAAAACAAGAGAGATCATCTATCAGCTTATAATATGAAAACTGGCTAAAACCAATTATTACACTGTAAAATCATGTTAGTGTTTCGGTGCATTGCCACAGTCGCTTTCTCACCGTTACATAATTATATGATGTGCAAGTTGCAATGGGTGTGCGCACGAGCACAAGTGCTTCAGGAATTAATCGGAAGTATACACATTCCTTGATACAAGGGCCTAGCTTCTCACACATTTTGAGTCTAATTAGCAACCAGCATCAGGCATCGCTACATGCTTATTTCTTTTTATCTCGTGTAAATACTTGAGAACGTCCATATGAAAATATTTCTCGCATTAAATCCCACATGTCTAACACATATTTGCTAATTCCTTCCCATGATGCATCAGAACTCATCCAATATTGCATCAACACCTCCCATGATGCACCAACACCTCCCATAATGCACAAGCACCTCCCATGATGCACCAGCACCTCCCATTATGCACCAGCACATCCCATAATGCACCAACACCTCCCATAATGCACCAGTACCTCTCCCATAATGCACCAGCACCTCCCATGATGCACAAGCACCCTCTCATGATGCATCACCACCACACATGATGCACACACACCCTCTCATGATGCACAAGCACCTCCCATAATGCACAAGCACCTCCCATGATGCACAAGCACCTCCCATAATGCACCAACACCTCCCATAATGCACCAACACCTTCCATGATGCAACCAGCACCTCCCATGATGCACAACCACCTCCCATAATGCACCAGCACCTCCCATGATGCACCAGCACCTCCCATAATGCACCAGCACCTCCCATAATGCACCAGTACCTCCCATGATGCACAAACACCTCCCATGATGCACAAGCACCTCCCATAATGCACCAACACCTTCCATGATGCACCAACACCTCCCATAATGCACCAGCACCTCCCATGATGCACAAACACCTTCCCCAAGTTGGTGTTATTTTTTAGAAAGCGTAACATCACGCGCTAAACCATGGTTTATTGCAGATTTAAACACGATAAATTCCATCTTTGCATAAACAGCCGCACTTCTGAGCCATGTTAGAATCATATTTAATTACAGTGCACATCATAGTTTACTTAACCCTTTCAACACCACAGACCTCTCAATAGGCTTACAAAAGTGTAGATCCAGATGAGCCGGCTCATGACGAGCCGTCTCATCAGGATCTGCACTTTTTGCCAGAAATATTACTATTTTTAGACAAAATTACCCATTTTCATAAATGAACTGGTCCAAATGTAATTTCTTATTAATTTATTGGTCTGAAAATATCATGCACCAGTCCATGTCAGTTACTTGGTGTTGAATGGGTTAACTTCAGCAATCAGACAGAATTGGAGGTTCAAAGACTGAAATGGATGTACACACATTGGACATGGACATCTGTTAAAGTGTCGGGGGGGGGGGGTCCACCGTTGGAACTGGGAACCAGAATGTGATACAGCTACTATAGTGTAACAATTTCATACAGACTGATCTGTAGTCCAGTGGTAACCCTCTGGACTGGTAATCCAGGGATCGCAGATTCGATCCCCCGTCTGACCCTAATAAAATTAACAGTCTTTCAGATAGGACATTAAACCGAGGTCTCGTGTCGGTGCTGTACACCGTGCACGTAAAAGAACCAGAGAAGACTCTGAAATGGGTCTCTGTCTGTATCATTGCACTATCCTCCAAAAATCTAAAATGACTAATCTCTTCAGAAGGCTTCGTTCATATGATAAATAAACCTAAAACACACATAACAATTTCAGTTAACCCATTCTTTCAGAAGGAAGAACTTGATATTATTCAATTACTGGGAAAGTCGCCAAAGAGCACACAGGCCAGGGAAGACCATCACATGATCAAACAAAATTCAACCAGGTGTGTGATGCCATTAGGCAAACATTTCCTGGAACTAAGAAGGTGATAATGGTGAAGATTCTCAACATACAAAAGCTTTCTTCGTTTTAACCTTAAGTCTTAAGGAAGCTTCTTGTTTACAGTGTTGTCATGGTTACTTCATGCAGCTTTGGTCATTATTTATTTTGGATTCTAAAATGGCTCAGCAAAAGAAGGAATTTACCACATTCAAATCTGCAATAAATCAGGGTTTGGTGCATGATGTCAAAAGTGACCTTTATTTACAAGCATTTTTTTTAGTTTTGTGACGTCATTTACAACAGACATATCAATACAGTACCACATACAATGACTATAAAGCAAACCTCACATTGAAGAGAGATTAGTATCAAATGGAAATAGATTCTAATGAAAGCTTCAATGATGGATGGGCAGATCTTACATACACCATCAATTTGCAGAATTTAAAAATAGCACTCCTATTTCTACAGAACTGATTTCCCCTGGAATAATCTAGCATAATAACTGGTGTATTTACTGGATAAGCATTCTGGGTACAGCATATCTCTAAATCTGCCAATATAATTACTTTAAAGTGGCTCATTGAACTCGTAAACTAGGGGCAGCAGGTTACACCATAGTAAAATGATAAACTAGAGGCAGCAGGTTACACCATACTAAAATGATAACCTAGGGGCAGCAGGTTACACCATACTAAAATGATAAACTAGGGGCTGCAGGTTACACCATACTAAAATGATAAACTAGAGGCAGCAGGTTACACCATACTAAAATGATAAACTAGGGGCTGCAGGTTACACCATACTAAAATGATAAACTAGGGGCCGCAGGTTACACCATACTAAAATGATAAACTATGTTGTAGGTTACACCATACCAACTTGATAAACTAGGGGCTGCAGGTTACACCATACTAAAATGATAAACTAGGGGCCGCAGGTTACATCATACTAAAATGATAAACTATGTTGTAGGTTACACCATACCAACTTGACAACCTACGGATCGCAGGTTACTCAATAAGGGCTGGGTATTGCCACTCAAAACCGTACCAAAGTCGTACTACAATACATGTACTGCAATACGTACCGGATTGTATAATTTGTAGTCTTACGAAATTGCATATTATTAGTCAACCCGAAAGTTCTTTTACAGCTGCCTGGGTGAACTAAGCAATGGGGATATGGTTTCTTGCTCAATGTGTGTGTTCTACGTTTATTTATCGTCGCTACCGGTTGCCCATATGAGCGACGCCTCCTGAAGAGATTAGTCATTTTAGATTTTTGGAGGATAGTGCAATGATACAAACAGCGACCCATTCCAGAGTCTCCTTTGGTTCTTTTACATGCACAGTGTAAAGCACCGACACGAGACCACGGTTTAAAGTCCCATCTGAAAGACTGTTAATTTTATTATGGTCAGACGGGGGATCGAACCTGCGATCCTTGGATTACAAATCCAGCGTTTTACCACTGGACTACAGATCCGTCTGTGTTTCTTGCTCAAACAACAATGATGTACTTATATACTACATACAGTACACGCCAGACGGATTAATCAAACTCATCGCGTCTTCGCGAAACAAAATAAAAACCGGACAGAGACAGTTCACGCGTCTGCCGGACATAATTAACTGCCATGTCGGCGATCCGGCACAAGAAATATTTAACCTTGTTGTGACGAATCGACGCGGAATCTTACCTGTACCGGTACACTGCTCTGGTCGATAACATTTTTGTCTAAAATAGGGATGGCAACGTTTCGTATTCGAATATAAAATTATCAATTTCATTGTATTTTTTCTCAAATAAAACTTTACTGTACATACTTACATAATATACAACCTGCCTTAAGCAGCCAGCCAAGGGAATCACAGAAAATTCTGAACAGGTTAGTCCAAATCTGCCAATATTAATTTTTCAAGATTTGAAGAAAAAGAAATAAAATCCTCCAAAAAGAGGAAGATTCATGAAAGTGGTGATGTGATCATGCCAGTGCAAGAAGATAAATGCCTCCAGTGATGGAAGAGATGTACAAGCTGAACATAAACACTAAATCAGAGAGATTATAGGAGATTGATGTAAGGAAGAAATGGGTGGGATCATTGTGGGTTTTTATTAAAGATGAAACAATTAAAACTGATTATTATTCCATCCACTGTTTTTATACAAATTTATTTTAGCTCGATTGCGAAACAAGTTCTTTCAACTTATATAAATCACTCTCGAGACCTCATTCCTGATGGAATCCATCGCCACGAGGGAGAGAAGAGGCAACGTGGAATTTAAATGCCTTGCCTAAGGACACAATCGTAACGGCTCCAGCGGGGCTCGAACTCCAGACCTTTCGCACCTGAAGCGAACGCGCATCCACTGCACCATCACGACTTCCACAATGCTCCACTGACTCTCACAACCAGGTTGCACAAATATCCCTGCCGATGCAATATTCCATGCATAACATTAACAATGATGATCTGAGATAAAACATATGTAAGAATTAATATAAAAAGTAACATAAAGTCAGGGATCATTCTAGAGGGCGATGTGGGCGAAATTGTCGCCCTAGGGACCCTGACTTCACCCTCTGGGGTTTTTTTGTTTATTTTTCTAGTAAGATAGTGAGTCAACTTGTAAGATAATCAAGGTATCCGAGTCAACTTGTAAGGTAATGAAGGTATCCGAGTCAACTTGTAAGGTAATGAAGGTATCCGAGTCAACTTGTAAGGTAATGAAGGTATCCGAGTCAACTTGTAAGGTAATGAAGGTATCCGAGTCAACTTGTAAGGTAATGAAGGTATCCGAGTCAACTTGTAAGGTAATGAACAGGTATCCGAGTCAACTTGTAAGGTAATGAAGGTATCCGAGTCAACTTGTAAGGTAATGAAGGTATCTGAGTCAACTTGTAAGGTAATGAAGGTATCCGAGTCAACTTGTAAGGTAATGAAGGTATCTGAGTCAACTTGTAAGGTAATGAAGGTATCCAAGTCAACTTGTAAGGTAATGAAGGTATCCGAGTCAACTTGTAAGGTAATCAAGGTATCCGAGTCAACTTGTAAGGTAATGAAGGTATCCGAGTCAACTTGTAAGGTAATGAAGGTATCCGAGTCAACTTGTAAGGTAATGAAGGTATCCGAGTCAACTTGTAAGGTAATGAAGGTATCCGAGTCAACTTGTAAGGTAATGAAGGTATCCGAGTCAACTTGTAAGGTAATGAAGGTATCCGAGTCAACTTGTAAGGTAATGAAGGTATCCGAGTCAACTTGTAAGGTAATGAAGGTATCCGAGTCAACTTGTAAGGTAATGAAGGTATCCAAGTCAACTTGTAAGATAATCAAGGTATCCGAGTCAACTTGTAAGGTAATGAAGGTATCCGAGTCAACTTGTAAGGTAATGAAGGTATCCGAGTCAACTTGTAAGATAATCAAGGTGTCCAAGTCAACTTGTAAGGTAATGAAGGTATCCGAGTCAACTTGTAAGGTAATGAAGGTATCCGAGTCAACTTGTAAGGTAATGAAGGTATCCGAGTCAACTTGTAAGGTAATGAAGGTATCCAAGTCAACTTGTAAGGTAATGAAGGTATCCGAGTCAACTTGTAAGGTAATGAAGGTATCCGAGTCAACTTGTAAGGTAATGAAGGTATCGAGTCACTTGTAAGGTAATGAAGGTATCCGAGTCAACTTGTAAGGTAATGAAGGTACCAGAACTTGTAATAATAAGGTATCGAGTCAACTTGTAAGGTAATGAAGGTATCCGAGTCAACTTGTAAGGTAATGAAGGTATCCGAGTCAACTTGTAAGGTAATGAAGGTATCCGAGTCAACTTGTAAGTAATGAGGTATCCGAGTCAACTTGTAAGGTAATGAAGGTATCCGAGTCAACTTGTAAGGTAATGAAGGTATCCGAGTCAACTTGTAAGGTAATGAAGGTATCCGAGTCAACTTGTAAGGTAATGAAGGTATCCGAGTCAACTTGTAAGGTAATGAAGGTATCCGAGTCAACTTGTAAGGTAATGAAGGTATCCGAGTCAACTTGTAAGGTAATGAAGGTATCCAAGTCAACTTGTAAGGTAATGAAGGTATCCGAGTCAACTTGTAAGGTAATGAAGGTATCCGAGTCAACTTGTAAGGTAATGAAGGTATCCAAGTCAACTTGTAAGGTAATGAAGGTATCCAAGTCAACTTGTAAGATAATCAAGGTGTCCGAGTCAACTTGTAAGGTAATGAAGGTATCCGAGTCAACTTGTAAGGTAATGAAGGTATCCGAGTCAACTTGTAAGATAATCAAGGTGTCCGAGTCAACTTGTAAGGTAATGAAGGTATCCGAGTCAACTTGTAAGGTAATGAAGGTATCCGAGTCAACTTGTAAGGTAATAAGGTATCCGAGTCAACTTGTAAGGTAATGAAGGTATCCGAGTCAACTTGTAAGGTAATGAAGGTATCCGAGTCAACTTGTAAGGTAATGAAGGTATCCGAGTCAACTTGTAAGGTAATGAAGGTATCCGAGTCAACTTGTAAGGTAATCAAGGTATCTGAGTCAACTTGTAAGGTAATCAAGGTATCCAAGTCAACTTGTAAGGTAATGAAGTTATCCAAGTCAACTTGTAAGGTAATGAAGGTATCCAAGTCAACTTGTAAGGTTTATACAAATTTAGTTTAGCTCGATTCTGAAACAAGTTCTTACAAAATTTGGTCTAGTAAGACACACTGGCCCATTATAAAGCACTCCTATTCAAATGTTGTATTTAATGTGTACTGTTAATTTTAACCCTATTTTGCAGAAGTAAATTAAAGAACAACATTTAAGGAAGTGATCACGCGCTTTCTCACTTCTCCCAAAAATTCTGACCTAGAATGAACCCTGTAAAGTGTTTGTTTATTATAGTGTCACCCCTATTTAAAGGGTCAGCCGTTTCTGACTTATGAGACACCTCTTTTTAAGAACATCAGTACTTCCCGAATCCTATGCTTGTATGCCAGGCGCCAGGCTGGTAGGCAATCAGTAACCATTATTTAACTAGCTGGCGGCTCACCAACCGGCCATTATCAGAACGAACCCCTGACGAGATTCGAACCTTCGACCTCCATCTCCGTAGTCGGACGCCTTAACCACTAGGCCATGGAGACGGTTGTATATAAAATAAGTCTTCGTTGAAGAAAGTCTTCGTCACATATATAAGTCTTGTCAGAGATATAAATCCAATTTGTAAATTGTCTTGCATACATATATGTAAACATGTATGCACGTGATGCTATAGATATAAAATATTGTGTAAACTAAGAAATACAATGTATGTCAACATTGTACGGCGACACACGCCCTCACGGCACAGAACAGGCTCGATACTGTTTGCTATTCGGATAGTATGCTAAACACTGAATAGCAAACTACATAGATCCTGATCAGACGCGGCGTTACACTGCGGCTGATCTGGATCTATGTTGTTTGCAAATGAGATTTTACTCAGCATTGTGACAGATCTAAAGATATTGTGACAACAAAATAAGACCATTTCATCACTAACCACAAAGTGTGACTTTAAAGTGGGGGTGATGTATATCGCACTGTCCCATTGAGGTGCACACTTGTCAACACACACTCACTACATGTACTTCATGAAGTAATCGGATGGATCTTTACAAACGGCAGATGCTATTCAGATTATGAGAAGTTAATGAAAGGTAGTGCATAATGGCGCCCGACATGGGACCACGATTAAATGTTCCATTCTAGACTGTAGTGAATATTGGCGCCCAACATAGAACCACGACTAAATGTTCCATTGTAGATTGTAGTGAATATTGGCGCCCAACATAGAACCACGACTGAATGTTCCATTGTAGACTGTAGTGAATATTGGCATGCAACATAGAACCACGACTAAATGTTCCATTGTAGACTGTAGTGAATATTGGCGCCCAACATAGAACCACGACTGAATGTTCCATTCTAGACTGTAGTGAATATTGGCATCCAACATAGAACCACGACTAAATGTTCCAGTCCAGACTGTAGTGAATATTGGCATCCAACATAGAACCACGACTGAATGTTCCATTCTAGACTGTAGTGAATATTGGCATCCAACATAGAACCACGACTAAATGTTCCATTGTAGACTGTAGTGAATATTGGCATCCAATGACCAATGGGATGATTGGGATCATGACTGAATGTTCCATTCTAGACTAGTGAATATTGGCATCCAATGACCAATGGGATCATGACCAACACTGAATATCCCTTGGAGACTAGAGTGAATATTGGTGCCCAACGTGAACTATATATTAAACTAGGGATGGCATCAAATAGCGATTTTGGTATTCGAATATTCGGTCAGGAAGGTATTCGATAGAATTATATCGAAAACTCAAAATCACTCAAACTCTTATAAAAATTGTGCAAACGTCATCTTCTTCCTGTAAGGCCATGCAAATATGACAACGACTCATTCAGTTATTGTTATCGGTCACTGTACATTCATGGGCATTTTCACAAATGACACCATTGTCACTTGAACTGCTTTCCGTTGAAAGGTGTTTGTTTTTTTTCCCAAATGATTATTCAAATTGATGTTGTACGCGAATAATATGCTAAATCCATGTTGCATAGATTACACCTAGCAGTTTTCTTATTCTCAGAGCGATTGAAGTCTTTCCAAACGTGTGACTGAGCGGGCAGCATTTTTGAGGACAACATTTTTTTATTATTCAAGTTTATTTAACGTCGCTACCGGTAGCCCATTTGAACGACAGACAGTTTACATGTACCTAACAGCACGTTTCCTGGGCAGGCTCAAGCGATTAACAAGTACTTGGGGCACCAACCTCCACAAGAAATTGCCAACCTTTTCATATAAATGAGACGCGGTTCTGGATAATTTCTTGGAAGTAAAATATATCTTCCACTAGGACGGACACCTGAGTAACACATTCTGTAATAAACAGGCTAACACACCGACCATGTCTTACTTTTTTCTCAATATCTTGCATAATTTTATTTGTTGCGTAAATTAATTAGGTATGTTCCTGCTGCTCACTAAGTGCATTTACCTGTAACAGGTGATGCTTGATGCATGTAACTACAGGGAGATGATATAAATGCAACGCGATATTGAGGACGATACCATTACACTAAGATATAGTGAAACACGCTTGTATTTTGACTAAGTGATTATATCTCATTATACCAACTACCTGGATCACCTATATCGTGTTTATTTTATAGATTTTCTGTTTATATACATAATTCACATATCGCGTTGGACCAGTATCACCTACCTGGATCACCTATATAGTGTTTATTTTATTGGTTTTCTGTTTATATACATATTTCACATATTGCATTGGACAAGTACTTATGCAGCATGCCTGAGGACAATACAGTAATATTGGAGACAAAACATGTCAGGAACTGCAATAGTCTGCATGACTCATTCAATAGTCTTGGGTCGAAGTTGAAAATAGATTTTCAAGATGGGTGCTGTAAGGCTTATCTTGCTTGTATTGCACAACAATATTTTACATATATTTTATCAACCAGTCATGTAAATGTCATAATTGTGAAATTTCAAGTCAATTTGACAATTGCCCACCAGTACTACCCTTAAATCATAGATATGCACTGCCGGCCACCAGTACTACCCCTAAATCACTCCCACTCGCCACTATTTTCACAAAAACCAGTGCTACCACCACAACCACATGCCCACACTGCCCACAGTACTGTCACAGTGCTCCTTTGTACCTCACAACTACAGGACACCACTGCCCACAGTACTGTCTCAGTGCTCCTTTGTACCTCACAACCACATGCCCACACTGCCCACAGTACTGTCTCAGTGCTCCTTTGTACCTCACAACCACATGCCCACACTGCCCACAGTACTGTCTCAGTGCTCCTTTGTACCTCACAAGCACATGCCCACACTGCCCACAGTACTGTCTCAGTGCTCCTTTGTACCTCACCACATGCCCACACTGCCCACAGTACTGTCTCAGTGCTCCTTTGTACCTCACAAGCACATGCCCACACTGCCCACAGTACTGTCTCAGTGCTCCTTTGTACCTCACAACCACATGCCCACACTGCCCACAGTACTGTCTCAGTGCTCCTTTGTACCTCACAAGCACATGCCCACACTGCCCACAGTACTGTCTCAGTGCTCCTTTGTACCTCATAACTACAGGACACCACTGCCCACAGTACTGTCTCAGTGCTCCTTTGTACCTCACAACCACATGCCCACACTGCCCACAGTACTGTCTCAGTGCTCCTTGTACCTCATAACTACAGGACACCACTGCCCACAGTACTGTCTCAGTGCTCCTTTGTACCTCACAATTACAGAACACCACTGCCCACAGTACTGTCTCAGTGCTCCTTTGTACCTCACAATTACAGGACACCACTGCCCCACAGTACTGTCACAGTGCTCCTTTGTACCTCACAATTACAGGACACCACTGCCCACAGTACTGTCACAGTGCTCCTTTGTACCTCACAACTACAGGACACCACTGCCCACAGTACTGTCTCGCAAAAACCAGAATTACCCAACAGCCACACGCCACCACTGTCCACTAATACTGTCTCACGAAAACCCAGAACTACCCCGGAACCACACACCACCACTGTCCACTAATACTGTCTCGCAAAACCCAGAACTACCCCGCAACCACACACCACCACTGTCCACAGTACTGTCTAACGAAAACCCAGAACGTATAATACCCCGCAACCACACACCACCATTGCCCACTAATACTGTCTCACAAAATCCAGAACTACCCCACAACCACACACCACCACTGTCCACTAATACTGTCTCGCAAAACCCAGAACTACCCCGCAACCACACACCACCACTGTCCACTCATACTGTCTCGCAAAATCCAGAATTACCCCACAACCACACACCACCACTGCGCACAATAGTACTGTCTCACAAAAACCAGAACTACCCCGCAACCACACACCACCACTGTCCACTAATACTGTCTCGCAAAACCCAGAACTACCACACACCACCACTGCGCACAATAGTACTGTCCTCACAAACCCAAACAATACCCTGCAACCCACACACACCACTGCGCACAATAGTACTGTCTCACAAGAACCAGAACTACCCCGCAACCACACCCACCACTGTCCACTAAAACTGTCCGCAAAACCCAGAACTTATAATACCCTTCAACCACACACCACACCTCCAACTATATTATAGTACTGTCTCACAAAACCAAACTACCCCGCAACCACACACCACCACTGTCCACTAATACTGTCTCGCAAAACCCAGAACTACCCCGCAACCACACACCACCACTTCCCACTAATACTGTCTCGCAAACCAGAACTACCCCGCAACCACACACCACCACTGTCCACTAATACTGTCTCGCAAAACCCAGAACTACCCCGCAACCACACACCACCACTGTCCACAGTACTGTCTAACGAAAACCCAGAATGTATAATACCCCGCAACCACACACCACCATTGCCCACTAATACTGTCTCACAAAATCCAGAACTACCCCACAACCACACACCACCACTGTCCACTAATACTGTCTCGCAAAACCCAGAACTAC
>CM026399.1:32921219-32980834 GCA_014843695.1 Archivesica marissinica
CTGCCCACAGTACTGTCTCAGTGCTCCTTTGTACCTCACAACCACATGCCCACACTGCCCACAGTACTGTCTCAGTGCTCCTTTGTACCTCACAAGCACATGCCCACACTGCCCACAGTACTGTCTCAGTGCTCCTTTGTACCTCACAACCACATGCCCACACTGCCCACAGTACTGTCTCAGTGCTCCTTTGTACCTCACAACCACATGCCCACACTGCCCACAGTACTGTCTCAGTGCTCCTTTGTACCTCATAACTACAGGACACCACTGCCCACAGTACTGTCTCAGTGCTCCTTTGTACCTCACAACCACATGCCCACACTGCCCACAGTACTGTCCTCAGTGCTCCTTTGTACCTCATAACTACAGGACACCACTGCCCACAGTACTGTCTCAGTGCTCCTTTGTACCTCACAATTACAGAACACCACTGCCCACAGTACTGTCTCAGTGCTCCTTTGTACCTCACAATTACAGGACACCACTGCCCCACAGTACTGTCACAGTGCTCCTTTGTACCTCACAATTACAGGACACCACTGCCCACAGTACTGTCACAGTGCTCCTTTGTACCTCACAACTACAGGACACCACTGCCCACAGTACTGTCTCGCAAAAACCAGAATTACCCAACAGCCACACGCCACCACTGTCCACTAATACTGTCTCACGAAAACCCAGAACTACCCCGGAACCACACACCACCACTGTCCACTAATACTGTCTCGCAAAACCCAGAACTACCCCGCAACCACACACCACCACTGTCCACAGTACTGTCTAACGAAAACCCAGAACGTATAATACCCCGCAACCACACACCACCATTGCCCACTAATACTGTCTCACAAAATCCAGAACTACCCCACAACCACACACCACCACTGTCCACTAATACTGTCTCGCAAAACCCAGAACTACCCCGCAACCACACACCACCACTGTCCACTCATACTGTCTCGCAAAATCCAGAATTACCCCACAACCACACACCACCACTGCGCACAATAGTACTGTCTCACAAAAACCAGAACTACCCCGCAACCACCACCACCACTGTCCACTAATACTGTCTCGCAAAACCCAGAACTACCACACACCACCACTGCGCACAATAGTACTGTCTCACAAAACCCAGAACTACCCTGCAACCACACACCACCACTGCGCACAATAGTACTGTCTCACAAGAACCAGAACTACCCCGCAACCACACACCACCACTGTCCACTAATACTGTCTCGCAAAACCCAGAACTTATAATACCCTGCAACCACACACCACCACTTCCCACTATATTATAGTACTGTCTCGCAAAACCCAGAACTACCCTGCAACCACACACCACCACTGTCCACTAATACTGTCTCGCAAAACCCAGAACTACCCCGCAACCACACACCACCACTGTTCACTAATACTGTCTCGCAAAACCCAGAACTACCCCGGAACCACACACCACCACTGTCCACTAATACTGTCTCGCAAAACCCAGAACTACCCCGCAACCACACACCACCACTGTCCACAGTACTGTCTAACGAAAACCCAGAACGTATAATACCCCGCAACCACACACCACCATTGCCCACTAATACTGTCTCACAAAATCCAGAACTACCCCACAACCACACACCACCACTGTCCACTAATACTGTCTCGCAAAACCCAGAACTACCCCGCAACCACACACCACCACTGTCCACTCATACTGTCTCGCAAAATCCAGAATTACCCCACAACCACACACCACCACTGCGCACAATAGTACTGTCTCACAAAAACCAGAACTACCCCGCAACCACACACCACCACTGTCCACTAATACTGTCTCGCAAAACCCAGAACTACCACACACCACCACTGCGCACAATAGTACTGTCTCACAAAACCCAGAACTACCCTGCAACCACACACCACCACTGCGCACAATAGTACTGTCTCACAAGAACCAGAACTACCCCGCAACCACACACCACCACTGTCCACTAATACTGTCTCGCAAAACCCAGAACTTATAATACCCTGCAACCACACACCACCACTTCCCACTATATTATAGTACTGTCTCGCAAAACCCAGAACTACCCTGCAACCACACACCACCACTGTCCACTAATACTGTCTCGCAAAACCCAGAACTACCCCGCAACCACACACCACCACTGTTCACTAATACTGTCTCGCAAAACCCAGAACTACCCCGCAACCACACACCACCACTGTCCACTAATACTGTCTCGCAAAACCCAGAACTACCCCGCAACCACATACCACCGGTATTGTCTTTCCACCACTCCCACCACTATTTCACACCTATATGCACAGCACAGTGTTATCAATCACAATATGACTGGGTATATGGATTACAGCAGCTGTTTGATAGGTCAATAATGTTCGTATTATTCGGTGGAGGAGACGGAACATATGGCGGTATATTATACAGCATCAGTCAGTGGACTGTGGAGACACGCTATGCAACCCGGACTGTGGAGACACGCTATGCAACCCGGACTGTGGAGACACGCTGTGCAACCTGGACTGTGGAGACACGCTGTGCAACCCGACACAGAATATCAACTTTACTGTGAAACATTGATACAGCGAAATACAAGTATCAATTGAAATAACTGAAGACAACTACATAGATGGTAATCACGTGACAAAATATCAGGTGACGCAACAACCTTGTGGGCCAAACGGGTACAAATCTTATCAACAACAGGGTTCACATTGGCGGTCGCAATTGGCGACAAAAAACAAATACTGGCGTTAAATTTTGTGAATTGGCGAAAATATTTGGCGAAACTTTTTTTGTTAATTTTTTTTTGGTACACTGTTTTGTCAAATACATGGATGGCTTCAAATATTTATCTGTGTACTCACTCTATGGCGTGTAGTTCTCCAAGTTTTTCAAACTGGTTCCATTTTTTTTCAATTGGTAACAAAAAAGTGACACAAACAGATGGAACCCTGAATAAAGGGAAAGTTATGTATCTGTCAATCTAGCTTGACACAGGGGAATAACCCAGATGCTTGTGCAGTCATCTGAAATCCAAAGCATAATCATTTATAATCACTGATAAACATTACAAGTAGCAATCTTTGATCTTGTCCTGTGATGACCCAACATTCCAGGCCTGGACATATATTATTACTGCCACTGGGCAATTACTCCCCGGAGAATGTCAACATGTCATGATATTGTCTAACTAAGTGACGTGCTGGTTAGTGCACTAATTGGGTTGTTAGCATATAACGCTCACTTGTCAATCTTTATAACTCACTTTCTATCATAGTAAGAATAGTGCCAAGAAACTGGTCTTACTGCCATTGTTATATGGCAATAAACTGTCACACAATTACTGTTATATTAGTTGGTTTTTTTATATGGGAATAAATTGCATAAAATTATTGTTAAATGGGGGAAAACATGGCTAATAAACTTGCACACACAAAATCTGTTATAAGGAATTAACTTGGAACAAAATTACTGTTTATATGGGAATAAATTGCACAAAATTCTTGCTATATGGGAATAAATTAGCACACAATTCCTGCTATATGGGCCCCTGCCTCCGTGGTTGAGTGGTTACGGTCTGTTATATAAGAATTAATTGGAACTCAATTACTGTTATATGGGAAGTAATTGGCACAACAGTACTGCTATATGGGAAGTAATTGGCACAACAGTACTGTTATATGGGAAGTAATTGGCACAACATTACTGTTATATGGGAAGTAATTGGCACAACATTACTGCTATATGGGAAGTAATTGGCACAACATTACTGCTATATGGGAAGTAATTGGCACAACAGTACTGTTATATGGGAAGTAATTGGCACAACATTACTGCTATATGGGAAGTAATTGGCACAACATTACTGTTATATGGGAAGTAATTGGCACAACAGTACTGCTATATGGGAAGTAATTGGCACAACAGTACTGTTATATGGGAAGTAATTGGCACAACATTACTGTTATATGGGAAGTAATTGGCACAACATTACTGCTATATGGGAAGTAATTGGCACAACATTACTGCTATATGGGAAGTAATTGGCACAACAGTACTGTTATATGGGAAGTAATTGGCACAACATTACTGCTATATGGGAAGTAATTGGCACAACATTACTGTTATATGGGAAGTAATTGGCACAACAGTACTGCTATATGGGAATAATTGGCACAACATACTGTTATATGGGAAGTAATTGGCACAACATTACTGTTATATGGGAAGTAATTGGCACAACATTACTGCTATATGGGAAGTAATTGGCACAACATTACTGTTATATGGGAAGTAATTGGCACAACAGTACTGTTATATGGGAAGTAATTGGCACAACATTACTGCTATATGGGAAGTAATTGGCACAACATTACTGTTATATGGGAAGTAATTGGCACAACAGTACTGCTATATGGGAAGTAATTGGCACAACAGTACTGTTATATGGGAAGTAATTGGCACAACATTACTGTTATATGGGAAGTAATTGGCACAACATTACTGCTATATGGGAAGTAATTGGCACAACATTACTGCTATATGGGAAGTAATTGGCACAACATTACTGTTATATGGGAAGTAATTGGCACAACATTACTGTTATATGGGAAGTAATTGGCACAACATTACTGCTATATGGGAAGTAATTGGCACAACATTACTGCTATATGGGAAGTAATTGGCACAACATTACTGCTATATGGGAAGTAATTGGCACAACATTACTGTTATATGGGAAGTAATTGGCACAACATTACTGTTATATGGGAAGTAATTGGCACAACATTACTGCTATATGGGAAGTAATTGGCACAACATTACTGCTATATGGGAAGTAATTGGCACAACATTACTGCTATATGGGAAGTAATTGGCACAACATTACTGTTATATGGGAAGTAATTGGCACAACATTACTGTTATATGGGAAGTAATTGGCACAACATTACTGCTATATGGGAAGTAATTGGCACAACAGTACTGTTATATGGGAAGTAATTGGCACAACATTACTGCTATATGGGAAGTAATTGGCACAACATTACTGTTATATGGGAAGTAATTGGCACAACAGTACTGTTATATGGGAAGTAATTGGCACAACAGTACTGTTATATGGGAAGTAATTGGCACAACATTACTGCTATATGGGAAGTAATTGGCACAACATTACTGTTATATGGGAAGTAATTGGCACAACAGTACTGTTATATGGGAAGTAATTGGCACAACATTACTGTTATATGGGAAGTAATTGGCACAACAGTACTGTTATATGGGAAGTAATTGGCACAACATTACTGCTATATGGGAAGTAATTGGCACAACAGTACTGTTATATGGGAAGTAATTGGCACAACAGTACTGCTATATGGGAAGTAATTGGCACAACAGTACTGTTATATGGGAAGTAATTGGCACAACAGTACTGTTATATGGGAAGTAATTGGCACAACAGTACTGTTATATGGGGGAAAATATACCATTCACCCTATACGATAGACAATAGAAAATATCAGAAAAGTGTATTGATATTTCCTAACATTTTCTAGAAATTAAGATTAAATTTGTGGTAATAATCAGTTGACAGACAAACGCACCCCATAATCTGGTGAATGATGCAAATCATTGTCATACCATGTGTGTCTTTTTGCCACGGGCATTGCTCAACTGAGAATGTGCAAGGCCACTTTATTTGTTTGAAAGAGAAGGTTAGCTAAGACCATCCTACACTATTCAGTGTCAATTTTCAACACATGTAGGTTGCATATTAAAATTTGTTTGGGCCGGAAACTTGGCAACTAATCGATAAAAATGTGTGAAATTCACATGTACTCACAGATCACAGGTGTATCTTGTTGTGAACAGATCACACTTAACCCTTTCAACACTACAGGCCTCTAAATAGACTTACAAAAAGTGTAGATCCAGATGAGTCGGCTCGTGACGAGCCGGCTCATCTGGATCTACACTTTTTGCCAGTAATAATTATTACTATTTTTAGATTAAATTACCCATTTTCATAAATGAACTGGTCCAAAGGTAATTTTCGTATTAATTTATTGGTCTAAGAATATCATGCCAGTTACTTGGGGTTGAATGGGTTAATATATATATATACTCACTTCATTAGGTATACATTAATTGCTTTTTATTTGAAATCTTCCTCAGGTTATATATTATCTTCATGATCAGTTATTAAAATTAAAATTATATTCGTTATAATTTAATTTCAATTGCATTTTTGTGGTGAGAAACTAAAAAATAATCATTTAGTTTGTTTGTACAATATCTTGTACCCGTCAGCTGACCCAGCTCAAAAGTTAACTTTCCAAGTTAGCTAGCAAGCAAAGCTTGATTTGAAGGTGTGTTAGGGATACGGCTAGCGACACCCCGGCTAGCAACACGGGTTTAAATTTGTAGAACAACATTCTCTATTATTCACATGCTAAAAACTGAATGCTTGATGGAGAGAGTAATGCTTGATGGAGAGTCTCAGTGTGGTTTAAAGTCTAATCAGATTGGTAATGTTTTACAAACTCTTATATAAATATCATACTAGGTAAGTTTAATGTGAAATGAATGGGTTCAGGTGATACCTCGAGGGTGTATTTCTCATTCAAACATGAGATAAAATCCCATATCAACATAACAAAATATTTTCAAAATCATATACAAGAATGATCATCCAGTCTGAAAATATAGTGAATGGATTACAGCAGAGTGAAAGTTGAATATAACATTATGAGAAATCATCACTCTAGTCAAACTGCCAGAAAATATCCTATAAAGCTTGGATACATGTATATGCCAAGATGTTTTAAACTTTATTTATTTTACAATGATACGAAGCACGTTCTAACAACTTATATTAATCACTTTCGTTGACGCGGATGAAAGCGTATATGTGGTCATTCGTGTGGGAGGAAACCGGAGTACCCGGAGAAAACCCACCTGTCCGATCTGGCGACCACCATCTCACATACTTCCCGGCCTTCATTGGTTAGAAGCGAGTGCACTAACCACTATGCTAATCGGACTGCCGAGATGTTAATACAGGTATAGCGGATCAGTGGCCTGAGATGATTAACACGCTGGATTAGTAAATCCAAGGGTCGTTGGTTTGATCCCCACTATGCCATATTAAAATGACTTACAGAGTTACATGTATATACACAGTACTTATTTCGGATGTGACTTTAACCCATTCAACACCAAGTAACTGACATGGACTGGTCCATGATATTTTTAGACCAATAAATTAATAACAAAATTACATTTGGATCAGTTCATTTATCAAAATGGGTAAATAAATTTCTAAAAATAGTTATATTACTTGAAAAAAGTGCAGATCCTGATGAGACGGCTCGTTACGAGCCGGCTCATCTGGATCTACACTTTTCATAAGCCTATTTAGAGGCCTGTGGGGTTGAAAGGGTTAAACCAACTTGTCTCGTGTCGGTGCTTTACACTGTCATTATCATTGCACTTTCTTCCAAATTCTAAAATGAGTACTCTCAGACTCTTCATGAGGTGCAGCTCATAATGGGTGATGGTAGCATGCCATCCAAGATGTTAATCCATGCTCCAAGCTCTCAGTTGAGCAAGTATGACGTACATACTCGCCTATAAGATGATATTTTTACCACCAGATTATGGCCTGAAAATGGCTTCCCGTCTTATATAATTATGTGAGTGCTAAAAAATAATAATTTAAAAAACAGTTTTTTAAATGTGTTAAATTGTATTCACAAATACATTTTAGAACAGAAAGCATAGTATTACGGACACTGAACAATTCTTCGTCTTGCACTGGCCAACCATGCAATTTATACGTGTGTCTGGTGTCCATTTCATCAACCAGTCTTAAATGCGAGTGCATACCAAATAACCCACAGATTTCAGGACCGAAGTAGTGAGGTCGTCTTATAGCGAGATTGCCTCATAGGCGAGCATGGACAGTATATAGTCATAAACCCCCTCCCCGTCACACACCACACCACACAACCACACCACCACACCACACAACCCACCACACAACCCACCACACACACACCACACCACACAACCACACCACCACACACAACCACACACACACACAACAAGCATTATATATTTCAAACTTGACTTTATTTACCCTTTGCACACTAGCGGTCTAATATGTCATGCAATTTTATTACAATTGTGTCCTAATTCTAGTGACATTCCAGGGTTCATTCTAGGTCAGAATGTTTGGGAGAATTGAGAATGTGCACGATCACGTCCTTAACCCTTTCAACACCACAGACCTCTAAATAGGCTTACAAAAAGTGTAGATCCAGATGAGCCGGCTCGTGACGAGCCGTCTCATCAGGATCTGCACTTTTTGCAAGTAATATTACTATTTTTAGACACAATTACCTGTTTTGTAAAATGAACTGGTCCAAATGTAATTTTCGGATTAATTTGTTGGTCTAAAAATATCATGGACCAGTCCATGTCAAGTTACTGGGTGTTGAATGGGTTAAATGGTATTATTTAATAAATTTCAACAAAATATGGTTAAAATACACAGTATGACCACAGTATGACACCATTTGAATAGTACTTAACCCATTCAACACCAAGTAACTCACATGGACTGGTCCATGATATTCATAAACCAATAAATGAATCAGAAAATCACATTTGGACAAGTTCATTTATCAAAATGGGTAATTATGCCTAAAAATAGTCATATCACTGGCAAATAGTGCAGATCCTGATGAGACGGCTCATCACGAGCCGGCTCATCTGGATCTACACTTTTTTGTAAGCCTATTTAGAGGTCTGTGGTGTTGAAAGGGTTAATGGGCCAATGTATTTTGCTGGACAGAATTTTGTACACAATTGTAAAAAAAAGGGAGGGAAGTGCGAATATTTCATAGAATGATCCCTGAAGTCCATGACATATTGCAAGAGTTTTCAGACACAAATAAGAACAACACATTAGTTAATGAATTGTCGGCTGCTACAACTATTAATAGTTTTTATTTTACCCAGCATGCAAAGAGTGAATGATGTTCAGCCTCTATGTATCCTGCTGGTATAGATAATTAAGCTACCTGTGTAGTTACTATTACAGCTATGAATTCCACTAACCTAAGTGAATCTGTTATATCAGTGTGTATGCTCTTCAATTTCAATCTTCATTTATGCACAGGTGTTCTGACATTTCGGTGGGGTGTGTCCCAGCTAAGGTTTAAGTTTTTTGTTAGCAATATTAAAAACGAAAGTAATTGTATTATAGAAACCAAACAAACGACCAGATTAGTTTAAACTTTATTTATTTTACAACGATTGCGAAACAAGCTTCAACAACTTATATTAATCACTCTCGTTTGCGCGGATGAAAGCGTAACTGTGGTCATTCGTGTGGGAGGAAACCGGAGTACTCGGAGAAAACCCACCTGTTCCAATCTTAGACAACCACCGTACCATCTCACATTTTTCCCGGTGTCATATAGAATATTGACTCCCTCAAAATAATGACGTGTGAGTCATTATTCGGCCATAGCCCTTGCGGAAAAATGACCCCCCTTGAGAATAGCAATATACATGTATAGTGGGAAAATATTAAATATATTATAATTAAATGTTATTTAGCATTATTTAAGACTACATAAATTTTGAAACAATGCATGGTGTACAGAATAACATAAATATATTGAATCTGCCATTCCGCTCAAGAAAAAAACATCCAGACAGACAACAGACATTGTTTCAAACACAGCCCAAAACAATAAACCCCCATTACTAACAGCAGAGCTAACAATAAGCTAATGACCTTGAAAATGAACCCAGATCCTGACCTACAAATTTAGGGTTAATTAATTAATTAACAGCTTGGTATCTTACTACAAATAGAGAAGAAGCAATGACTGGTAGCATGTTTAACTGGTAATCCAGGGATCGCAGGTTCGATCCCCCGTCTGACCCTAATAAAATTAACAGTCTTTCAGATGGGACGTTAAACCGAGGTCTCGTGTCGGTGTTCTACACCGTGCACGTAATAGAACCAGAGGAGACTCTGGAATGGGTCTCTGTCTGTATCATTGCACTTAGACGCTCTAACCACTCGGCCACCGAGGACGGTGTTTAAAATGTTGTGTAATTTTTACTTTCAGCAGCTGTTGGCTTCGTGTCGCCTTTGAAAAAGACAAGAGCTGACACTGATGACGCCCAGACCTCATCTTCCCAGGAATCTCTTAAACCTGTTGACATGCCACATGTTCCTGCTACTGGTGTTAAAAGCAAGGAAATGCATTCTTCTGAAGAAACTAGAGTTTCTGATGCAGGTAAATAATGACTTTATCCAGCAGGGTTTTGTATAGCCATCTTCATTATAAAATGCTGTTTTTTAAATTTGGTTTTAAGTCCCACCAACAGTATTTCAGTCATATAGAGACTACCCATTCACATTATCCTGACACAGGGCCAACCAGCAATTTCCTGGAACTACCCTCATATGCTGAGCGCCAAGCAAGGGAGCTATTCCAGTACCATTTTTAACGACTGGTATATCACGGCCTGGGATCAAACCCGCTACCTTACGTTCCCGAGGCGGACGCTCTAACCACTTGGCCACCGAGGACGGTGTTTAAAATGTTGTTATAAATATGTTGTGTAATTTTTACTTTCAGCAGCTGCTGGCTTCACGTCGCCTTTGAAGAAGACAAGATTAGAGCATTCCACAAGGTATTTAACAAATTATGGGGTAATTTTGTTTAATTTTTATTAGCTCGACTTCAATCACTAAAGTAATGCTTGGTATGGAGAGCATGTAGTTGACACATTGGTCTTCACAAACTTCTGAAACTATTCATGTAGGGGTGATCAATTGTAATTGTTGTTAATTTATTATACCCTTAGATACCAAGTATATGGGGGCTATATTGGAGTCATGCTTGAGGTTGGTTGGTCATGACTCGTCAGTATCAAGCCTAGTTGTGCATATCGTCGGTACACGACAGGGAGTTATTGCCCTTTGTTTTTTTTCACTTATAATTTTGTCCTCGCTATTTATCAGTAACCATTTCAACGAAACTTTGCATGACTCATCAGTACTAAGCCTTGTTGTGCATATCATTGGCACACGACGGTCAGATTAATTTTCAGGGACTTATTGCCCTTGGTTTCTGAAGCTAACATAACTGTGTCAGGCATATATTTGGGGGTATTCATCATCTTCAGTAATAGCTCTTGTTTAATCTAAATTGTGAAACAAGTTCTTACAACTTATATTAATTGCTCTAGATGGAATCAACCTCAAGGAGAGAGAGACAATGTGCAATTATCTGTGTGTTGTCCAAGGACACTACCACTAAGTGTGCACAAGTTGGGATCGAACCAGTCACCCTCCAATCCTGAGGCGAAAGTGCTACATTTAGTGCTTCCCATGCCAAAAGCGACCAATTCTGTGGAGTGGCGAAATAATTCTTGAATTGACAACAGAAACTTTAACCAAATCAGTCCAAATTTGACCTGAAATAACTGTTGGCTAGGAGAGGCCCTGCATTTGGTCCTTTTTATACGCCCGAAGGGCCGTATTATGTTATCGCCTCTGTGTTCGTCTGTCTGTCCGTTAGCAATTTCCCTTCCGCTCTTGAACCCCTTGAAGGATTTTGAAGAAACCTGACACAAATGTTCACCACATCAAGACGACGTGCAGGATGCATGTTGCGGATGGCTGGCTTCTGAGAGTCCCACTTAGGGTCAAAGGTCATATGACTTTGTTTCCCTTCCGCTCGGCGGTTTCCCTTGCGCTTGGCGGTGCTCTTGTTTGTATAGATGATCGGCATGAAAATCATAATTTAACAACATTTTCTTTTTATAGTGAGAAATGGACTATGGATTTCATGGCCACCGAAGTGAAGCGTCTCAAAAGGAGAGTGTCCGCTTTAGAGAGGGGTATGGGAAAAACTGATAAAAAGACATCTCCAGGTTATGAAACAAAATCTGTTGCTGCAGAAGCTACAAAGGCATTAGATGTTTCTGACATGGACTCTCCCAATAGTTTGCTGGACATTATCCAGGATGTTGCCAATGTTGAAAGCCATTTCCGTTTTACTTTTCAAATTATTTTCAATTGAGGAAATAGTCGGCTGCTCGGTAACAGGAAAATTCTCTGCCAGATGTGTCGCCGATCCTAGACCAGCTCTTGACCAGAACAAACTCCAAAAACTCCAGAGAGCTGTAAATGAAAGATTCCCTGAAGCCACCAGGAAAGAAATAATTGAAAAAATTCAAAACATTCAAAAAGTAAAACGAAGAAACTGTTCGAAGGTATAAAAACCTTCACGTATTCCACATTTTGGATCTTACGTCATGTTTGAACACGGTGCACAATCATGTGGTTTATGACGACACGCCGCAAGTATCGCAAAAAGTAAAATATGTAAATAAAACAGATTTTGAGGTTTAAGTTGTTACATCTATATTTTTGAAAAATGAAACCTAGCTAGCTGGTGCAAGTCCTTATATCAATACGTATCTCCGGTGATAACAAATGTGTCTGTATCTGCTATAGTTTTAGAATTGCAGTCACATAAGGGAGAGTTTTAGTACGGTGTTTGTCCCTCTGTCTCGTTAAGTATTTAAATTGTCAATTAGCCTACCGATACATGAAGCTCTTTCATTCTTTATATAATATTTCATTTGTAGCTCACCTGACCACAAAGTGGTCATGCTGAGCTTTTAGGATCATTGGATGTCTGTTTCAGCCCCATACTATCAGTGAAACCCCTGAGGCGAGGCTGAGACCCGGTAAACCTCAATAATTCATGAACCTTTTGTAGTTCATGAATTATGTGATTCGTGAACCCTAGGAAATAATGAGTTCATGAACCATAGGAATTCATGAACCATAGGAATTCATGAAGTTCATGAACTCTGAATTGTCTCATTTGTTGTTCATGAACCCTAGATTCATGAGTTCATGAACTTTTATGATTCATGAGTTCATGAACTTTTATGATTCATGAGTTCATGAACTTTTATGATTCATGAACCTAGGAGTTCATGAACCCTAAAGGGTTCATGAATTCTCAAATTGTCTCATTTGTTGTTCATGAACATTCATGAACTTGTTCATGAACTATTTCATGAACTGTTCATGAAATTCTCAACGGGGTATCCTCCAAAATCTAAAATGAATAATCTCTTCAGGAGGAGTCGCTCATATGGGTAACCGGTAGCAACGATAAATAAACGTGTAAAAACACACACACTTGTCCAATACCAGACACCATGAAAATTTCCTCTTTCATGACATTATAGTAGTTCCCATGAGTGATCTAATACAGTGAGAAGTGATGATGCCTATGCTATGCTGATCAAATAAACTAATTAACAACATCATCATAATGGCCCCTTGCATTGGAAAACAGCTGTTCTATTTATGTGAAAATTTGCATGTTATTATCACCATGCCTGGGAACGACTCCATTGGCTGTAATTTATTCATAATAAACCACTTTCATGATCAATCCCGATTGTGTGATTACCTCTCTACATGTATAATGGTTCATGCATACAATTGTATTTAGCTGAAGTATATTTGTGTCTGGCTACACCCCTACTACCCCTCCCCCCGTGCCCCATCTCGAATAACATACAGGTATGGCTATTTTGTTACAGGGGATGGGTGTGGCCAAGCTGTCAATTATAACTTTCATTAATTGGTTAGTCAAGATAAACTGAATGGTACATGATTGTACTTCATACTAGATACACAATGTACATTAATTGTACATGTACATATGTGTGATATATTTAATTTTTATCCTACATGTACACGTACGGTACCTTCAGCTGAAATAATGGTCAAAAACGCGGGCCTAATAAACTTTGCTTCAGTGCCGAATAAACCTTTCATGATGTCATAACGCTGCCTGCGTGTATGATGACGTCATAATTTAATATGATCGCAGATGGTACATTTTTGTACATGTACGATCAACTTCAGGTCATGATCGAATATTCGGTAATCTTTTGTCTCTGAATCTTCTTTATTATCAGAAAATAGGATAAAGAGAATATTAGGTTACTGTCTTATAAATTTTAAATTATTAAACTCGTCTCCGAAAACTATATGGTTCGACTTGCATAGTTTCTCCAACTCACCTAATAATTTAAAATTTATAAGACAGTAACCTAATTTATTTACGCAAATTAATTTAGCTGAAATGCGAAACAAAATTATTCCAAGTTCTGCTAATAGCCAGGGTCATTCTAGGTCAGATTTTTTGGGAGAAGTGAGAAAGCTCGCTATTGCGTCCTTAAATTGTGTTCTTTAATTAATTTCTGCAAAATAGGGTTAAAATACACAGTATGACCATTAAATACAACATTTGAATAGAAGCAGTTCTTTATAATGGGCTAGTGTATCTTAACCCATTCAACACCAAGTAACTCACATGGACTGGTCCATGATATTCATAAACCAATAAATGAATCAGAAAATCACATTTGGACAAGTTCATTTATCAAAATGGGTAATTATGTCTAAAAATAGTCATATCACTGGCAAAAAGTGCAGATCCTGATGAGACGGCTCGTCATGAGCAGGCTCATCTGGATCTACACTGTTTTGTAAGCCAATTTAGAGGTATGTGGTGTTGAAAGGGTTAATGGACAAATTCTTGTATGAATAATTGTATAAAAACAAATTTTAAAACATTTTTAATTTTTTCTTTTTAGGGAGAAGTGTGATTGTCTAGTGCATAGACTGGCTTACCGTAATGAAATTAATAATTACAGGGTTCATTCTAGGTCAGAATTTTTGGGAGAAGTGAGAAAGCGCGTGTTCTTTAATAATTACTTCAACAAAATAGGGTTAAAATGCACAGTACAACACCATTAAATACAACATTTGAATAGGAGTGCTTTATAATGGACCAGTGTATCTTACTAGACAAAATTTTGTTTGAAAATCGTAAAAACCAAAAAAAAAATTTTTTTAGGGAGAAGTGGCCCAGAGGGCAATGTCAGGGTCCCTAGCCCTCTAGAATGATCCCTAAATTATATGCATTGAAATTCATGTTGATTATTAAATATTCTTATGTACATGTATATTATCAGGTTGCACTTCTATTGGGAGTATGTATATTTCAGAGTTTATTCAGCTAGTACACTCCACTGAACATGACAATTCATTAAGACATGTGTACGTGTAGGAGTTCCGTATCAGTAGACACGCAAAAATAAATCAATAGTATTTAGTCAAACTCCAAATGATCATCCAGATGTAACGTACATTTTGTACTGGATTATATGCAAATTATTTTCTGACAATATATGTGATTTGCATTTCATCCGTCAACATAGTTAATGGGTTAACTTTTTGTCGCCTCTGTAAACTTCAGAACGGTTATGTTATATTTATGTTATATTTCGGGTTTTATGCCTGCATCAGCACCATTTTGGGCTATATCGCCGGCGGGCAGTTTACTTCACAACACCTTTCCTGGGCAGGCTCCAGCGGTTAACCAGTACTTGGGTGCACCAACCGTAAGAAACTGCCAACTTTTTCATATAAATGAGACACAGCCTGAGCGGGGCTCGAACCCGTGACCATCAGTGATGATAGGTTACAGTGGTATACAAGTCAGCGACCGTAACCACTCGACCACGGAGGTGGACAAACTTCAGAACGGATACTTTTGCTTTGTTTGTTTGGGGGGGGGGGGTAAAAGTCGCACTTACAGTTGACAGTTTGTCGTATGGCAACTCTCCAGCTGTTATTAGTAGAAGATTTAGACCTCGGGTGCTGTTCCGAGCAGTATTGCAGGCACTGGCGTGCACCATGCAGGCTAGAAGCACCGACCGTACGCACGCGCATGCTGGATACAAGGTACCTGTATGTTCTCACACATACCTGTATACAACATTTGTCTATACATGTAAGTTGGAAGCGTTTCATTTCTGGGTCAAATATTTGTCGGGAGAAAATGATAAAATCACTGAAATAAGAAATTACATTCTACAGATACCAAACAGTCATCTAGTATGATTTAATTCCGCTTTAACGCACTGTTCAATTTTAGTTTTATCACCCGGAGGACATGAAATTATATTAAAAGCACGTTACATATTTTCAACAGCAAAATATGCCTACAACCATTAACGATTATATACTAAATCATATACAAACAACACAGTTGATCATGAAACATCAAACGGAATGAGTCACATTTGTATGCCTAGCAGTAATATAGGGTAGGTATATAATAATGATCTAACCAATTCGCTCAGCTAAATTACATAGCTTACAAAATGTACATACACGTAGCATGGCTCAGCTAAATTTCATGGCTTACAAAATGTACAATTATAGCATAGCTCAGCAAAGCTACATGGCTTACAAAATGAACACTGTGCTCGAAGACGATTCGAGAGAAAGAGCTTCTGTCAGAGCAGCTCAACACGTTCTCTAAATATTGAGCTCATGGAGCTAGACATCTGTTCATATACATTGTAGAATATTTGAATTACCCGGTCAACAACTTCTCCCTTGTACATTGTACTTTATGCTTCTTCCTGTTTTGAAGGTATATATACTGAGTCAAAAAAGAAACGATACATGTGTCTATAATTTCAACATTTATTAAGAAAATTCTTTGAAAATTCATAAGATGATAGTCCAACATGTTTGAAAGAGGAGCACATAAAGCATAATGAGCCTCCGAAACTGTCTGCTGCGTGATGACGTAATTCGTCGGACAGGGGTCTAATGGAGTTTTCACACAGACGTCAATACCGAGTATGGGCACCATTTGCGTCTCTCACTGCAATGCACCGCCGTCGCATCGAACGGAAGAGTGTCTGAATCTCTTGCTGGTCAATATTTGTCCACTCCTGACGCAAAACATCCCTCAGTTGGTTTAACGTTACTGGCTGACGTCGTCTGACGCGGCGGTCTAACGTATCCCACAAATGTTCTATGGGTGACAAGTCTGGTGACAAAGCAGGCCACGGCAGGGTTTCAATATTGTTCTGCTCCAATAATGTGGTGGAAATCCGAGCAGTATGACACCTGGCGTTGTCCTGTTGGAACAGTGTGACGTTTCTGTTGGCGTTAAAGAACGGCACAACAACTGGCGAAAGGATCTCATCACAGTACCGCTGGGCGTTTAGGTTCCCGTCCACCACTAACAGTTCAGTGCGACTGCCGAAGGTGATACCGCCATAACGCTTCCGCCCCCGAACAGATCGACCTGACGTACACATGCGTCGGCGTAACGTTCACCGCATCTGCGATATACCCGCTCTCTGCCATCCGCTTGACGCAAACAGAACCGCGATTCATCGCTAAACATCACCGAATTCCACTGTAACCGAGTCCAGCGAACACGTTCCGTCGTCCATTCCAGCCGTACGTCACGGTAACGTCGTGTCAGGATGGGTCCAACGTATGGCCACACGAATGCCACGTTCACCGAGCCGGTTCCTGACTGTTTGTGCACTGATGCGATTGTTGGTCATCCCAGGAGTAACGGCAGCTGTGTGCGTAGCAGGTAGGAACCGGTCACGTAAATGTGACGTCCGAATGTGACGGTCCTGTTCACGCGTCGTCACACGTGGTCGACCAGATCTTGGACGGTCGTCCACCGATCCATGTGTTCGATAACGTCGAAGTAGACGTGTTATCGTGATCCGCGTAACCCCCGAGTCGATTTGCGACGTCACGCTGACATAAACCGCCGTCAATCATGCCAATGGCACGCATTCTCTGATTGCGGTTTAGCCTAGGAATTTTGTTAGATGTAACAATGGGTATGTAAGGTGTTTTTCCTCGATGATAATGCAATACCAGTACAATAAACCGGTTTTCCGATTTGTACATGTGCAGGAAGTTGTCTTTGTTGAGGAGCACGTGCAAATCGGAAATTCGGCGTTCCAGGATTATCGGGTGTTTATTTACCTGTGTTTATGGTTGGCTGACGTTGCAATAAGATACCCGGTACTGATACGTAATAATATATTAAACCTTTCTATGGTTTTATCCGTTTTACGTCATTTTTAGTTTGGTATCGTTTCTTTTTTGACTCAGTATAGTTTAATGACAAAGGGGTACATATTTAGTTTATACAAATTAATTTTAGCTTAATTGCAAAACAAGTTTTTAAAACGTTAGATTAATCGTTCTTGAGACTCATTCCGGATGCAATCCATGGCCACGAGGGAGAGAGAAGAGGCAATGTGGAATTTAAATGCCTAAGGCCCACGAGGGAGAGAGAAGAGGCAATGTGGAATTTAAATGCCTACGGCCCACGAGGGAGAGAGAAGAGGCAATGTGGAATTTAAATGCCTTGCCTAAGGGCACAATTGGAACGGCTACATGAACATTTAATATATCTATACTGTATCAACCACGGAAGAAAACGTCCTGTTTTATTTATTTTTGAGTATAACGTTTGACAGGTACCCGGGTATATGAGGTCGGACAGGTACCCAGGTATATGAGGTCGGACAGGTACTCGGGTATATGAGGTCGGACAGGTACCCGGGTATATGAGGTCGGACAGGTACCCGGGTATATGAGGTCGGACAGGGACCCGGGTATATGAGGACGGACAGGTACCCGGGTATATGAGGTCGGACAGGTACCCGGGTATATGAGGTCGGACAGGTACCCGGGTATAGTCCTTCCGTAGGCTAGTTGCATGGCTTCCTGGCATGAAGGAACTCAACACCCTCAGTGGGATTTAAGCTTGTAGCAGTGAGGGGCAAGTGATTTAAAATCCTAGTTTTCTAGGAAGATGTTTTGTAATTTGAGGGAGAAGAGACACAGCTGAGGAAGAAGTGAGACATGACTGAAGAAGTGAGACATGGCTGAGGGAGAAGTGAGACACAGCTAAGGGAGACGTGACACCTGGCTGAGGGAGAAGTGAGACATGACTGAAGAAGTGACACCTGGCTGAGGGAGAAGTGAGACATGGCTGAGGGAGAATTGAGACATGGCGGAGGGAGAAGTGAGACATGGCTGAGGGAGAAGTGAGACATGGCTGAGGGAGAAGTGAGACATGACTGAGGGAAAAGTGAGACATGGCTGAAGAAGTGAGACACGGCTGAGGGAGAATTGAGACATGTCTGAAGAAGTGAGACATGGCTGAGAGAGAATTGAGACATGGCTGAAGAAGTGAAACAAAGATGAGGGAGAAGTGAGACACAGTTGAGGGAGAAGTGAGATACAACTGAAGGAGAAGTGAGACATGATTGAGGGAGAAGTGATACAGCTGAGGGAGAAGTAAGACACGACTGAGGGAGAAGTGAGATACGACTGAGGGAGATGTGAGACATGATTGAGGGAGATGTGAGACATGATTGAGGGAGAAGTGAGACATGATTGAGGGAGAAGTTATACAGCTGAGGGAGAAGTAAGACATGACTGAGGGAGAAGTAAGACACGACTGAGGGAGAAGTGAGATACGACTGAGGGAGATGTGAGACATGATTGAGGGAGAAGTGAGACATGATTGAGGGAGAAGTGAGATACGACTGAGGGAGATGTGAGACATTATTGAGGGAGAAGTGAGACATGACTGAGGGAGAAGTGAGATACGACTGAGGGAGATGTGAGACACAAGAGCTTGACATTTGAACTACATGCAGAGATTTTTGGATTATTTGTCAATCTTCAGTGTATCAAAATATGTACCAAACTGGTACGCTTGTCTCGCAAGTCTGCACTAAATAATTCATATATTAATGGATCCGCTAATAGTACTATAAATCCTGACAAGTTTGTGTCACCTCCCCTGCTATGTTCCACCGAGCGCCTGGACATATTCTGGAGACCATGCATTTTTTTAATGGTTTCACGTATCATTTGAACACTATCGGTTATACAATTAGGTCAGCATGTTGATTGGTCTAAAATTCAGAGTGGAGACTCGCTATAAGGTTTGACCTCAAGTGGCTGATTGGCAGATTTGGTCAAATATAAGTCCATTTAAGGTTTGACCTCAAGTGGCTGATTGGCAGATTTGGTCAAATATATAAGTCCATTTAAGGTTTGACCTCAAGTGGCTGATTGGCAGATTTGGTCAAATATAAGTCCATTTTGTTCAGAGTAGAGTTGTCTTTAAAGATACAGCACATTAGTGAAAAAGCAAATTTCTATAGAATGTATTTTTCCATTAAATGGTATAATTTCCCCCCAAATATTTGCCTCAAATACTGAGTAATATCAACTAATAAGAAAACGTCGCATACGCGGTTTAGTGACATAACAAAATAATGTCAATAGGGTGGACATACATGCGTAATCAAACTTGTGTATCCTGAATAACACAATTTATGGTACAGATTTACCGTTATATCTCACATGTGTGCCTATGCATATTTATTTGTAGACTAGTCTTAGCTAAATTATCTTTAAACGACATTATCTTGCCTTTAGTATTGACTCCGATGACAAACAAACGTCAATGCAGGAGCGTGGATGAAATCCTACTTTCAATTTTGAAAGTTTGTAGATCACAAAAACACTGTTTATTGATTCAATGTTAGTGTTTGAATATATTCGGAAGAATTTGTAGTAGCAATGGATTTATACGTGAAAAAAAAAGCATTTTATTTCCTTTTTGCGAGGTAATGTCGCTTTAAAGATACAGCACCGTTAAATAAACACACTGTACATGTATATGTATGCGAGTATAGTGTTTTATATGCCAGCAATATTAATAAAACATGCTAATGGTACATTAACCCTTTCAACACCACAGACCTCTAAATAGGCTTACAAAAAGTGTAGATCCAGATGAGCCGGCTCGTGACGAGCCGTCTCATCAGGATCTGCACTTTTTGCCAGTGATATGACTATTTTTAGACATAATTACCCATCTTGATAAATGAACTTGTCCAAATGTGATTTTCTGATTCATTTATTGGTTTATGAATATCATGGACCAGTCCATGTGAGTTACTTGGTGTTGAATGGGTTAATTTCATTGCTGTTACGATTTGTTAAGGCGAATTGGAGCTGTGAAATGAACCGACTGGAAACCAGACTATTCTAGTCAAGATAAGATTAAATACTTTTCAACAATGTTCAAGTACATTAAAAATGTTAAATAAGTGTAACATGTCACTTCATTACTGCAAAGCTTGTGCAATACTGATATGGTAAAACAGACATTTTTATGATGGCAACATTTTTATGATAGCAACATTTTTATGATAGCAACAGTTTTATGATAGATAACATTTTTATGATAGCAACATTTTTTATGATAGATAACATTTTTATGATAGCAATAAAAATATAGCAACATTTTTATGATAGCAACATTTTTTATGATAGATAACATTTTTATGATAGCAACAATTTTATGATAGCAACATTTTTATGAAGGCAACATTTTTAGGAACTGCCGTTAGTTTGAACAGGAACATAATAGTTTCTTTATGCATTTATTTCTTCAGGTATCTATCATTTGCAAATTTGCTCCCGACATATTTTGACTGCAAATTTGCTACAGTCCAAACTTTGTTAGTGGTCACTTCCATTAAGCAGCCAACCTGTATTAAGCAGCTAGTTTCCAGATTCCCAATATGTTGTTTTACTATGCATTTGACTCAATTAAGCAGCAACTTGAGCTAAGCAGCCACTTCCTGTGATTCCCTTGTGTGGCTGCTTAACACAGATTTGACTATGTGTATAATTATGGTCTACATTGTATAAAAGTGTTTGTTTAATAAAGCATTCTTCTTCTTCTTCTTTATTATAGTGTCACCCCTATTTAACCCTTTCCCTCATAGAAGCACCTCTTGACGCATTTACCAATACGACATACATTGACAATGTAGTAGCCAAACTAATGCTCATTATATTAAATAAAGGCCAGAATCTCATGTAGTCCCAGTAATATCAATGGAGGTGGGATAGATATGGTGACTACTTATCCACTGCATGATAACTAAATGGCTGTCGTTTGTATGTAGATATAATAGTATATTAACCTAAATCTCTATGTAGTCCCAGTACCGTATTTAGCTGTGTATAGTGCGCTACCGTGTATAGTGCGCACCCACGATCTGGCACGAAAATCGGCGGAAAAACTGAGTTCCTATGTATACTGCGCACGTGAAAAACGCAATTTTCCAAGTCAAAATTTAACATTTCTCAAGAATCGCTAAAAATTGTGCTCCGTGATTTTTACAACTTATATTAATCACTCGAGATATACCTCATCGAGTAACGGTAACGCACTCAGGGCACACCTGCTCAAATTTCTCGACACGTTCTCAAACATCTCAACACGTTCTCAAACATGTCAGCAGATGCTCAAACTTCTCAACACGTGAAGCCTACCTAATTAACTGGGACCCATTGTGAAAGGTTTGTCGAAATTAATTATCGCTACAATCAATTGAAATACTGCAGCCAAAAAAGTTTTTTTTTTATGCAATGCATTGTACATTGTACGGCGAAGTACGCGAAAAGTACGGGAAATATTACATACGATAAAACCACGTGATGTTATCAAATCGCCATTTTTTATGCATTTACCTTTTCAATTAAATTCATCAAAGTTTGCCAAAATAAACGAAATATATGCTAATTTTGTGGTCTTATTCATTTGATTTATTTATATAGACTATCGGCAACTGGTTTTAATAGCTAGTTTATAACGATTGTCGAATGTAACAACTTATAGAATGACTGTGGGCCGTTCGGGTCGAATTTCAGTTTTTTCACGAAATTTTGGTCCGGAAAAAAATGTCCTGATGTCTGTACTGGTGTATAATGCGCAGTAGATAAAATGGATGAGGATTTCAGTCTGTACTGGTGTATAATGCGCAGTAGATAAAATGGATGAGGATTTCAGTAAGAAATGTGCGCACTATACACAGCTAAATACGGTAATATCTATGGAGGTGGGATAGATATGGCGACTACTTATCCGCTGCATGATAGCTAAATGGCTGTCGTTTGTATGTAGATATAATAGTATATTAACCTAAATCTCTATGAAGGAATGGGTTAAAGGGCCACCATTTCTGACTTATGAGACACGTCTTCTTAATCTTATGAACATCAGTACTTCCCGATTCCTATGCTTGTATACCAGGCTGGTAGGCAATCAGTAACCATTATTTAACTAGCTGGCGGCTCACCAATCGGCCATATCAGAACAAACCCCTGACGAGACTCAAACCTTTGACCTCCCGTCCTGTAGGCGGACGCCTTAACCACTAGTCCACGGAGACGGTATTCATATTCAAAGAGATCAAAATGAGGAGCAGTGAGCCCCAGTAAGGCATCAATACTAAATTACTCAAATGCCATGTAACCAACAGTTACTGGGGCAGAGTTCATTCTAGGTCAGAATTTTTGGGAGAAAGCTTGTGATCACTTCCTTAAATGGTGTTCTTTAATATACTTCTGCAAAATAGGGTTGAAATGCACAGTACAACCATTAAATACAACATTTGAATAGGGAGAAGGGGGCCCCCAAAGAGCGAAGTCAGGGTCCCTAGGGTGACAATTTCGCCCACATCGCCCTCTAGAATGATCCCTGTAGGTCATACAATATCATTAGAACTGGATCTTCTCATGAAAGTCCATGACATATTTCCAATAGTTTTCATAATTATACCAAAAGACAGAAAAAATTACATCAATTAATTTGAACTATCTATCGCCATTATTTTAACCAGCATGCAGAGTTAAAATGAAATATTTGATCAATAACAATTATGCATACATTGTAGTGATATTCAATTGGCAAGGTGTCTTGTCAATAATTTGCATCCATTCATATATGAAATTTATCCAAGCTTGCCACACAAACAGTGCAACCTTTAAATGTACCATAATTTAAACCAAATTAAATTACTGGGTTTGTGTAAAAAAAAAAGGTGAGACATTCCATTTCTTATTCTTAATGGGTTTCAGTTTAAATTTCATGTACCTGCCATTCATATATCTATTTTTTAATCTATATTGTATGTCAGGAGATGTTTGGTAAACACTACCAGTAAGTACATTGTAAATATAAACATCGATGGTTCACTCAAGTCAAGCATTACAGCTTGGTGTCAGCTTAGTATCGGAGACACAGAGCATCCCTACACATACACTGTACAACATTAAGGTAGAAGACGAACCTATTTGTAATCCAGTGGTAACGCTGGACTGGTAATCCAGGGATTGCAGGTTCGATCCCCCGTCTGACCCTAATAAAATTAACAGTCTTTCAGGTGGGACATTAAACTGAGGTCTCGTGTCGGTGTTTTACACCGTGCAAGTAAAAGAACCAGAGGAGACTCTGGAATGGGTCTCTGTCTGTATTATTGCACTATCTTCCACAATCTAATTCTAAAATGACTAATATCTTCAGGTCAGGAGGCGTTGCTCATATGGGTAACCGGTAGCGACGATAAATAAACGTAAAACACAATGGCCACGGTACATATACATGTAGCTTACTGGACAACATTTTGTATGAAAATTGTAAAGGGAGTGATTATTTGGTTTAACGATACATCAGCACAGTTCAGGCTATATCGAGCCGGTTTAAGTATATATTGTATACAAGATAGTTAGAAATATATGTAGATAACATACATGTATGTAGTAAATTGTAATGACGAAAGGTCAATTTATCAAGCTGTAAAAACGTAATGACAAAAAACATCGTAAAACTGTATATAAACCAGTAAAGCGTTACAATATATGGAAAAGATGTGATTCTTTTAAAAATGCAATGATATATTTAAAATCGACTGTGTCGAAAAGCTCCTTCATTGTCATACATGTAACTGTATAATATTTTTGACGAATGAGTGCCAAATCTACACAGTAAATTAAGATGTGTTCAACATTTATTAGAGAATATTGTAAAACACTAAATACAACTGTATTTTTATTTATTTAGGCAGCAGTGAGGCACACACCCAAGGGGGGGGGGCGAAGTCGTGGTCCCTATTTCACCAATGTTGCCCTCGTCCTGTACATGCATACATACAGTGGATGCGCGTTCGCTTCAGGTGCGAAAGGTCTAGAGTTTGAGCCCCGCTGGAGCCGCTACGATTGTGCCCTTAGGCAAGGCATTTAAATTCCATGTTGCCTCTTCTCTCTCCCTCGTGGCGATGGATTCCACCAGGAATGAGATCTCAAGAGTGATTAATATAAGTTGAAAGAACTTGTTTCGCAATCGAGCTAAAATAAATTGGTATAAACTACATGCATACAGTACAACTACAGGTGTGCTAACCTTGAAATATTAAACCATCCTTCATCATTTATATATTTATATAATGATAAATCAGATTCTGGTTCAAATTGAAGTATCATGAATTCTTGTTATCTGTATACAAAGAATGTGTGCATATTTATCTTTGTTGTTCAGTCATATTCAAAATAACAATATTGCACTTAGTGATGTGCATCGGTTTCAAAATCCATAATCGATTAATCGGCCGGGTAAACCGATTAGATAATTGATTATTAATCGGGCAATTGATATAGTTATAAATCAAAATCATTCCATCTAATTTGTGAGTTTAACAATCTATTTAGTACTAATAAATTACCCGAATTGTTTCTTCTTTATTTCTTACATAAAATCACTCTGAAAACCGGAACCTCTCAACTCCGGAAACCGGACGAAAAATGTGCATAATTTGGGTACAGTTTGATGTAATTTCACCTCCCAAAACCGGAACAACTTTTAGGCGACATAGGTTTTCATCAATAAACTAAAAAGTGTTGAATTTGTTTGTGTATTCCGTCATAAATTGACACTTTCCAATCTCGTTTTTAACGGTGCGCGTTTGATCTATGAACGTATGATAATCGCGCAAGATTATAAGATGTCAGGCTGATTGATGACTACTGCAATTGACCTTTCTGCCGATTTTGATTGACAGCTTGCGTTAGCCAATCGCATCGCACCATTCGCGCACACCCCCGGCAACGGTTTATCGCCGCCATCTTGTTAGACAAACAATGCATATTAGACACACTAGTAACGAGTAGACAAATTTGAAAAGGCGTGAATTTGATCGAAAATACGGGTTTAAAATTGTTTTAATGATGTTGAAAATGTGTAGCTTTGGTGTGTGGGTTAGTTATAGTACAAAATTAGTCGATATCCTGGTGATCGACGTTAAATTCAACCCATTTCAAAATCCTTGGACAAATCTAAAAGTGTGTATATGAACCACAAAATACCAGACAGCTGCTTTAAAAACAATGCATCTATAAAAACACCGACTGACCCCATATAGTCATTCTTTTCTCACAAACACAGCAATCAAATTTAAGCGTGTCACACTGTTTATTGGGAGCAATCAACAACTTACCCACTAACGGTACATCACAGAGACCGCCGAGTTATAATACCCGATAGGGGCCACTGCTATCAAGATCAAAGTATTTCACATCGGAATTTAGCACTGATTGTGCTAATTGGTCAATTATAAAATGTGTGCACATAATTATATAATTGATTACTACACCGAGTCATTGTTTTATCGTTCTGTTAGATAAACGAGTTATGTAGTAACATTTTAATCAAATCTGATAACAAGTTTCAAAGTTTCAAATTTATTGGCATAATCAGCAACTATATTGCCTTTGGCCATTTACAATGATAGAAATATGGCAAAGACATCACAAAACGAGTGATCGTGATCTGAAATTATTTTTTGAAAAATATTTAAAATTAATTAATGCTGTCTGTCATTGACAATGGTGAAAAGATGTAGTTACGGGCTGTGTGGCAGTGATGTAGATATCCAGATCGATTGATAGGTGACGTTAAATTCGTGCCATTTTCAAAACCTAAGACAAATCTTGAAAACATGTCTAAGGTGGATTAAGTTGTGTGAACGACCAAACGATCAGCTGAATACATCCAAAATTAATGCAAACAGATATATTTGCACAAAAGTAAGTTAATTTATTTATGCATAATAAAATATTTCGAAAATATATTGTGCATTAATAGATCTACCGTTCACAAGAGATATGTGAGTATAGTGGTGATTATACATGTGGTTCATACATATTGTCGTGGATGGTGGACTAGGGATCAGATAGTAGTAATAGTACCCATGCATGTGCAGAGCTGTGGGATTCCCATATTAGCTCAGTGAACGTACTGGTGTTCAGTTTTTGGGCCTAATGTTCGAGTCTTCTAGGAGGCATAGGGTCGAGTCTCTCAAGACGGTGGCATATTTCATTTCCGTTGACTGCGCAAGCATTTACTACGAACACTTAACACGTCCTCATCCGTATATCTGTACTTTAGAGAAATAACCTTCACACCTACGTCTATTACGAGATGGGCTGTTGACAAATTAATCAATTACTGGAGAATATATTATTTTTCACACCTTGATTGGTCGGCTCAAACATTTGTGATGCTGGCTTGTATGCCCATGTTTTATCAGCGTTAGAGCTGAGCCGTGCCATATGTCCAAGCCCTTGAATCATGTATACATATCATGCTCTTCACATCAATTTCATTACAACCATGGCGTCTATTTTTCCATGCGTTTTTTGCTCTCGTCACGTTTCCAGCCGTATGCATGTTCTTAGCTGCGATAAGTGCCACCTTTGGAATCATCGAAAATGCGGAATGATTTATTTATTCTCCCCCATTCACTTTAATTAATCTTGATTAGTGGCCTGACACCTAGATAGATAATCACTCCTGGTATGGCAAACACACGGCTACATAGTCCCATTCATAATTGTGTCTAATTACCTAAATAGCTAATACTAGCATTATTATAATGGGCCTGTATAGTTCAGTAATATATATATATAAAATACGAACCTGTGATTATACGAATGCACTAGTATACGAAACTACCATTAGACGAACAAGGGATTATACGAAATCACCTGAATTCACCTAAAACCCTTGCCTTCTTGCTTTCAACGAGATATTCTTATCTGGGTGAAATAAAACCGAGAAATTCGACGGAATGTTATCTAGATTAACTCGATGCAGGACTGCGTTAGACGCCATTTTGTTAGATAGCTTGTCTCGCGTGGTTACAGCGAGTACCTGTAACTATGGGGGGCGTGCCTAAGTAGCGTTTGCAGAAAGGTCAATTAGCACTCATGTACAGTTAATTTGTCGGCTAACTGGGGGATTATGTTATAATCACATGTAGATTACTATCCTATAGGCAATTATAAAACTTGTTTGATAATGAATAAAGGATTTTGTGAATCTCATAATTTATTGTTTGATGCAACCGTTTGATCACCTGTGAAAGCACAATATAATCTTTAAAATGCCTTACAAAAGTAAAACACATATAGTTGTTTGTAAAATAAAGAGATATTTGTGTAACATAAACTGTGTTCATCATATGGTCCATTCCATACTCTGATGTCCGGTTTAGAGAGGTTCCACTGTACTATTTTTAGACTATTTTGATAAATGAATGGTCAAAATGTAATTTTCCTTTTTAATTTATTGGTCTAAATATACCATGTCAGTTACTTTGGTGTTGAATGGGTTAAACGAAGAGAGGCAGTGGATGTGCATTTGCTTCAGGTGCGAACAGTCCTGAGTTTGAGCGCCGCTGGAGCCGGTACGATTGTGCCCTTAGGCAAGGCATTTAAATTCCATGTTGCCTCTTCTCTCTCCCTCATGGCGATGGATTCCATCAGGAATTAGGTCTCAAGAGTGATTAATATAAGTTGAAAGAACTTGTTTCGCAATTGAGCTAAAATAAATTTGTATTAACTAAACGAAGAGAGGCAAAGAAATAAAAAAATTCAAATGTCAAATATTATAAGATTATACATTTTTCAACAATGTACAAGTACTTTAAAACTATTGGATTTATTAGCTGCAAAACTTGGGTAATACTGGTATTACAACGAATATAGTTCAACTATTTGGTGAATTTGATAAAAAACGATCCGAAAATGAAATTTTTGGACAAGGGTACCAACGTTAAAGTGCTAGAAAAAGATGTAAAGAACAAGTGGAGGTGGGTATGGTTGGAAGAAATCGACAAATCCGGTCAAAAGTATGAGAAATGGTTGAAAAAAACGGACATACACAGGGTTTGTTTTTAATACAAAATCAAAATACCGAAATGGACAATTTATACAAGCTTCATCATATTGATTTCGTTCTGAATTGTGCTTTTCAAACAAGCTTTCAATTTAGTCATTAGGCAACTCAAACTTGATGTTTTACAGCAAATTACTTTAGCACTTGAACAAACTTTCTATCAGGTTTGATCTGAAAACTCTTGTTAAAATATGCATCAGCAGCCTCTCATAATAGAGAGTGTAGTTATATGTTTTAATGTTTTCTCGGTGGGGGTGGGGTGACGGCTCCGCCGCGCCCTCGTGCGGCTAAAAATCCACCCTGCCCCTTTCTGGCCCACCCTGCCCCTTTTCTGGCCCACCCTGCCCCTTTTCTGACCCACCCTGCTCTTTTTACCACTCTAGAATAAACCCTATAGTTGTATGAACAGCCGTATTAGAACTGGTGACAGTCATTTCAAGCAGGAATATCACTAAGTTGTTATAATGTATTAACTTGTAGACTTCAACTTAATCCGCTCTAAATCTTTGGTAAGCTAATGTACAAATTGCGAGGCTTTCAATCTCTCTTCAAAAGATAAATGTCTGGCAAACAATTATACAGTAAGCAAGCTTAATAGCACGTCCGTCTTAAATCTTAGATTCAGATGATGTTTCCATGCATGTATATAAATACATGAACAGGGTTCCCTCTGTCTCAATGTTTGTCTGCGCCACTGCTGTCGCCAATTGAAAAACTTGGAGCCAACTAAGAGCTATATAGTTCACAAATAAATATTTGAAGCACAAAACATGTGCCAAGCGCTAGCTAAGATAAATGTGTATAAACTATTCCTATGGATAATTATGTAGTTCAATGTGCCTATTGCGTAATATCAGCAGTATGGAGATAACACAAGTAATTCTGTTATGGCGCTTCTGTTGTGGAGTAAAGGGTCAAACAGGTAGCTTGAGCTAATTATCAGTGCTGGAGTCTATACATGTGTATATAACTTTATTAATATAAACTAAACCTCCCTAACCTGTAAAATTTAGCTTGGTATCAAAACAGTAGAAGATTAATCTAATGCTATGAAGAATAAAATAAGTCATGAAATGAAAAGGACAATAACGGCACATGTTGGTCTAACATTGCCATGTCAACTAGAAATACGAAACCAGGACAAGGTTTATTCATGCAATGTACATGAAGGACCAACCCGGGGGGCCATGGGGGGAGGCTCTATATATAGAAGGTTTTTATGGTAACACTAGTATAAAAATAGTGGTAATATCAGACTTCTAACTGTTCTCTTGCTATGTCAACGCCACAGACAAGCCACGAAACAAATGGCCAACTCATGTCTAACTCCCCGCGAGGGCTAACATGTCTATGTCCCTGCGAGGGGTTCAACATCAAAGGAACTTTTCATTAAATATATATATATGCATAGCGTACAATAATGTAAATGTGAAAATTGTGTTTGCTCTTTGTTGTTTTTCTTTAGCGCATTCAAGACGATAAGCTATATATAACAAGCTCAAAAGGTATGTAACGCTATGTCATAGAGTGGTGGAACATATGCTCAGCATATAATGGCCAGTAAAAACTGTTAATTGCACTTATGTCGTGAAAACAATTTTCAAAAAACCTTTGTTGACAGTTTTAGCTTCATCACATGACTGTTTATATGGGGAAATCAAGACTTCAGGGAACCTATGCATGGCTGTCTGATTAGCGCAGTGGTTAGCATGCTCGCTTCTCACCAATGCAACCCGGGTTCGACCCTCGGACCGGGAAGTATGTGAGATGGTACAGTGGTCGCCAGATCGGACAGGTGGGTTTTCTCCGGGTACTCCGGTTTCCTCCCACACGAATGACCACATTTACGCTTTCATTCGTGCCAACGAGAGTGATTAATATAAGTTGCTAGAACTTGCTTCACAATCGTTGTAAAATAAATAAAGTTTAAACTTTATGCACAGCAGACTTGTTATATTTTATTTATGCACCAGAATTGGTTGAATATCTTATTTTGACATAGTAACATCATTGAATAAAAATATCTTATTGTTGTTAATCAGAAATGGTAGAGAAACTATTTTTGGGGTTAGTTGTAGATTTTTAAAATTCGGATAGCTACCCGACTTGCTAATACACCGCATCAGTATCGGTGGAAATATTCTCCCAATGATTTGTTTGTTTATATTCGTCTGCTGTACCAGTCACGTGACAGTTGCATCAGGCTACCAATACATGCAACTGTTGGTGTCACCCATTTACTCTGAGGCTAATGGCTGAGTAATGCACACTGACATTTGCGCAATCAAACTTCAAAGAAAAGATCAAATAAATTAACCAAGCTGGAAATTATTAATTTATATACTTTTAACTAAACACTATATTTGTTACAAATAATAAGAATCGATATGACACTTCAGCAAGAATGTGGCTGCTTCTAAATTCTAGGCTCTACACTTTGTACCTTGTGATAACAATTTGTGTGGGAAAAAATGTTGAATGTTTCAAACTTTATAATAACCATACATGATATTTACGTCATCTACATATTTCCCTTTATCAATAATGAATTTACTTCAAAGTTGAATGTCTAACTGGAGAGTTACGGTTCCATGCATGACTAATCACCGACTACACTTATCTGACAGGTGAAAACAAACATACAGCCGGTTGAACATTTTGCAGTAACTTACCGTGAAAGGTAGTTGTATCGGCTCCGAGTCGTCCAAAAACCGAACGGTTGTATGGAACTCCTGGTGCAAATCTCCTTTACTCCGACTTTTGCGAAACAGGGTCATAATTATCCTCGAAAAACAAACACTGTTGAAATGACGCTAAGATCAAACGTTTCTCACTAGCCGCTCAAGGGAAGTTTTGATCACATGACTTCGTGCAAGTTCAAGGTCAATTCACAGGTGTCCCGCACACAAATTAAGAAAAGTTTATCTTAAACCGAATAAAGTAAAAATCAGTCAATATTTAATCAATAGCTGTGTACATTTGTCTCAGTTAAAAAATGTGTCTAAATTTGATTGAATTAATTATGATAATTAGGATTTTTCTCTTACTTCCGTGTTGCCTCGTTTTGGAAACTAGGACGCACGCGATTAATGCATGTACTTTCGTTTCGTATGTATCAATTGATGAAAGTGAAAGTTGTATGATGATCGTTGTAGTTATGGGTGTGTGTGGCAGTGGCAAGTAAGTCTATTTTACGTGTGCTTGGCTCGTCTTGTTGATTATAATTGGGTGAAATAATACACAATTTGGTTGACTCTAACAATTTTGCCTTTGGTATACATATCAATGACTTTTAATGCATACATGTTATTGTAATCGAGGCCAGGTATTAGTACCACGCATATAAACTCACTGTTTCTATGACCATCACAACATTTGTCACATACATTATACTGTCACAACATTTATCACAGTACAGTAAACTGTGACAACAGTTGTCACATGTATACCGTATTATACTATACTCTCAGTGTCACATACAGTGTGATGTCACAACATTTGTCACATATAGTATACTGTCACAACATTTGTAACATACACTATTCCGTCACAAAATGTGTCACATACAATACACTGTCACATAAAGTATGTCACATAAAGTATGTCACATACAGTATACTAGCACAACATTTGTCACATATATTATGATATCACAATATTTGTCATGTCACATTCATTATGATGTCACAACATTTATCACATACAGTATATGTATGCTATCAACGCATTTTTCACATACATCATGCTGTCACATATGCAGTATGGTATCATGTTGTGACAGCATACTGTATACTAACACAACATTTGTCACATACAGTATGATGTCACAACATTTGTCATCACAACATGTGTCACATACAGTATACTATCACAACATTTGGTACATACAGCATGCTGTCACAACATTTGTCACATGCAGTATACTATCACAACATTTGGTACATACAGCATGCTGTCATAACATTTGTCACATGCAGTATACTGTCACAATATTTGTCACACACACACTTGTCACAAGTTGTAACCCCGTCAGTGCCCAAGTGGTGAAGTTCTTAAGAAAACCGCTTAAATCTACATTGCCTCTAATCTCTCCTGATAGAATCCATCGTCATGAGGTCTTGAGAGTGATTAGAAAATTGCATTTAGGAATTTGTTTTGCAATCAAGCTCACGACCCCTTGTTTGCGAAGCTGACACTATATCGAGTACACCCCAGAATCTCCTGGTGATTCATGGTAGCCAGCTATCTAGTCAGCTAGAGGTTCCATCTTGTTGCATCTTTTCAGTGTTAGAATAAAACAATTTCCTAAGCAATATCGCTTGCTTTTGCTTTTGAACTGCGGATGTTTCCCGATGTAATAGATGATACTGTTGTTAATCTTATTTTTCAGGACGTCTGTTGGTTCTTGCGTCGCTGGTAATGTAAGTATTCAATATTGGAAGTGATGATAGCGCAGTGGTAGCACGTTCTCTTCAGGTTTGAGAGGCCCAGCTGTAGCCATTTTGATTGTGCCCTTCGACAAGGTACTTAAAGCAGCATTGCATCGTAATAAAGGATGTTTTGGGTAAAATATAAATACTAATGTGTGTGTATTTACAAAAATCGAAATAGTCGCTCAGAAACGATAAAATACCAATAAATTTAAACCGTCGTATACGTGAATTTGTTTATCACACACGAAATGTAAACACGCACAGCGTGCATGCATGAAACAACAGAGAATGTAGAAAACAACGTATATATTTATGTATTTACGTATGAAATACTATCTATCTATCATCCTCTAATGTCGAACCCCTCGCGGGGATGTAGAAATGTCCCTAAAAGACGCTAACAGAGGTATGAATCAACATATCAAGTAATTTAATTAAAAAAGACAACGTAGGACAAATGGGGTCGATGCATTCCGAATGTAAACAAGTGCGGACGATGCGTTCCGGTTGTAAACAAGTGCGTGACCGATCGACTCGGAAAGTCCTACTTTCGGTTTCGAGTTTGTTTTATCGCAAAAAAACACTGTTTACCAAATGAACATAAGCATACATAAGTATAATGTTAGAATGTGTAGCAGTATTGCTACCCATACGTAAAAATTGAATTTTTCAAATATATTTTATTTCATACGATGTAATGCTGCTTTAAATTCCATGAGAATTATTAATTATAAGTTGCTAAAGGTTGTTCACAATCCTTGTAAAATATATTTAGTTTATATTTTTTACAGCTTGGATGGAGTTTTACAGATGCTGACGAGTTCCATTCTGACGAAAATAAGAAAAAGATGTCTGCTGGTGTACCATTGACCGATCAGGTATACTTGATTCCGTACCGTCTATGCTTGATTCCGTACCGTCTATGCTTGAATCCGTACAGTCTATGCTTGATTCCGTACCGTCTATGTTTGATTCCATACCATCTGCTGGTGTACCAATGACCGATCAGGTATACTTGATTCCGTACTGTCTGCTGGTGTACCATTGCCGATCAGGTATTCTTGATTCCGTACCTTCTGCTGGTGTACCATCGATCGATCAGGTATGCTTGAATCCGTACCTTCTGCTGGTGTACCATTGACCAATCAGGTATACTTGATTCCGTACCGTCTGCTGGTGTACCATCGACTGATCAGGTATACTTGATTCCGTACCATCTGCTGGTGTACCAATGACCGATCAGGTATGCTTGATTCCGTACCGTCTGCTGGTGTACCATCGATCGATCAGGTATGCTTGAATCCGTACCGTCTGCTCTTGTACCATCGATCGATCAGGTATGCTTGATTCGGTACCGTCTGCTGGTGTACCATTTCCGATCAGGTATACTTGATTCAGTACCGTCTGCTGGTGTACCAATGACCGATCAGGTATACTTGATTCCGTACCGTCTGCTGGTGTACCAATGACCGATCAGGTATACTTGATTCCGTACCGTCTGCTGGTGTACCATCGACTGATCAGGTATGCTTGATTCCGTACCGTCTGCTGGTGTACCAATGACCGATCAGGTATACTTGATTCCGTACCATCTGCTGGTGTACCATTGACCGATCAGGTATACTTGATTCCGTACCATCTGCTGGTGTACCATTGACTGATCAGGTATACTTGATTCCGTACCGTCTGCTTGTGTACCATTGACCAATCAGGTATACTTGATTCCATACCGTCTGCTGGTGTACCAATGACCGATCAGGTATGCTTGATTCCGTACCGTCTGCTGGTGTACCATTGACCGATCAGGTATACTTGATTCCGTACCATCTGCTGGTGTACCATTGACTGATCAGGTATACTTGATTCCGTACCGTCTGCTTGTGTACCATTGACCAATCAGGTATACTTGATTCCGTACCGTCTGCTGGTGTACCAATGACCGATCAGGTATGCTTGATTCCGTACCGTCTGCTGGTGTACCAATGACCGATCAGGTATACTTGATTCCGTACCGTCTGCTGGTGTACCATTGACTGATCAGATATGCTTGATTCCGTACCGTCTGCTGGTGTACCATCGACTGATCAGGTATGCTTGATTCCGTACCGTCTGCTGGTGTACCATTGACCGATCAGGTATACTTGATTCCGTGCCGTCTGCTGGTGTACCAATGACCGATCAGGTATACTTGATTCCGTACCGTCTGCTGGTGTACCAATGACCGATCAGGTATACTTGATTCCGTACCGTCTGCTGGTGTACCAAGGACCGATCAGGTATACTTGATTCTGTACCGTCTGCTGGTGTACCAATGACCGATCAGGTATACTTGATTCCGTACCGTCTGCTGGTGTACCATTGACCGATCAGATATGCTTGATTCCGTACCGTCTGCTGGTGTACCATCAACTGATCAGATATGCTTGATTCCGTACCGTCTGCTGGTGTACCAATGACCGATCAGGTATACTTGATTCCGTACCGTCTGCTGGTGTACCATTGACTGATCAAGTATACTTGATTCCGTACTGTCTACTGGTGTACCATTGACCGATCAGATATACTTGATTCCGTACCGTCTGCTGGTGTACCATTGCCGATCAGGTATACTTGATTCCGTACCGTCTGCTGGTGTACCATTGACCAATCAGGTATACTTGATTCCGTACCGTCTGCTGGTGTACCATTGACCAATCAGGTATACTTGATTCCGTACCGTCTGCTGGTGTACCATTTCCGATCAGGTATACTTGATTCCGTACCGTCTGCTGGTGTACCATTTCCGATCAGGTATACTTGATTCCGTACCGTCTGCTGGTGTACCATTTCCGATCAGGTATACTTGATTCCGTACCATCTGCTGGTGTACCATTTCCGATCAGGTATACTTGATTCCGTACCGTCTGCTGGTGTACCATCGACTGATAGGATATGCTTGATTCCATACCGTCTGCTGGTGTACCATCAACTGATCAGATATGCTTGATTCCATACCGTCTGCTGGTGTACCATCGACTGATCAGATATGCTTGATTCCGTACCGTCTGCTGGTGTACCATCGACTGATCAGATATGCTTGATTCCATACCTTCTGCTGGTGTACCATCGACTGATCAGTTATACTTGATTCCGTACCGTCTGCTGGTGTACCATTGACCGATCAGGTATGCTTGATTCCGTACCGTCTGCTGGTGTACCATTGACCGATCAGGTATACTTGATTCCGTACCGTCTGCTGGTGTACCATTGCCGATCAGGTATACTTGAATCCGTACCGTCTGCTGGTGTACCATTTCCGATCAGGTATACTTGATTCCATACCGTCTGCTGGTGTACCATTGACTGATCAGGTATACTTGATTCCATACCGTCTGCTGGTGTACCATTGACTGATCAGGTATACTTGATTCCGTACCGTCTGCTGGTGTACCATTGACTGATCAGGTATGCTTGATTCCATACCGTCTGCTGGTGTACCATCGACTGATCTGGTATGCTTGATTCCATACCGTCTGCTGGTGTACCATCGACTGATCAGATATGCTTGATTCCATTCCGTCTGCTGGTGTACCATTGACTGATCAGATATGCTTGATTCCATACCGTCTGCTGGTGTACCATCGACTGATCAGATATGCTTGATTCCATACCGTCTGCTGGTGAATCATTGACTGATCAGGTATACTTGATTCCATACTGTCTGCTGGTGTACCATTGACCGATCAGGTATACTTGATTCCGTACCGTCTGCTGGTGTACCATTGACTGATCAGGTATGCTCGATTCCATACCATCTGCTGGTGTACCATTGACTGATCTGGTATGCTTGATTCCATACCGTCTGCTGGTGAATCATAGACTGATCAGGTATGCTGTTATACCAATCAATAATTTCTTGCACATGTATCAGACGGTTATGTACTTATATTCATACAACTAAAGTTTCTTGCGATGTTTTAATGATTAAATTATGGAATATGGACGTGGACCGTCTCTATAGAATTAGGCCGAGTGGTTAAGATTGCTGACTTCAAATCACTTGTCCCTCATCTCTGTAGGTTTGAATACTGGGTTGATGCCAAATTCTTTTATGTCAGGAAGCTGTCCAGCTGGCTTGCGGAAGGTCTGTGGGTATTGCCAGGTGCCCGTCTGTACCTGAAATACTGCTCGAAGGGGTCTTCCTCCACCAATAACAGCTGTAGATTCGCCATATGACTCGTGTTGTTGGTGCGACTTTGAACCACTAAAAGAAACAAGTAATAAACTATGTACGTGTTCTGCAGTTTACAAACTGCAAACTTGTCACATACAGCATGCTGTCACAACATTTGTCACACATGCAGTATGATATCATGTTGCGACAGCATACTGTATACTATCACAATATTTGTCACATACAGCATGCTGTCACAACATTTGTCACATACAGCATGCTGTCACAACATTTGTCACATACTGCATGCTGTCACAACATTTGTCACATACAGCATGCTGTCACAACATTTGTCACATACAGCATGCTGTCACATTTGTCACATACAGCATGCTGTCACAACATTTGTCACATACTGCATGCTGTCACAACATTTGTCACATACAGCATGCTGTCACAGCATTTGTCACATACACATGCTGTCACAACATTTGTCACATACAATATTCAGTCAAAAGAGTTAGACTTAACTCGCATGAAATTTTGCAATTTTACATTACAGGATAGGTTACCTTGGTTACTCTCTATTCATAGCTATATAAAAAGGTAAGCACTTACAGTGGTTAACAAAAATGCAGACGGGCCAGTAGTCCAGTGGTAACATGCTGGACTGCGAATCCAAGGATCGCAGGTTCAATCCCCCATCTGGCCCTAATAATATTAACAGTCTTTCAGATGGAACTTAAAACCGAGGTCTCCCGTCAGTGCTTTACATTGTGCACATAAAAGAACTAGGGGAGACTCTGGAATGGATCTCTGTCTGTATCATTGCACTATCCTCCAAACATCTAAATGACTAATCTCTTCAGGCGGCGTCGCTCATATGGGAAACTGGTAGCGATGATAAATAAACATAAAACACGTGGTTAACAAATTCAATATAAAGATATAATTCCAGGCTGCCAGTTCAATATTCCTTAGGTATGTAGATTTCAAACTTTGATGATGGCATACGTGTACAAGATAATTGGCATACGTGTGCAATGCATGCTTGCACGTATATGCATGTGGCAGTGGAGTAATCAGGACTGTGTTTCATAGCAATCATTTAGGCATTTGTGAGTGGAAAACATATTGTAAATCAGTCATATCAGCGACTAGGATGAATTGTCCACACGATTGTTAGCATATGCACCACACGTTTACCGTAATCTGTCTAAACAGAGGACTGACATAATGTTTTTGGTAAAACTATCATCATCAGGATGTGTGTAAGTGTACAACTGCATGTACTATATCAATTTGTTTAAAGTCTCCACCGCAAGTTTAATAAAGGTGAGTGGATTTTATAGATCTCTAGTTCTACAGAACGAGCTGCACATAACAAATTCTTTAACCCTTCTTGGAAAATGTTAACACATTACACATTTTCGGCTGCCAAAAAGACTTTTAAAGCAACACTATATTGGAATGAAAATTATGTTATTTGGTAAACCAGTGGCAGAAATTTAAAGAATATAATTACCAATGACTGTGTGTTTAAAATGTTCAAAAACAGAACACAGAAACGATGTTGAAACAGCTATCTGATTGCCGATTTACAAGAGCCTACTTTCAGTTTGTTATATTGGAAAAAACCGCTATTTACCGACAGAAAATAATGAATCAAATTTTAATGGAAGATTGTATAGTACCATTGTTACCCGGTACTTGTATTTAAAGTTTCATAAATATCATTATTCCATACAATATAGTGTCGCTTTAAAGTATCTGATGAAAAATGGTTAATGCATGTTAAAGGTCAATCCATTATTATTTGTTATTTATAATGTGCTGCCAACTGAGATAATGCTGTTCTATGTTAATTCAGGTTTTAAGCAGAAATTTGAAGATCTGCCCAGAAATGAATATGTTTCTATGAAAGTACTGTACTGTTTCTAATGTATATTTATTTATTTACAAAATCATCTTTGTTTGTTTGTTTTTGGGATTTAAAGTCGCACCAACAGCTTAGGTCAACTATTATTCCCGGGTGATCGTCCGAGCAGTTTTTCAGGGACTGCCGATCATTTGCAAGTTGGCTTGATAGCTTTCTCAAATGAAAGAATTTGACACAACGGTGGGATTCGAACCTACAGCGAGTATGCTGAGAGCACCAACCGGTCAAATTTGGCGGCCATCGTACCATCTCCCATGCTTCCCAAGCCAAGGATTGAACCCGGTTGGCATTGGTGAGAATCACAGCTTTTACAGCATTTCATGTCTCATGCTCAATGTAGACAGTTTGTAAGAATCATTCTCTAATTGTGTGTAGGGTCACGTGTTGGGGAGCTCAAAACAGGCAATTAGTGACGTGTTATTGTTTTGACTTAAGCGACAGAAGGTCAATCAATTACCATTGAACAAACATAGGCAATCATCGGAGGCACCCACTTGTTTAAAGCAGCATTACATTGTATGAAATAAAAGATATTTGAAAAATTCAATTTTTACGTATGGGTAGCAAATTAGCAATGCTGCTACACAATCTTACATTATACTTTGTATGCTTATGTTCATTTGGTAAACAGTGTTTTTTTGCGATAAAACAAAATCGAAACCAAAAGTCGGACTTTCCGTGTCGATCCGTCACGCACTTGTTTACAACCGGAACGCATCGTCCGCACTTGTTTGCATTCGGAATGCATCGTCCCCATTTGTCCCACGTTATCTTTTTCAACTAAATTACTTGATATGTTGATTCATACCTCTGTTAGCTAAATCTTTAGGGACATTTCTACATCCCGTGAGGGGTTCGACATTAGATGAAGATAGATAGAGAGTCTTTCATGTTCAAAATATATACGTTGTTTTCTACATTCTCTGTTGTTTCACGCATGCACACTGTGCGTGTTTACATTTCGTGTGTTGATAAGCAAATTCGCGTATACGACGGTTTAAATTGATTGGAATTTTATCGTTTCTGAGCGACTATTTCGATTTTTGTAAACACGCATTAGTATTTATATTTTACCCAAAACATCCTTTATTACGATGTAATGCTGCTTTAAGCCTTTGTATATATTTCCAGAATTGGGACAGACTGGGTTTTCTCACCTGGAAATCAATTTACTGGTTCCCTGGTCCTAATATACTGAAAGTCAGCGAGGGTATTCGGACACGTTCACCAATGTACAGACTTTAGTGCATGGTATGATAGACTGGTGCTAAGGTTTAATAATACTACTATTGTTTGATGATATGTATAGGTTATTACGTGGCTAGTTTAATATCAGTCTGATATCAAGTTACCGAGTGTCGATACCGAGGCTGATATGAAACTAGCCACGTAATAACGTTTTTTATTACTCTGATATGAATTTGAACATTTAATAATCAAAATCATGCTCTCCATTATCCATTTATCAGGAATAAATCACAATTACTGAATTAGATGCACGAAAACTATTGAAATATTACCACGAAACTACAAACCATATGTTATCTGTCACTGGGGCGCTACGGAAGTAAACAAACTAGCACCGAGTGCGCATGCGTTATTTTCTCAGGAACTAGTTATGATACAGCTTTTTCTGGTTTGATATGGGCTCATGACCGTATCAAACCAGCAAACATAATATCAGACTGGAAAACGCAGCATAATTATAAACCTGGGTGGTAGACAGTGTTGTGGTAGGCAAATAACGGTAACAAATAGGCCAAAATTCATATCAAAGTAATAAGACATTCTGGAAGTCTACAGACTTAATTGCATGGTATGATAGACTGGTTTAATAATACAATACTACTATAGTTTGATGATATTTACACTTTGGCTCATTTCAGGTTGTCTCAAGATAACCAGTCTGGTGTAATCACATGTTCAGCACTAAAGGCAATTTACAGAGATATATTGAGAACCGGTCCAATCCAGGTGTTAAATTGTGAACCAGACGTTTCTTCCGCCAGCATTTCTTCCACCAGCATTTCTTCTGCCAGCATTTGTTCTGCCAGCATTTCTTCCACCAGCATTTCTTCCGCCAGCATTTCTTCCACCAGCATTTCTTCTGCCAGCATTTCTTCTGCCAGCATTTCTTCCACCAGCATTTCTTCTGCCAGCATTTCTTCCACCAGCATTTCTTCCACCAGCATTTCTTCTGCCAGCATTTCTTCCACCAGCATTTCTTCTGCCAGTATTTCTTCTGCCAGCATTTCTTCCACCAACATTTCTTCTGCCAGCATTTCTTCCACCAGCATTTCTTCCACCAGCATTCCTTCGGCCAGCATTTCTTCCACCAGCATTTCTTCCACCAGCATTGTTGAAGAACCAAACTTTTGTCAAAGTACACTGGACACTAGTTCAGCTACATGTACCAGTGGTTGTATCAATGTTATAGAAACCAGTAGCAGTAGTATACCAAATCCTGTTAAAACATTACCAGATAAAGATCCAAACGAACAGTCAATAAGTGATAAACACAAGTACGTAGAATCAGCTATAGATATACGCTTTGTACACCTGACTGGTTCTCTAGATGTTCTTACAAGGCGAATGATGAACCGACTGGGACACTTCATGCCGGCCACATTGCTACAGTCACAACTCGACACGTTGGAGAGTTTACAGGAACACGAGACAGGATTTACCGTAGATATTGATGCCTCTCTAGATGATATTACAAAAGAAATTATTCGAAATCTTGCGGTATGATCTTCAATGAATATGGGTGGTTGAAGCCAGGGAGATAGCCTGGGTTCCAGTCTGTCGATTTTTAACTTCTGGCAAAATGACAGCCTGGGGAAACTGGATTTCCGATCGTAGCACCATCTACTTACACCCACTTTTATGAGGGTGTAGATTTGAAGAACGACAACTCTTCTCTACAAGATAATATCGCTAAATATAGAAACGGAATTCTATCGGAAATCACCGAACAGACACATACACGAATGCTCCCGTAGGCTCATTTACATTGCAAACATATAATGTCCCGTTTCTGTGTTATATCGACGAGATGGCGGATTTTAAATATTACATTTAGATGGTAATGGATCGATTCGGCGTAATTGAACTAAGGACGACTTAAATATTGAGTAAATATGTCGAATCAGACGCACATTGTACTTTTTAAAACTATTTATCATTCCGTTGACCCATAAACAATGGCGGCCAGGCAAAATATATCGACGCCTGTTCCCAGGCTACTAGGGAGATAGAAATAATAGGGAAAGGTCACTTGGACATATAGAAATGCGTGAAATATCATGCAGCTGTCTTTGACTTTTGGTTACTCTGTGAACACTATTGAATTTGACGTTAGATCATGGCATCATTGCAAAATGCTAGTTTTAAAGTAATTAAAGCTGCATCTCTGTGGACAAAATAATTCAAAATGTTGTTGATGGATTTTGATGAAACTTTGTGGATACAGTCAAACCTACATTAGTGGTCACCTCCATTAAGCAGCCAACCTGTATTAAGCAGCCAGAGTATCCAAATATACTGTTTTGTTATACATATACAGTCAAACCTACATTAGTGGTCACCTCCATTAAGCAGCCAACCTGTATTAAGCAGCCAGCCAAGGGAGTCAGAGAAAGTGGCTGCTTAGCACAGGTGGCTGCTTAATAGAGGTCAAATGTATAGCAAAACAACATATTGGTAATCTGGAAACTGGCTGCTTAATATAGATTGGCTGCTTAATGGAGGTGACCACTAACACAGGTTTGACTGTACCATCTATTAAGCAGCCACCTGTGCTAAGCAGCCACTTTCTGTGATTCCCTGGACTGGCTGCTAAAAACAGGTTTGACTGTATATAGGGTTGGTCTGGGAGGAAGTGGTACAATTTTGGGAGATATCGATCAAAACCTATGGTCAGGACAGTCAGCAGAGTGTCCACTTACTATAGAAATAATGGGCGTCAAACACGAGCGCTGGGGTTTGCATCTCAACGAGTGATAGCTTAAAAGTGTTCTATTGGCTTATTAATGATTAATATTAAAAATAATCGTGGAAGTTTTCATGGTTTTGGTTTTTAAGGGTTTAAAGTCAACAGCTTAGGTCATATGGCGACTCTCTAGCTGTTATTGGGTAGAACCACCGACCTACCGCAAGCCAGCTGGATAGCTTCCTCACTTGAAATAATTCGAAACCTCCAATGGGATTCGAACCTACAGTGATTTGAAGTCAACGACTGTAACCACTCGGCCACTCAGATGTGGTCAATTCCATATACCGTACACCTAGAATACATGAGTGTACGGTCAGTCCCCATATACCGTATACCTAGAATATACGAGTGTACGGTCAGTCCCATATACCGTACACCTAGAATACATGAGTGTACGGTCAGTCCCCATATACCGTACACCTAGAATACACGAGTGTACGGTCAGTCCCCATATACCGTACACCTAGAATACATGAGTGTACGGCCAGTCCCATATACTATACACCTAGAATACATGAGTGTACGGCCAGTCCCATATACCGTACACCTAGAATACACGAGTGTACGGTCAGTCCCATATACCGTACACCTAGAATACATGAGTGTACGGTGAGTCCCATATACCCTAAACCTAGAATACATGAGTGTACGGCCAGTCCCATATACTGTACACCTAGAATACATGAGTGTACGGTCAGTCCCCATATACCGTACACCTAGAATACACGAGTGTACGGTCAGTCCCCATATACCGTACACCTAGAATACATGAGTGTACGGCCAGTCCCATATACCGTACACCTAGAATACATGAGTGTACGGTCAGTCCCATATACCGTACACCTAGAATACATGAGTGTACGGCCAGTCCCATATACCGTACACCTAGAATACATGAGTGTACGGCCAGTCCCATATACTGTACACCTAGAATACATGAGTGTACGGCCAGTCCCATATACCGTACACCTAGAATACACGAGTGTACGGTCGTCCCATATACCGTACACCTAGAATACATGAGTGTACGGTGAGTCCCATATACCCTAAACCTAGAATACATGAGTGTACGGCCAGTCCCATATACTGTACACCTAGAATACATGAGTGTACGGCCAGTCCCATATACCGTACACCTAGAATACACGAGTGTACGGTCAGTCCCATATACCGTACACCTAGAATACACGAGTGTACGGTGAGTCCCATATACCGTAAACCTATAATACACCCCTACACTCTATTGACCAATTTTCTGTAGTGATTTATGATTTTTAAAAAATTGTTTTTATTTCATTTTAAATGTTGGTTATAGTTTGGAAGATTGAAGTCGTTTTGGATTTAGGCAAACACTTGATCCACTGATTGCACTACACGTCGGTTGTTTCATTGTGCTGAAATTGAGGACCTTTTTCAGTAATAATAAGAATCGGCTTGCTTTTACAATCTCAATAAATTACACTAGAACATCTGATAAAATTATTGGACCACAGGCATTTGAAATCTCAATATGATTGGACCACAGGCGTTAGAAAGTATTAACATGATTGGACCCCAGGCGTTGGAATTCTCAACGTGATTGGATCACAGGCTTTGGAAGTCTCGACATGATTGAACCACAGGCTTTGGAAGTCTCAACATGATTGAACCACAGGCTTTGGAAGTCTCAACATGATTGGACCACAGGCTTTGGAAGTCTCAACATGATTGGACCCCAAGCGTTGGAATTCTCAACATGATTGGACCACATGCTTTGGAAGTCTCAACATGATTGGACCCCAGGCATTGGAAGTCTCAACATGATTGGACCACAGGTATTGGAAATCTCAACATTATTGGACCACTGGTATTAGAAGGTATCAACATAATTGGACCACAGGCATTTGTAGTCTCAATATGATTGGACCACAGGCATTTGAAGTCTCAACATGACTTGACCACAAGTTGGAAAGTATCAACATAATTGGACTATTGGTGTTTGTAGTCTCAACATGGTTAGACCACAGATATTTGAAGTCTCGTAGAAATTCCAACAAAGCGTCAAAACTTTTTGAAATGTGTATATATGTATATGTTCATAGTTTAGTTTTTAGTTAGTTTAATCCTCTTCACCCCTGTTGGGGTATAGGGCCTTCATTACAGTATGTTCATAACACAACACTAAATATACAACACAGGTACAGTGGTACAATGCAATATTATATCTGCCATTTCAATGGACAGAATGCATAGAGATCATGATCACTTTCAACACTGGGCACGACTGAATCATCAACTGACGGTCTCGGTCTGTATGATCTGTCGTATATTCTCCGAGTCTGCTCGTAGTTGCTCATTATTTGGATCCAGTTTAATGGCCGCTTCATAATCCTGCAAACCTGAAAGATTAGAATTATTTTGATTGTTTTAAAGCGACGTTACATCGCAAAATGCAAATAAAATACATTTTTCCGAATACTTTCGAACATAAATATTGAATCAATAAACTGTTTTTGTGGTCTACAAACTTTCAAAATTGAAAGTAGGCTAACATATAACGATAAATCTGTACCATGCATCTAGTCTGGGTTCCAGCCTGTCAATTTATCACTTTTTTACTTCTAGCCAAATGATATGTTCAGAAACTCAATACGGCCCAATTAATAGTCTCGGTGTTAAAATATATTAATTTGACGGACTAGGCAAAATATATCGACGCCTGTTGCCATGTTGATATGTTCAGAAACTCAATACGGCCCAATTAATAGTCTCGGTGTTAAAATATATTAATTTGACGGACTAGGCAAAATATATCGACGCCTGTTGCCATGTTGATATGTTCAGAAACTCAATACGGCCCAATTAATAGTCTCGGTGTTAAAATATATTAATTTGACGGACTAGGCAAAATATATCGACGGCTGTTCCCAGGCTACCATGCATCGTGTTATTCAGGATACACGCGTGGTATTCCGCATGAATTTTGTTTTAGTGTAAACATTATTTATTTCAGTATTTGTACATGTAATCAAGAAATGAAAATTTTGTTTTAGTGTAAACATGATTTATTTCAGTATTTGTACATGTAATCAAGAAATGAACATTTTGTTTTAGTGTAAACATTATTTATTTCAGTATTTGTACATGTAATCAAGAAATGAACATTTTACATATGTTTTGATTGTTTTTGGCGGTTTAAATTTGCACCAGCAGCTTTGATCATATGGCAACTCTCCAACTATTAGTAGAACCACTGACTAGAACCACCGACCTTCTGCAAACAAGTTGGATAGCTTGCTCACTTTGAATTTGACACCCCCAGGTGGATTCGAACCGCCAAGTGATTTGAAGTCCTTAACGACTCGGCCACGGAGGTCCCTGGATTACAATTACCATCACTAATCTTGCTGAATATAACATGCAATAACAATATCTTTGGCTATATTTCATCATCGCCAGAATCTATGACCGTTTTCAATGTCTCGGTTTCAATTAAGGTGGGGAGAATAGGTCTAGATTTTGTGATTGTAAAGGTAATCCACCAACCCCCCTCCCCCATAAATCCCCCACCCCCATCAACCCCCCTCCCCCATAAACAATTTGCTTAGAATAAATAAATTTGAATTGTACTGATTTACAGTGAACACAAAACGAGACAAAACAAGAACAATTTGGGGAAGCATATGCTCTCCTCCCCCCACCCACCTGTGTAAAGTTTACAAGTACTAACCTACATACATCTCCAGTTGACAAAATGCCGTACCCCGGCGTACATGGCATTTCACACAACTGTCCGCATATGCCACCTGTGTAAAGTTTACAAGTACTAACCTACATACATCTCCAGTTGACAAAATGCCGTACCCCGGCGTACATGGCATTTCACACAACTGTCCGCATATGCCACCTGTGTAAAGTTTACAAGTACTAACCTTCTACATACATCTCCAGTTGACAAAATGCCGTACCCCGGCGTACATGGCATTTCACACGACTGTCCGCATTTTGTGCAACTTTTGGAACGAGGAGCTCCAATGCCTGAAATACGAAAAGGTTTTGTTTATACAAATTTATTTTAGCAATGTTAATGCTCTCGAGACCTCATACCTGATAGAATCCATCGATATGAGGGAGAGAAGAGGCAATGTGGAATTTAGGTATGTTGCATAAGGGCACAATCGTAACGGTTTCAGCTGGGAGAAAAGATCTGAGAATACCGTAATACTAATATAATACAATACACAGGGGAATCCGAGCCATGTAATTTTTCTTCACTTGAACATTAAAGCAGCACTATATCGTAATAAAGGATGTTTTTTGGTAAAATATAAATACTAATGAATGTGTGTTTACAAAAATCGAAATAGTCGCTCAGAATCGATAAAAATCCAATAAATATACATCGTCGTATACGCGAATTGTTTATCAACACACGAAATGTGTTTATCAACAAACGAAATGTAAACACGCACAGCGCGCATGCGTGAAACAACCGCGGATGTAGAAACGCACGTTGGAACATATTTTGACATGAAAAACTATCTATCTATTTTCCTCTAATGTCGAACCCCTCGCGGGGATGTAGACATGTCCCTAAAGACTTAGCTAACAGAAGCATGAATCAACATCTCAAGAAATTTAATTAAAAAAGACAACGTGGGACAAATGGGGACGATGAATTCCGAATGTAAACAAGTGCGGACGATGCGTTCCGATTGTAAACAAGTGCGTGACCGACCGACTCGGAAAGTCCTACTTTCAGTTTCGAGTTTGTTTTATCGCAAAAAACACTGTTTACTAATTGAACATATTTATGCAAATTATAATGTAAGAATGCGTATTAGCATTGCTACCCATATGTAAAATTTGAATTTTTCAAATATCTTTATTTCATGCGATATACGGCTGCTTTAAATATTTTGATATATACATGTATTGTGATTGACAAAACGAGCTGTATATATGATAATCCAGGGGTTTATTTATGCATGCCTTAGTTCTGTGCTAAGTTCTTTGGCTGAGTCTGCAATCCCAGAGTTACTATATGATGGAAACCAATTGAGCTCGTAAGTCTATGCAACTTGTAAGTCTATTATGCAACTTGTAAGTCTATCCAACTCTATTATGCAACTTGTAAGTCTATTATGCAACTTGTAAGTCTATCCAACTCTATTATGCAACTTGTAAGTCTATCCAACTCTATTATGCAACTTGTAAGTCTATTATGCAACTTGTAGGTCTATCCAACTCTATTATGCAACTTGTAAGTCTATCCAACTCTATTATGCAACTTGTAAGTCTATTATGCAACTTGTAAGTCTATTATGCAACTTGTAAGTCTATCCAACTCTATTATACAACTTGTAAGTCTATTATGCAACTTGTAAGTCTATCCAACTCTATTATGCAACTTGTAAGTCTATCCAACTCTATTATGCAACTTGTAAGTCTATTATGCAACTTGTAAGTCTATCCAACTCTATTATGCAACTTGTATATCTATGCAACTTGTAAGTCTATGCATATGCAACTCGTAGGTCTATGCAACATTTTCACGTTTTACGATTCCACGTTGAACTATGAAATCATACATGCTATATGCAGCAGTTGAAAGTAGATTCCACGTTGAACTACGAAATCATATATGGTATATTAGCAGTTGAAAGTAGATTCCACGTTGAACTACGAAATCATACATGGTATATTAGCAGTTGAAAGTAGATTCCACGTTGAACTACGAAATCATACATGCTATATGCAGCAGTTGAAAGTAGATTCCACGTTGAACTACGAAATCATACATGGTATATAAGCAGTTGAAAGTAGATTCCATGTTGAACTACGAAATCATACATGCTATATAGCAGTTGAAAGTAGATTCCACGTTGAACTACGAAATCATACATGCTATATGCAGCAGTTGAAAGTAGATTCCACGTTGAACTACGAAATCATATATGGTATATTAGCAGTTGAAAGTAGATTCCACGTTGAACTACGAAATCATACATGCTATATAAGCAGTTGAAAGTAGATTCCACATTGAACTACGAAATCATACATGCTATATAAGCAGTTGAAAGTAGATTCCACGTTGAACTACGAAATCATACATGGTATATTAGCAGTTGAAAGTAGATTCCACGTTGAACTACGAAATCACACATGCTATATAAGCAGTTGAAAGTAGATTCCACATTGAACTACGAAATCACACATGCTATATAAGCAGTTGAAAGTAGATTCCACGTTGAACTACGAAATCACACATGCTATATAAGCAGTTGAAAGTAGATTCCACGTTGAACTACGAAATCATATATGGTACATAGCAGTTGAAAGTAGAATCCACGAAATGACACATTTTATATAGCAGCTGAAGTAGATTCCATGAAATTGTATGTGTTATATAGCAGCTGAACTACTTGTTACGCCAGAATCTAGATAAAAAGAGCTAACCTTCGAACAATCTTCTATACATTTGAAAAAGTTCCTCATTTTGAGATGGCAGGCGGCTCTGTTGGAATAACAGCTGAACAAGTTGTTAAAGAAAGCTGTTTATTTATCGTCGTTCCATCATTAATCATGGCGACGCCTCCAGAAGTATATTACTAGCAGTTATTGCCCTCGACTAAATGAAGGATCCAGCTTAAATTCAGCTTTTGCAAGTGAAAATTTGACTGTTGGCTGAAATCAACTTATCGCTGAAATCAACTTATGGCTGAAATCAACTTATGGCTGAAATCGACTTATGGCTGAAATCGACATATGGCTGAAATCAACTTATGGCTGAAATCAACTTATGGCTGAAATCAACTTATGGCTGAAATCGACTTACGGCTGAAATCAACTTATGGCTGAAATCAACTTCTGGCTGGGAATATATGGTAGATGATATGGTGACTCTCCAGCATTATTAGTGGAGGAAGACCCCGGGTGCCCCGCCGAGCAGTATTTCTAACACAGACGGGCACCTGAGTAGAACCACCGACCTACTCCATACAAACGACCATTTACCTATCGTAATCAATTGATAAGCAGTTAACATGTCAACACCACTTCTATAGAGGTTACTGGGAATGCTTAACGGGTGTAACAGCAGACGGTGCTCATCTGTTGACTCAACGGGCGCTAACTCCATAGTCTGACAAGACTGACGGATGCCGAAGATAAGGGGTGTATCCACTATGTATGTAATTCTGACCGTTATTGACTGTTCGTTTGCCGACTATTGTGACGATGTATGTGCTATAGTAATGGCGACGAGAAACACTTCCAAGTCCACCCAACAACGGTTATAGAGATCAAGCGTGGACAAGGTAAAGCACACAAACGGACAGACAAACAGCAATGGCAAAAACAATATGCCTCCTCACATTAGTGGAGACTTTGGATGGGAAGGGCTGTAAATAATATTGTCATAACTTGTAGCCCAACCCATTTGCTTTTTTCCCCCAGATTGAATAGTATACAGCAATAATAATAAATCCTAATATAATTTCATATTGTTTTCTACGCATTTCATTGTGTGTATAATTGTAATGTAGGGGGCAAAATGCAATAAAATATTATTAAATTTTTAAAAAAAGTGGAGACATAATTAAATTACATTATAAACTATTATGTGTGGCGGCTGTGGTTAAACAAACCTATATAGTAGTAGAAAGGATACGAATGAAAGTTACGATTCAACCTCAATGCATGACTGTAGGCATTAGTGGCTGCTTCCAGGTTGCCCGCTTTGAAAAACTCACTGAAATGAAACAATAAATATAAGATTTTACATTCGCCAAAAGGCTCGCTTAATAGAATTCCAAAAGGCTGTTTAATAGAATACTAAAAGGCTGTTTAATAGAATACTAAAAGGCTGTTTAATAGAATTCCAAAAGGCTGTTTAATAGAATACTAAAAGGCTGTTTAATAGAATACTAAAAGGCTGTTTAATAGAATTCCAAAATGCTCGTTTAATAGAATTCCAAAATGCTCGTTTAATAGAATTCCAAAATGCTCGTTTAATAAAATTCCAAAAGGCTTGTTTAATATAATTCCAAAAGGCTCGTTTAATATAATTCCAAAAGGCTCGTTTAATAGAATTCTAAAAGGCTCGTTTCATTGAATACGTTCCGCAATCACCACGAGTGTAAGATACTTTATATCACATGACAACAGTAACAACAACCATAAATTTGAAGAAACAATATGTTTCTGATTGCCAGTATATTACTGAGCCGTATCACATTAAGGTGCATCCATACACCACAGTAAATAGTCCCTGATAATATAGCAAATTCACATAAATAATCAACACAATATGTTTAATCACTGTATTCCACTAGTGCATATTTAGCATTTTATTGATCTAAGCAGTTGATTTTCAATTCAACAAATAAAGCATGAACACAAACTACATGTATATGTCGAATGTGTATTGAAAGCTGTCGTGCCACGACCAATCAGACTCCTTCCAGGTTGTATTACACATGTGGAAATATAAGAAACTATGTGATGGCTGTATTACACTGAATACAAGCAAAGTTATGTGATAATGTGCTTACTGAATGTGTGTATGTATTCCATTTGTCTAAAACGGGGAATACAATGTAAGCTTAGAATATGTCGCATGATTCCCTTTGTCATAAAAAGGGAAAACACTTAGAATATATTGTATAAATGGTATCTCAAAAGGGAAGTAACATTACAACATATTGTATGAATTGTACTTACTAAACTTTATGTCAAAACATTAGAATATAATTATTGTATGAATAGTACTTACTTCCCTTTATCTCTCAGCCACATGGGATTCCTTTCTTCCTCTGATAGATTCTCGTCTTCAAGTTCAATTATACGGCGTGCCTCGGCTTGCTTCTTCAACCACTAGAATAGTACAGTAACATCGTGTTATACAGTTCAATAATACACCTTGCCTCGGCTTGCTTCTTCAACTAGAATAGTACAGTAACACCGTGTTATACAGTTCAATAATACACCGTGCCTCGGCTTGCTTCTTCAACCACTAGAATAGTACAGTAACATCGTGTTATACAGTTCAATAATACACCATGCCTCGGCTTGCTTCTTCAACCACTAGAATAGCACAGTAACATCGTGTTATACAGTTCAATAATACACCTTGCCTCGGCTTGCTTCTTCAACTAGAATAGTACAGTAACACCGTGTTATACAGTTCAATAATACACCATGCCTCGGCTTGCTTCTTCAACAACTAGAATAGTACAGTAACATCGTGTTATACAGTTCAATAATACACCGTGCCTCGGCTTGCTTCTTCAACAACTAGAATAGTACAGTAACATCGTGTTATACAGTTCAATAATACACCTTGCCTCGGCTTGCTTCTTCAACTAGAATAGTACAGTAACACCGTGTTATACAGTTCAATAATACACCGTGCCTCGGCTTGCTTCTTCAACCACTAGAATAGTACAGTAACATCGTGTTATACAGTTCAATAATACACCATGCCTCGGCTTGCTTCTTCAACCACTAGAATAGTACAGTAACATCGTGTTATACAGTTCAATAATACACCTTGCCTCGGCTTGCTTCTTCAACTAGAATAGTACAGTAACACCGTGTTATACAGTTCAATAATACACCATGCCTCGGCTTGCTTCTTCAACAACTAGAATAGTACAGTAACATCGTGTTATACAGTTCAATAATACACCGTGCCTCGGCTTGCTTCTTCAACAACTAGAATAGTACAGTAACATCGTGTTATACAGTTCAATAATACACCTTGCCTCGGCTTGCTTCTTCAACTAGAATAGTACAGTAACATCGTGTTATACAGTTCAATAATACACCATGCCTCGGCTTGCTTCTTCAACCACTAGAATAGTACAGTAACACTGTGTTATACAGTTCAATAATACACCGTGCCTCGGCTTGCTTCTTCAACCACTAGAATAGTACAGTAACATCGTGTTATACAGTTCAATAATACACCATGCCTCGGCTTGCTTCTTCAACCACTAGAATAGTACAGTAACATCGTGTTATACAGTTCAATAATACACCTTGCCTCGGCTTGCTTCTTCAACTAGAATAGTACAGTAACACCGTGTTATACAGTTCAATAATACACCATGCCTCGGCTTGCTTCTTCAACAACTAGAATAGTACAGTAACATCGTGTTATACAGTTCAATAATACACCGTGCCTCGGCTTGCTTCTTCAACAACTAGAATAGTACAGTAACATCGTGTTATACAGTTCAATAATACACCTTGCCTCGGCTTGCTTCTTCAACTAGAATAGTACAGTAACACCGTGTTATACAGTTCAATAATACACCATGCCTCGGCTTGCTTCTTCAACCACTAGAATAGTACAGTAACACCGTGTTATACAGTTCAATAATACACCGTGCCTCGGCTTGCTTCTTCAACCACTAGAATAGTACAGTAACACCGTGTTATACAGTTCAATAATACACCATGCCTCGGCTTGCTTCTTCAACAACTAGAATAGTACAGTAACACCGTGTTATACAGTTCAATAATACACCGTGCCTCGGCTTGCTTCTTCAACAACTAGAATAGTACAGTAACATCGTGTTATACAGTTCAATAATACACCGTGCCTCGGCTTGCTTCTTCAACAACTAGAATAGTACAGTAACATCGTGTTATACAGTTCAATAATACACCATGCTCGGCTTGCTTCTTCAACCACTAGAATAGTACAGTAACATCGTGTTATACAGTTCAATAATACACCGTGCCTCGGCTTGCTTCTTCAACACTAGAATAGTACAGTAACATCGTGTTATACAGTTCAATAATACACCGTGCCTCGGCTTGCTTCTTCAACCACTAGAATAGTACAGTAACACCGTGTTATACAGTTCAATAATACACCGTGCCTCGGCTTGCTTCTTCAACAACTAGAATAGTACAGTAACATCGTGTTATACAGTTCAATAATACACCGTGCCTCGGCTTGCTTCTTCAACAACTAGAATAGTACAGTAACATCGTGTTATACAGTTCAATAATACACCGTGCCTCGGCTTGCTTCTTCAACCACTAGAATAGTACAGTAACACCGTGTTATACAGTTCAATAATACACCATGCCTCGGCTTGCTTCTTCAACAACTAGAATAGTACAGTAACACTGTGTTATACAGTTCAATAATACACCGTGCCTCGGCTTGCTTCTTCAACCACTAGAATAGTACAGTAACACTGTGTTATACAGTTCAATAATACACCATGCCTCGGCTTGCTTCTTCAACCACTAGAATAGTACAGTAACACTGTATCACACAGTTCAATAATACACCATGCTCGGCTTGCTTCTTCAACCACTAGAATAGTACAGTAACATCGTGTTATACAGTTCAATAATACACCATGCCTCGGCTTGCTTCTTCAACAACTAGAATAGTACAGTAACATCGTGTTATACAGTTCAATAATACACCGTGCCTCGGCTTGCTTCTTCAACAACTAGAATAGTACAGTAACATCGTGTTATACAGTTCAATAATACACCGTGCCTCGGCTTGCTTCTTCAACCACTAGAATAGTACAGTAACACTGTGTTATACAGTTCAATAATACACCATGCCTCGGCTTGCTTCTTCAACAACTAGAATAGTACAGTAACACTGTGTTATACAGTTCAATAATACACCGTGCCTCGGCTTGCTTCTTCAACCACTAGAATAGTACAGTAACATCGTGTTATACAGTTCAATAATACACCGTGCCTCGGCTTGCTTCTTCAACCACTAGAATAGTACAGTAACATCGTGTTATACAGTTCAATAATACACCGTGCCTCGGCTTGCTTCTTCAACCACTAGAATAGTACAGTAACATCGTGTTATACAGTTCAATAATACACCGTGCCTCGGCTTGCTTCTTCAACCACTAGAATAGTACAGTAACACTGTGTCACACAGTTCAATAATACACCATGCCTCGGCTTGCTTCTTCAACCATTAATTTAACTGCGCTCTAGACCGCATTCCTGGTGAAATCCATCTCCACGAGGGAGAGAGAAGAGCATGTGGGAATTAAGGGCACAATCATTATGCCGACAGCTGGGCGCAAACTCCAGGCGTTTCACATTTGAAGCGAACCTGCTACAACTGCGCTATCACAACTTCCACAAATGATACTAGAACAGTACAGTAACAATGTGCTATGCAGTCATTATATACAAATATTGTCAATATCAACGTAGCGGGAACAAACACGTCCAAATAATACTCATAATATATGAGCTAATTTACCCTCACAGCCAGCGATCTATAAATAGACGAGAATACTCGGATGTTTATTTAACTCTCATTCATTATATAATAAGATGGATATGGTGTGTGCATGGGCAAGATTATTTGAATACTGTGACCGTAGAAAGACTGAAAGCATCAAAATGTACAGGATCGGTGCCGGATCGGTACAGGAATGGTACAGCGGTACAGGAATGGTACAGGATCGGTGCAGGATCGGTACAGGAATGGTACAGGATCGGTGCAGGAATGGTACAGGATCGGTACAGGTACAGGATCAGTACAGGTACAGGATCAGTACAGGTACAGGATCAGAATAGGATCAGTACAGGATCGGTACAGGATCGGTACAGGTACAGGATCAGTACAGGATCAGTGCAGGATCGGTACAGGATCAGTACAGGATCAGTACAGGATCGGTACAGAATCGGTACAGGATCGGTACAGGATCAGTACAGAATCGGTACAGGATCAGTACAGAATCGGTACATGATCGGTACAGGATCAGTACAGAATCGGTACAGGATCGGTACAGGATCAGTACAGGATCGGTGCAGGATTGGTGCAGGATCAGTACAGGATCGGTACATGATCGGTACAGGATCATGCAGGATCGGTACAGGATCGTGCAGGATCGGTACAGGATCGGTACATGATCGGTACAGGATCGTGCAGGATCGGTACAGTTACAGGATCGATACAGGTACATGATCGGTACAGGATCGGTACATGATCGGTGCAGGATCGATACAGGATCGGTACATGACCTATTCCATCCCATGTCTCGTATTATTATATTTCTATTTTTCATGTTCAACAAGGAAATTATTCATAAATATAATAAATAATCAAAATAACTCACAAAAATATGGTAAATGTAGCTTGGATCAACGACAAACATAAATAGAGGACATTTTACTTGGACCGCCGACAAAGTTTCATAAATAGAGGAAATTTTACTCGAACCGACGACAAAGTTTCATAAATAGAGGAAATTTTACTTGGACCGACGACAAAGTTTCATAAATAGAGGAAATTTTACTCGGACCGATGACAAAGTTTCATAAATAGAGGTAATTTTACTTGGACCACCGACAAAGTTTCATAAATAGAGGACATTTTACCAACCGACGACAAAGTTTCATAAATAGAGGAAATTTTACTCGGACCGACGACAAAGTTTCATAAATAGAGGAAATTTTACTAGGACCGACGACAAAGTTTCATAAATAGAGGAAATTTTACTCGGACCGATGACAAAGTTTCATAAATAGAGGTAATTTTACTCGGACCGACGACAAAGTTTCATAAATAGAGGAAATTTTACTCGGACCGACGACAAAGTTTCATAAATAGAGGAAATTTTACTAGGACCGACGACAAAGTTTCATAAATAGAGGAAATTTTACTCGGACCGATGACAAAGTTTCATAAATAGAGGAAATTTTACTCAGACCGACGACAAAGTTTCATAAATAGAGGAAATTTTACTCGGACCGACGACAAAGTTTCATAAATAGAGGAAATTTTACTAGGACCGACGACAAAGTGGCATAAATACTGTAAATGTAACTCGGAACAGACAATATATAGTACCTCTTCCTCCAGGGATTTCACTGACTCTCTTTCCGGTGTAGGGAATTCTCGTTGCGTGAAGGATACGGCAATTTTACCCACTTCTCGTTTCGGTGCACCATCTGCATTCTCTTCAAATATACTCGCCTTCTTACCTGAGAATGGCAGACAAACAATAGTCATGTACTTTCTACAAAATGTCTTCACACAACTGCCAACTTGAGATGGGTTACAGTCTACATATACAGTCTGGGCTCTACTGGTGCATAGGCCTTCAAATGAGGAGAGGTTTAAGGTATATGTGGGAGAGGGTTAAGGTATATGAAGGAGAAATCTAAGGCATACGTGGGGAAAGCTTAAGGTAGGGAGAAGCCTAAAATATATGAGGGAGAAGTATAAGTTATACTAGGGAGAAGCATAATGTATACTAGGGAGAAGCATAATACATACTAGGGAGAAGCATAATACATACTAGGGAGAAGCATAATGTATACTAGGGAGAAGCATAATACATACTAGGGAGAAGCATAATACATACTAGGGAGAAGCATAATACATACTAGGGAGAAGCATAATACATACTAGGGAGAAGCATAATGTATACTAGGGAGAAGCATAATGTATACTAGGGAGAAGCATAATACATACTAGGGAGAAGCATAATGTATACTAGGGAGAAGCATAATGTATACTAGGGAGAAGCATAATGTATACTAGGGAGAAGCATAATACATACTAGGGAGAAACATAATACATACTAGGGAGAAGCATAATGTATACTAGGGAGAAGCATAATACATACTAGGGAGAAGCATAATACATACTAGGGAGAAGCATAATGTATACTAGGGAGAAGCATAATGTATACTAGGGAGAAGCATAATACATACTAGGGAGAAGCATAATACATATAGGGAGAAGCATAATGTATACTAGGGAGAAGCATAATGCATACTAGGGAGAAGCATATACATACTAGGGAGAAGCATAATACATACTAGGGAGAAGCATAATACATACTAGGGAGAAGCATAATACATACTAGGGAGAAGCATAATACATACTAGGGAGAAGCATAATACATACTAGGGAGAAGCATAATGTATACTAGGGAGAAGCATAATGTATACTAGGGAGAAGCATAATACATACTAGGGAGAAGCATAATACATACTAGGGAGAAGCATAATACATACTAGGGAGAAGCAAATGTATACTAGGGAGAAGCATAATACATACTAGGGAGAAGCATATGTATACTAGGGAGAACATAATACATACTAGGAGAAGCATAATACATACTAGGAGAAGCATAATACATACTAGGGAGAAGCATAATACATACTAGGGAGAAGCATAATACATACTAGGAGAAGCATAATACATACTAGGGAGAAGCATAATACATACTAGGGAGAAGCATAATACATACTAGGGAGAAGCATAATGTATACTAGGGAGAAGCATAATGTATACTAGGGAGAAGCATAATACATACTAGGGAGAAGCATAATACATACTAGGGAGAAGCATAATACATACTAGGGAGAAGCATAATACATACTAGGGAGAAGCATAATACATACTAGGGAGAAGCATAATGTATACTAGGGAGAAGCATAATACATACTAGGGAGAAGCATAATACATACTAGGGAGAAGCATAATACATACTAGGGAGAAGCATAATACATACTAGGGAGAAGCATAATACATACTAGGGAGAAGCATAATGTATACTAGGGAGAAGCATAATACATACTAGGGAGAAGCATAATGTATACTAGGGAGAAGCATAATACATACTAGGGAGAAGCATAATGTATACTAGGGAGAAGCATAATGTATACTAGGGAGAAGCATAATGTATACTAGGGAGAAGCATAATGTATACTAGGGAGAAGCATAATCATATAGGGAGAAGCATAATGTATACTAGGGAGAAGCATAATACATACTAGGGAGAAGCATAATACATACTAGGGAGAAGCATAATACATACTAGGGAGAAGCATAATACATACTAGGGAGAAGCATAATACATACTAGGGAGAAACATAATACATACTAGGGAGAAGCATAATGTATACTAGGGAGAAACATAATACATACTAGGGAGAAGCATAATACATACTAGGAGAAGCATAATACATACTAGGGAGAAGCAT
>CM026399.1:32981834-33024174 GCA_014843695.1 Archivesica marissinica
GCATAATACATACTAGGGAGAAGCATAATACATACTAGGGAGAAGCATAATACATACTAGGGAGAAGCATAATACATACTAGGGAGAAGTTTGTTTGGGGACATAATACATACTAGGGAGAAGCATAATGTATACTAGGGAGAAGCATAATACATACTAGGGAGAAGCATAATACATACTAGGGAGAAGCATAATACATACTAGGGAGAAGCATAATGTATACTAGGGAGAAGCATAATGTATACTAGGAGAAGCATAATACATACTAGGGAGAAGCATAATGTATACTAGGGAGAAGCATAATGTACACTAGGGAGAAGCATAATGTATACTAGGGAGAAGCATAATGTATAATAGGGAGAAACATAATACATACTAGGGAGAAGCATAATGTATACTAGGGAGAAGCATAATGTATACTAGGGAGAAGCATAATGTATACTAGGGAGAAGCATACTACATACTAGGGAGAAGCATAATGTATACTAGGGAGAAGCATAATGTATACTAGGGAGAAGCATAATACATACTAGGGAGAAGCATAATACATAATAGGGAGAAGCATAATACATACTAGGGATAAGCATAATACATACTAGGGAGAGGCATAATACATACTAGGGAGAAGCATAATACACACTAGGGAGAAGCATAATACATACTAGGGAGAAGCATAATACATACTAGGGAGAAGCATAATGTATACTAGGGAGAAGCATAATACATACTAGGGAGAAGCATAATACATACTAGGGAGAAGCATAATACATACTAGGGAGAAGCATAATACATACTAGGGAGAAGCATAATACATACTAGGGAGAAGCATAATACATACTAGGGAGAAGCATAATACATACTAGGGAGAAGCATATACTAGGGAGAAGCATAATACATACTAGGGAGAAGCATAATGTATACTAGGGAGAAGCATAATGTATACTAGGGAGAAGCATAATACATACTAGGGAGAAGCATAATGTATACTAGGGAGAAGCATAATACATACTAGGGAGAAGCATAATACATACTAGGGAGAAGCATAATACATACTAGGGAGAAGCATAATGTATACTAGGGAGAAGCATAATACATACTAGGGAGAAGCATAATGTATACTAGGGAGAAGCATAATGTATACTAGGGAGAAGCATAATGTATACTAGGGAGAAGCATAATACATACTAGGGAGAAGATAAACATACTAGGGAGAAACATAATACATACTAGGGAGAAGCGTAATGTTACTAGGAGAGCATAATGATACTAGGGAGAAGCATAATACATACTAGGGAGAAACATAATACATACTAGGGAGAAGCATAATGTATACTAGGGAGAAGCATAATGTATACTAGGGAGAAGCATAATGTATACTAGGGAGAATCATACTACATACTAGGGAGAAGCATAATGTATACTAGGGAGAAGCATAATGTATACTAGGGAGAAGCATAATACATACTAGGGAGAAGCATAATACATACTAGGGAGAAGCATAATGTATACTAGGGAGAAGCATAATACATACTAGGGAGAAACATAATACATACTAGGGAGAAGCATAATACATACTAGGGAGAAACATAATACATACTAGGGAGAAGCATAATGTATACTAGGGAGAAGCATAATGTATACTAGGGAGAAGCATAATACATACTAGGGAGAAGCATAACATACTAGGGAGAAGCATATACATACTAGGGAGAAGCAAATGTATACTAGGGGAAGCATAATGTATACTAGGGAGAAGCATAATATATACTAGGGAGAAGCATAATGTATACAAGGGAGAAGCATAATACATACTAGGGAGAAGCATAATACATACTAGGGAGAAGCATAATGTATACTAGGGAGAAGCATAATACATACTAGGGAGAAGCATAATACATACTAGGGAGAAGCATAATACATACTAGGGAGAAGCATAATACATACTAGGGAGAAGCATAATGTATACTAGGGAGAAGCATAATGTATACTAGGGAGAAGCATAATACATACTAGGGAGAAGCATAATGTATACTAGGGAGAAGCATAATACATACTAGGGAGAAGCATAATACATACTAGGGAGAAGCATAATGTATACTAGGGAGAAGCATAATACATACTAGGGAGAAGCATAATACATACTAGGGAGAAGCATAATACATACTAGGGAGAAGCATAATACATACTAGGGAGAAGCATAATGTATACTAGGGAGAAGCATAATGTATACTAGGGAGAAGCATAATACATACTAGGGAGAAGCATAATACATACTAGGGAGAAGCATAATACATACTAGGGAGAAGCATAATATATACTAGGGAGAAGCATAATACATACTAGGGAGAAGCATAATACATACTAGGGAGAAGCATAATACATACTAGGGAGAAGCATAATGTATACTAGGGAGAAGCATAATACATACTAGGGAGAAGCATAATGTATACTAGGGAGAAGCATAATACATACTAGGGAGAAGCATAATGTATACTAGGGAGAAGCATAATGTATACTAGGGAGAAGCATAATACATACTAGGGAGAAGCATAATACATACTAGGGAGAAGCATAATGTATACTAGGGAGAAGCATAATGTATACTAGGGAGAAGCATAATGTATACTAGGGAGAAGCATAATACATACTAGGGAGAAGCATAATACATACTAGGGAGAAGCATAATACATACTAGGGAGAAGCATAATACATACTAGGGAGAAGCATAATACATACTAGGGAGAAGCATAATACATACTAGGGAGAAGATAATATACTAGGGAGAAGCATAATGTATACTAGGGAGAAGCATAATACATACTAGGGAGAAGCATAATACATACTAGGGAGAAGCATAATGTATACTAGGGAGAAGCATAATACATACTAGGGAGAAGCATAATACATACTAGGGAGATAGGGAGAAGCATAATGTATACTAGGAAGAAGCATAATGTATACTAGGGAGATAGGGAGAAGCATAAGGTATACTAGGAAGAAGCATAATGTATACTAGGGAGATAGGGAGAAGCATAAGGTATACTAGGAAGAAGCATAATACATACTAGGGAGAAGCAAAAGGCATAAAAACTTGAACACTTGGAATCCAAAAGGTCATAATAAATGAATTCATAGATCGCATCCATACTTTGTCCAAAACAGAGTCAGGTGCCGTAATGTTGATTTGTTTGAAATATTAGCATAAAACTCTTTATCTTTACCTCAACAGAATTGACAGGGGTGATGGGGGGCAAGAGGGGAAAAGAATCTAGCAATAAATGTCTATGTATTATTTGTGTACAAACCTCTGGTCTGCCGTCGCTGTATCTTCTCCTGGCGTTTACGTGCTTCACGCTGCTCTGCCTCCTCGATACGTCTCTCCTCCAGGAGCCGCTCCTTCTCCTGCAACAATCACTTATAGTCTATATTACGGATAATGTATTACAGATTTGTCCAAACATATATATATATAAGTAAAGTAAAGTGTTTCTTTATTATAGTGTCACCCCTATTTAAAGGGCCAGTCATTTCTGACTTATAAGACACCTCTTTTTTTATGAACATCAGTACTTCCCGAATCCTATGCTTGTATGCCAGACGCCATGCTGGTAGGCAATCGGTAACCATTATTTAACTAGCTGTCGGCTCACCAACCGGCCATATCAGAACAAACCCCTGACGAGATTCAAACCTTCGACCTCCCGCTCCGTATATATATACGCGCAGGATGACATGTACATTTGATAAAATCAATATTGGGAAAATGACAACTTCCTACCTAAGTTCCTGTTTTGGTATTGGCTTCCATAAGTATACAAAAACTAAGTTCTCCTAAGTTTAGAATACATTACAGTACATTATAGTCCAGACAGACGGATGGACGTACTCGCGAGAGGTTACTTAAGTGGCTACCCGATTGTTCTCTCTTTTATTCTTTTAGCCACGCAATATCATTTATAGCCACATAAGAGCGAACCCTAGATCACTACATAATAGATCAATTGTTCTCCTACCTACATAAGTACGCTCTCGTGGGCTCGGACAGACAGATGTTACCTTATGTGCCGCTTCACGTTGCTCCTCCTTCCAAAGTTCCAGCTCCCGTGTTGCTTGCTGGCGCTCATTCTCCTTCGCATCATCTATTCTATCCTTCTCCTGCTGCTCAGCCTGTATAAATATCCACAATGTTATACAAATCCACATTGTTATACAAATCCACAATGCTATACAAATCCACATTGTTATACAAAGCCACATTGTTATACAAATCCACATTGTTATACAAAGCCACATTGTTATACAAATCCACATTGTTATACAAATCCACAATGCTATACAAATCCACAATGTTATACAAAGCCACATTGTTATACAAATCCACAATGTTATACAAAGCCACATTGTTATACAAATCCACAATGCTATACAAATCCACAACGTTATACAAATCCACAACATTATACAAATCAACAATACAGCATGGGACACTTGCATACAGCATGAGACACTTGCATACAGCATGGGATACTTGCATACAGCATGGGACACTTGCATACAGCTTGGGGCACTTGCATACAGCATGGGTCACTTGCATACAGCATGGGACACTTGCATACAGCATGGGACACTTGCATACAGCATGGGACACTTGCATACAGCATGGGTCACTTGCATACAGCATGGGATACTTGCATACAGCATGGGTCACTTGCATACAGCATGGGACACTTGCATACAGCATGGGACACTTGCATACAGCATGGGACACTTGTATGCAGCATGGGACACTTGCATACAGCATGGGTCACTTGCATACAGCATGGGACACTTGCATACAGCATGGGTCACTTGCATACATCATGGGACACTTGCATACAGCATGGGACACTTGCATACAGCATGGGACACTTGCATACAGCATGGGACACTTGCATACAGCATGGGTCACTTGCATACAGCATGGGTCAATTGCATACAGCATGGGACACTTGCATACAGCATGGGTCACTTGCATACAGCATGGGTCACTTGCATACAGCATGGGACACTTGCATACAGCATGGGTCACTTGCATACAGCATGGGTCACTTGCATACAGCATGGGTCACTTATACAGCATGGGATACGAGCATACAGCATGGGACACTTGCATACAGCATGGGTCACTTATACAGCATGGGATATGAGCATACAGCACGGGACACTTGCATACATCATGGGTCACTTATACAGCATGGGATACAGCATGGGTCACTTATACAGCATGGGACACGAGCATACAGCATGGGACACTTGCATACAGCATGGGTCACTTATACAGCATGGGATACGAGCATACAGCACGGGACACTTGCATACAGCATGGGTCACTTATACAGCATGGGATACGAGCATACAGCATGGGACACTTGCATACAGCATGGGTCACTTATACAGCATGGGATACGAGCATACAGCATGGGACACTTGCATACAGCATGGGTCACTTATACAGCATGGGATATGAGCATACAGCATGGGACACTTGCATACAGCATGGGTCACTTATACAGCATGGGATACGAGCATACAGCGCGGGACACTTGCATATAATGCACTTTCGTTTTTTTAAACAAGAAAATCACTTTAACCCTTACTGTGCTGGAAACGAGTATATTCATTTTCGAAAACAGCATAGAGACAGATCAGATGGAACAGCTGTTACAGAATGTCTGATCAGGCTCTATGCTGTTTGCTATTCAGATAGTGGAGCTAAAACACTTGTGTGAATAGCAAACAACATAGATACGGATCAGATGATGCGCTACGATTTATGTTCCTTGCAAATTCATTTTAATTTATTCAGCATTTTAAAGGTTAAAAAAATAAAATTACAGTAACTGGCTCTTTACTGAATGTATTCCATTACACACGGTTTCACAGGGAGCGAATCATTTGTAAACAATAAAAGATTTTATGACTCCCGCTAGAGAGTGATCTGGAAGAAGCAGTAGCAGAATTCAACAGTAATTAAAACATACACAGTTTTGTGTGAGATGAATGTACAATGTAAGTATACCTTCATAATTTCATTCAGTGCATATTTTTCATTGGCTCTCTTCACTTCATCTTTCAGTTTTTTGCGTTCCTTTAATTTTTCCTCAGCCCTCACGACGGCTTCCTCTCGCTTCAACTTCATCGCCGCCTTGTCCTCTGTTCACAAACACAAATATGTTGAATATACCATAAATTCTCACAAATATGTCGACCTCAATCGCAAGTTGTAACGATGAAATATGGCGATCGTCGTCTGACATACTTCCCAGTCTGTCTAAGGATCAAACTCAGGATGCATTGGTGAGAAGTGAGCGTGCTAAACACTTTGCTAATAAGACAGCCATGAATTTTACAACTGATTATACGACAACCTTTAATTTAATTTGGCCATAAGAGGGGACTTCAATTTTCAGTGCTTTATATTCGGTTAAAAAATTTGACCTATGGGAGAGCATTTTCACATTCAAGTCTACTTTCATTAATTATTTTTCATTGATGTTGGCAGCATGTGTACCAGACACAACTCTTGTTAATTACGTACTCTTCTGCACTTAACCCATTCAACACCAATGGACTGGTGCATGATATTGCTAGACCAATAAATTAATAAGAAAATTACACATGGACCAGTTCATTTATCAAAATGAGTAATTTTGCCAAAAAATAGTAATATTACTGGTAAAATGTGCAGATCCTGATGAGACGGCTCATCATGAGCCAGCTCATCTCGATCTACACTTTTTGTAAGCCTATTTCGAGGTATGCAGTGTTGAAAGGTTTAAGTTATATTTTCCCTAAATACCCCACACTGATATTAATTAAAATGGAAATGCCAGATTCCATATCCGAATATTATATACCTGCTACACACCACTCCCTCCCTCCCCTCCCCTCCCCTCCCCCTCCCACAAACAAAATCAAAACCTTCATACCTGCTAAGTCTGACTGCAGTTGAGGCCATTTGTCATCATCGTGTTTCAGAAGTTTGAAGACAACAACACCATTACCGACCTGTGCCACACTGTCTTCGTCGTTCACTGGAGCGTACAGGAGACATTCAAACAGGTATGGTGGATAGCTCACCTGAAAATATATACCAAGTTCAATTCAAAATACAACAAGCAAAAAAACTTTCAAGTAGTAATATTTACATCGCTATTGCATTTCCTTCGATGAACGTGTATGCCCTGTTTGTCTCCATTTTTGTATGAATTTCCTCACTAATGATATGCAGCTGACATGCATACGCAAAGCTACAAGTTAAAACTGTGAAAAGGCTGAACCAGATCTGACACACAAGTCGAAAATCTGAACAAAATACATTTTAAATGCGAAGTGTGCGATATTTTTCTTTGTGTCATTGAAAAGAATAATTAATGTAAATATATGTTATGAATCGTGGGTTAATAGTTCTCCATCTGGGTATAAACTACATTGGGCATGGCTAAAGTGTGTGGAGTCTGAAACCCTGTCAGAGACTATTAATTTGTAGCTACATGGCTACTACATACACATACTTCTGAAGTAATTTGAAAAATTATTTTCTGTAAGTAAACGGTAAATTTGCATTTAGTTCTTAATGAATTAGTTCACATCTTGCGGATATAGATTTCGCTACCCTAAACTAATTTGGTTTAATTAACGAAGAAGTGCTTCCCTATGTGATTAAATAATATTTAACAAGTAATTATATACTGTGAGTGGATTATTAGGTTGAATTAATTGATCATCATGGTTCCCTTACTACATGAATATAATAATTTAAAAAAACTTGAATATTTAAGTAACTACTGAGACACAAAATGTTACACAAACTTATATATACTTATTCAACAGAACATACTTTTAAATAAGGGTATATATCATAATCTATGTATACAATATAGTATCTGACCTCACAAAGCAAATACTATAATAACTTAACCTAGACCACCAATCACATCCAGGTAGCAAAAAGCCGCAAATCCTCTTGTCACAAAACATTATACCATATTCAACATTATAACTGTTTCTGAAAACATCCAATCTCAACCAAACTTCGCATATAGTATAAATATATAATCAATTTCCACTTGCACAATTATTACAACTCACAATATGACACAAAACATGGACTTATACTAATTTCTAAGAAATGTACAATGTATATATATACGTGAGTGAGTTTAACAACACATCAGCTCAGGCAATATTGCACCAGGTTAAGTATTATTTATACAAGATAGTTAAAAATATTTGTAGATAACATACATATATGATGAAAGGTCAATTGCAACAAAATTTATCAAGCTGTAAAAACGTAATAACAAAAAACGTCAGTTGTAAAACTATATAATAAACCAGTAAAACCCTTTCCTTAGCACAATATACCAAGTGACAAAGACAGGGTAAGCAAAGCAAACTGAAAGGGCTCACTGCGCAATCTCGGACAATTACTAAGCTCTGTAACAAATAATATAATATGCTTGGGGTTTATATAAACCCAAAACGGGTTCACTAGAATTACTAAGAACAAGCTGTGACATGGAAATTGATTGTTACGACATATTACCACTACATGTAATGATGTACCTGATTCAAATAAAGTTGCTAACAGTTGAATGTCTTATTATTTTGTACTTAAATTAAACATTAAGAATAAGGGAACACTTTCAGTATAGCGGTTCCCGGAACTGCAACATCATGCCACAACCCTCACTCAATACCTTCCACCATCAAATCTGTTCCAAGGCCGGGCTAATTTGAGAAGATTAAAATAGTTAAAAGTCTGGGGAATGACTACGTATGGTCATTTATGTCAAACCACTTAGTTTAAACAAATTTATTTTACCTCAATTAACTTATATTAACCCATTTCATTCTGGACATTTAAAAGCTTTTGCAAACAACATAGATCCAGATCAGCTGTAGCGTGATGCTGCATGCTGATCAGGATCTATGTTGTTTGCTACTTAGCCAAGTGTCTTGGCAAGATCATCTGAATAGCAAACAGCATAGAGCCTGATCAGATGGCACATTCCATGGCGGCTGATCAGGCTCTATGTTCTTTGCAAATACTGTTTGAATGGTATCCAGAATGAAATGGGTTAATAGACGAGAGACCTAATTCCTGATGGAATCCATCGCCATGAGGGAGAGAGAAGATGAAATATGGTAATTAAATGCCTTGCATAAAGGTACAATCATAATGGCTCCAGCGGGGCTCAAACTCCGGGCATTTAGCACCTGAAGCAAACACGTTACAACTGTGCTATCTGTGCTATCAGTATCACAACTTCTTCGATCAAACTGCTTGTGGACATCGATACATGTTTTCCTGGGCAAACTTAGGCGACGTAAACGATTACTTGACAAAGTGATCGAAGTTACCCAGGGTACACTGTTATTGTCGTACGATTTGACAAGCTACGAATTGAATCGAAACATGCTTACCTTCAAATATTCCTCAGATGAAAATATATCAACTTTATTTCCTTTTACTCCTTTTAACGGAACCGTGATGAAGACTACTTTGTTCGTCTGCTCCCATGAATAATCTTTTACGATAAGAGGCATCTTAAACAAGTATTTGTTTTCCGAATATTCAAGAATTTGCAAACTTGTTTACCATTGATACGAACAGGTTCGATTTTGTATTCGAGACGTAGTCAGGGTAAAATCAGAACAATACAGTATCTGCTTTGCATAACGATCTATGCAAATTCCATCGGTAATCAATAAGCTTAAGCTAATATAATTAAACGCAATCTGAAATAAACATTAAAACTGTCAATATTCGCTATTTATTAGCCATTGTAATTTGAAATTTATTTACTTCCAATTTGGGAACTAACAAAACGACCACAATTACGGTGCATGAGAATGAATAATCATATTAATCGCATTTTAGTACAGTTCTTTTGGATGCAAGTGCATAATCCTTCAGAATTCAAATGGCGGTAGCGCCTTCAAATGTATGTATAAACCAAATTAATTGGAACCATTCTTTCACAAATCAATTGATGATATGCTTAAAACTTTTGTTTTTGGACCTGTAAGTTAATCAAGGACACAGGTATGCACATCAACTTGTTATGTAATCAAGGTAACCAAGTAAGCCCATAGATAATCAAGCTATCCAAGTCAACTTGTAAGGTAATCAAGGTATCCGAGTCAACTTGTAAGATTATCAAGGTATCCGAGTCAACTTGTAAGATAATCAAGGTATCTGAGTCAACTTGTAAGGCAATCAAGGTATCTGAGTCAACTTGTAAGGCAATCAAGGTATCTGAGTCAACTTGTAAGATAATCAAGGTATCTGAGTCAACTTGTAAGGCAATCAAGGTATCTGAGTCAACTTGTAAGATAATCAAGGTATCTGAGTCAACTTGTAAGATAATCAAGGTATCCGAGTCAACGTGTAAGATAATCAATGTATCTGAGTCAACTTGTAAGGCAATCAAGGTATCTGAGTCAACTTGTAAGGTAATCAAGGTATCTGAGTCAACTTATAAGATAATCAAGGTATCTGAGTCAACTTGTAAGGCAATCAAGGTATCTGAGTCAACTTGTAAGATAATCAAGGTATCCGAGTCAACGTGTAAGATAATCAAGGTATCTGAGTCAACTTGTAAGGCAATCAAGGTATCTGAGTCAACTTGTAAGATAATCAAGGTATCTGAGTCAACTTGTAAGGTAATCAAGGTATCCAAGTCAACTTGTAAGATAATCAAGGTATCCAAGTCAACTTCTAAGATAATCAAGGTATCCGAGTCAACTTGTAAGGTAATCAAGGTATCCAAGTCAACTTGTAAGGTAATCAAGGTATCCAAGTCAACTTGTAAGGTAATCAAGGTATCCGAGTCAACTTGTAAGATAATCAAGGTATCCGAGTCAACTTGTAAGATAATCAAGGTATCCGAGTCAACTTGTAAGGTAATCAAGGTATCCGAGTCAACTTGTAAGATAATCAAGGTATCTGAGTCAACTTGTAAGATAATCAAGGTATCCGAGTCAACTTGTAAGGTAATCAAGGTATCCGAGTCAACTTGTAAGATAATCAAGGTATCTGAGTCAACTTGTAAGGTAATCAAGGTATCCGAGTCAACTTGTAAGATAATCAAGGTATCCGAGTCAACTTGTAAGATAATCAAGGTATCCGAGTCAACTTGTAAGATAATCAAGGTATCTGAGTCAACTTGTAAGGCAATCAAGGTATCTGAGTCAACTTGTAAGATAATCAAGGTATCTGAGTCAACTTGTAAAATAATCAAGGTATCCGAGTCAACGTGTAAGATAATCAAGGTATCTGAGTCAACTTGTAAGGCAATCAAGGTATCTGAGTCAACTTGTAAGATAATCAAGGTATCTGAGTCAACTTGTAAGATAATCAAGGTATCTGAGTCAACTTGTAAGGTAATCAAGGTATCCAAGTCAACTTGTAAGATAATCAAGGTATCCAAGTCAACTTCTAAGATAATCAAGGTATCCGAGTCAACTTGTAAGGTAATCAAGGTATCCGAGTCAACTTGTAAGGTAATCAAGGTATCCGAGTCAACTTGTAAGGTAATCAAGGTATCCGAGTCAACTTGTAAGGTAATCAAGGTATCCGAGTCAACTTGTAAGATAATCAAGGTATCCGAGTCAACTTGTAAGATAATCAAGGTATCCGAGTCAACTTGTAAGATAATCAAGGTATCCGAGTCAACTTGTAAGGTAATCAAGGTATCCGAGTCAACTTGTAAGATAATCAAGGTATCCGAGTCAACTTGTAAGATAATCAAGGTATCCGAGTCAACTTGTAAGGTAATCAAGGTATCCGAGTCAACTTGTAAGATAATCAAGGTATCTGAGTCAACTTGTAAGGTAATCAAGGTATCCGAGTCAACTTGTAAGATAATCAAGGTATCCGAGTCAACTTGTAAGATAATGAAGGTATCCGAGTCAACTTGTAAGCTAATCAAGGTATCCGAGTCAACTTGTAAGATAATCAAGGTATCCGATTCAACTTGTAAGCTAATCAAGGTATCCGAGTCAACTTGTAAGATAATCAAGGTATCCGAGTCAACTTGTAAGCTAATCAAGGTATCTGAGTCAACTTGTAAGATAATCAAGGTATCCGAGTCAACATGTAAGCTAATCAAGGTATCTGAGTCAACTTGTAAGATAATCAAGGTATCTGAGTCAACTTGTAAGGTAATGAAGGTATCCGAGTCAACGTGTAAGCTAATCAAGGTATCTGAGTCAACTTGTAAGATAATCAAGGTATCTGAGTCAACTTGTAAGATAATCAAGGTATCTGAGTCAACTTGTAAGGTAATGAAGGTATCCGAGTCAACTTGTAAGGTAATGAAGGTATCCGAGTCAACTTGTAAGATAAGGTAATGAAGGTATCCGAGTCAACTTGTAAGGTAAGGTAATGAAGGTATCCAAGTCAACTTGTAAGGTAATCAAGGTATCTGAGTCAACTTGTAAGGTAATCAAGGTATCTGAGTCAACTTGTAAGATAATCAAGGTATCCGAGTCAACTTGTAAGATAATCAAGGTGTCCAAGTCAACTTGTAAGGTAATGAAGGTATCCGAGTCAACTTGTAAGGTAATGAAGGTATCCGAGTCAACTTGTAAGGTAATGAAGGTATCCGAGTCAACTTGTAAGATAAGGTAATGAAGGTATCCGAGTCAACTTGTAAGGTAATGAAGGTATCCGAGTCAACTTGTAAGGAAATGAAGGTATCCGAGTCAACTTGTAAGATAAGGTAATGAAGGTATCCGAGTCAACTTGTAAGGTAAGGTAATGAAGGTATCCAAGTCAACTTGTTAGATAATCAAGGTATCTGAGTCAACTTGTAAGGTAATCAAGGTATCTGAGTCAACTTGTAAGATAATCAAGGTATCCGAGTCAACTTGTAAGATAATCAAGGTGTCCAAGTCAACTTGTAAGGTAATGAAGGTATCCGAGTCAACTTGTAAGGTAATGAAGGTATCCGAGTCAACTTGTAAGGTAATGAAGGTATCCGAGTCAACTTGTAAGGTAATCAAGGTATCCAAGTCAACTTGTAAGGTAATGAAGTTATCCAAGTCAACTTGTAAGGTAATGAAGGTATCCAAGTCAACTTGTAAGGTTTATACAAATTTAGTTTAGCTCGATTCTGAAACAAGTTCTTACAAAATTTGGTCTAGTAAGACACACTGGCCCATTATAAAGCACTCCTATTCAAATGTTGTATTTAATGGTTGTACTGTGCATTTTAACCCTATTTTGCAGAAGTATATTAAAGAACACCATTTAAGGAAGCGATCACGCGCTTTCTCACTTCTCCCAAAAATTCTGACCTAGAATGAACCCTGTTGTGCCTTAGACATATCGCCGTCCATGTAATTTGAATTCTTCCCGGAAATCCCTATATGCACAGTGTTATTCAATAGTGTGTCACATCATTGTTACAGGCACGGCTGGCTCATTTAGATAATCCTCCAGCCACAACAGTCGGTACTGACGAATCGATCCCAGCTGTTTCCATAGCAATATCTTCACAACATGATATAGTAGCGGTTGGACACATATCTGGCTTTATCAAAATATATGACCTACTTTCTGGTAAGTTATTTGTACATGTCTTCTTAAATTTGAACGATATTTTGTGTTTGATTAGTTGTGCGCGTCATTAATCTGTTGAAATCTTGATAGCGCAGTGGTAACGCGTTCGCTTCAGGTGCGAAAGGCCCGGCGTAACGATACCACTACTGGTTCTGGTGGGGCTCACACTTGCACTCGGTTTCGAGTTGGACATCTTATCTAATATACCAAAGAAACTCCACATGTATTAATCCATTCAACACCAAGTAACTCACATGGACTGGTCCATGATATTTTTAGACCAATAAATTAATAACAAAATTACATTTGGATCAGTTCATTTATCAAAATGGGTAATTTTTTTTCTAAAAATAGTTATATTACTTGAAAAAAGTGCAGATCCTGATGAGACGGCTCGTCACGAGCCGGCTCATCTGGATCTACACTTTTTTGTAAGCCAATTTAGAGGTCTGTGGTGTTGAAAGGGTTAATAGTATAATATTCCAATTTCCCCATAATACTGTTTGTTTGTGGAAGTCGTGATAGTACAGTAGTAGCGCGTTCACTTCAGGTGTGAAAGGCCCAGAGTTTGCGCCCAGCTGTATTCGATACGATTGTGCCCTTAAGCACGTCATTTAAATTCCACATTGCCTCTTCTCTCTCCCCCATGGCGATAGATTCCATCAGGAATGAGGTTTCAAGAGTGATTAATATTAGTTGTAGGAACTTGTTTCGCAATCACGCTAATATAAATTTGTATAAACTAAGCTAATAATAAAGTACATGTAAATTACCAGGAAAAGAATTGCACAGTCATCACTCGCATACAGATTCTGTGAGATGTCTCAAGTTCCTGTCGTCTGCCTATAACTATCTTCTGTCTGCATCGGATGATGGAACAGCTAAGGTACAGTTAGTAAAATCCAGTTACAGTGTTACAGTTGTCATTGGCAATGGCAGAGGCGTATCCAGGTGGGTGCACAGGTGACTCGAGCACCCCTTAATTTCCAAAGTGATGATTTTTCATCTCATTTCATATCAGATCATTGCACCAGCACCTATCTTCATTCTATATCACAGGCACCAGGAAAGTGCACCATTTGGTATTCAGGTTTTCAAATTTTTCTGGGAAAGCATGCATATGCATGCCATTAAGATTGTGCCCTTAGGCAAGGCATTTAAATTCCATGTTGCCTCTTCTCTCTCCCTCGTGGCGATGGATTCCATCAGGAATGAGGTCTCGAGAGTGATTTATATAAGTTGAAATAACTTGTTTCGCAATCGAGCTAAAATAAATTTGTATAAACTAAAGCATGCACACGGACAACCCCCTAGGATGGACCAACTGCTGTAGTGAGTTCAGCTTTGTTGCTAGGTTACTCACTTAGCACCCCCCTTCATTCTTTCCTGGATATGCCTCTGAACAGTGTTGAAGTTTGGGAGAATTCGGTAACGGCCTGTGGTGATGGTGGTCAGCAAAGTTTTCACTCGTCGACTATGGTAAACCATAATGTGAATAATTATGTACCACTGTAAAAATCCAGCATTTGTTTGCGGGGGTTTACAATTCTCCAAGTCTGTTACAGACGGATCTGTAGTCCAGTGGTAACACGATGGACTGGGAATCCAGGGATCGCAGGTTCGATCCCTCATCTAACCCTAATAAAATTAACAGTCTTTCAGATGGGACTTTAAACCAAGGTCACGTGTCAGTGCTTTACATCGTAAAAGAACCAGAGGAGACTCTGGAATGTGTCTCTGTCTGTATCATTGCACTATCCTCCAAATATCTAAAATGACTAATCTCTTCAGGAGGCGTCACTCATATGGGCAACCGGTAGCGACGATAAATAAACGTAAAACACTGTGTATCTGCACATATTTGAAACAATGCTTGGAGATGTACCTAGCATTCCCGGATTGCTCAGATATTTAGCAGTGTGGCAGAGCTCTGCTATCCCGGATTGCTCAGACATTTAGCAGCGTGGCGGAGGTCTGCTATCCCGGATTGCTCAGACATTTAGCAGCGTGGCGGAGGTCTGCTATCCCGGATTGCTCGGACATTTAGCAGCATGGCGGAGGTCTGCTATCCCGTATTGCTCGGACATTTAGCAGCGTGGTGGAGGTCTGCTATCCCGGATTGTTCAGACATTTAGCAGCGTGGCGGAGGTCTGCTATCCCGGATTGCTCGGACATTTAGCAGCGTGGCAGAGGTCTGCTATCCCGGATTGCTCAGACATTCAGCAGCGTGGCAGAGGTCTGCTATCCCAGATTGCTCGGACATTCAGCAGCGTGGCAGAGGTCTGCTATCCCGGATTGCTCGGACATTCAGCAGCATGGCAGAGGTCTGCTGTCTCGGATTGCTCGGACATTCAGCAGCGTGGCAGAGGTCTGCTATGCCTGATTGCTCGGAAATTTAGCAGCGTGGCGGAGGTCTGCTATCCGGGATTGCTCAGACATTTAGCAGTATGGCGGAGGTCTGCTATCCCAGATTGCTCGGAAATTTAGCAGCGTGGCGGAGGTCTGCTATCCCGGATTGTTCGGAAATTTAGCAGCATGGCGGAGGTCTGCTATCTGGGATTGCTCAGACATTTAGCAGCGTGGTGGAGGTCTGCTATCCCGGATTGCTCAGACATTTAGCAGTGTGGCGGAGGTCTGCTATCCCGGATTGCTCGGACATTTAGCAGCGTGGCAGAGGTCTGCTATCCCAGATTGCTCGGACATTCAGCAGCGTGGCAGAGGTCTGCTATCCCGGATTGCTCGGAAATTTAGCAGCGTGGCGGAGGTCTGCTATACGGGATTGCTCAGACATTTAGCAGTATGGCGGAGGTCTGCTATCCCAGATTGCTCGGAAATTTAGCAGCGTGGCGGAGGTCTGCTATCCCGGATTGTTCGGAAATTTAGCAGCATGGCGGAGGTCTGCTATCCGGGATTGTTCAGAAATTTAGCAGCATGGCGGAGGTCTGCTATCCCGGATTGTTCGGAAATTTAGCAGCATGGCGGAGGTCTGCTATCCCGGATTGTTCGGAAATTTAGCAGCATGGCGGAGGTCTGCTATCCCGGATTGTTCGGAAATTTAGCAGCATGGCGGAGGTCTGCTATCCCGGATTTCTATTGGTGTTTGTATAATCATTAAGGGGACTTATAAGGAAAAGTACTATTTCTTTTTTTCAGTTTCATAAGCTACATACCGGGAATAGCTTTGTGCTTACTAAGCTTAGCCAAGCCATCCTGTGTGTAGATGTGTGTGACGATTATCTAGCCTCCTCATCAGCGGATGGTACTTGTTCTGTGTACGAAAATCCAGTGAAACTTGGCATAAGTGATAAGTAAGCATACATCCATTGAAGCTTGGCATAAATGATTAGTAAGCATAAATCCATTGAAGCTTGGCATAAGTGATAAGTAAGCATAAATCCATTGAAGCTTGGCATAAGTGATAAGTAAGCATAAATCCATTGAAGCTTGGCATAAGTGATAAGTAAGCATAAATCCATTGAAGCTTGGCATAAGTGATAAGTAAGCATACATCCATTGAAGCTTGGCATAAATGATAAGTAAGCATAAATCCATTGAGCTTGGCATAAGTGATAAGTAAGCATAAATCCATTGAAGCTTGGCATAAGTGATAAGTAAGCATAAATCCATTGAAGCTTGGCATAAGTGATAAGTAAGCATAAATCCATTGAAGCTTGGCATAAGTGATAAGTAAGCATAAATCCATTGAAGCTTGGCATAAGTGATAAGTAAGCATAAATCCATTGAAGCTTGGCATAAGTGATAAGTAAGCATAAATCCATTGAAGCTTGGCATAAGTGATAAGTAAGCATAAATCCATTGAAGCTTGGCATAAGTGATAAGTAAGCATAAATCCATTGAAGCTTGGCATAAGTGATAAGTAAGCATAAATCCATTGAAGCTTGGCATAAGTGATAAGTAAGCATAAATCCATTGAAGCTTGGCATAAGTGATAAGTAAGCATAAATCCATTGAAGCTTGGCATAAGTGATAAGTAAGCATACATCCATTGCAGCTTGGCATAAGAAATAAGTTAAGCATAAAAATAGCATATGTGATAAATGGGTATGTAGATCTATATGAAACATGGTGTCAGTGCAAACTCTATTAAAACACTGGAAACATGAAACACTATTCCTGTTGGTAGTGTAGAACGCTACCAGTATTACAAATACTGGAAACATGAAACACTATTCCTGGTGGTAGTGCAAAACTCTATTAAAAATACTGGAAACATGAAACACTTTTTAGTTTAATCATATTTTATTGCAAATCATTATTATATATGTCATGCATAAACAGATATAATACATAATATGAACATGCAAATGGTTTGGGCCACAAGTTTTAACAACATTAGACAACGGCCCGCACCAGATGAAACATGAAACACTATTCCTGGTGGTAGTGTAGAACGCTACCAGTATTAAAACACTGGAAACATGAAACACTATTCCTGGTGGTAGTGTAAAACTCTATTTAAAATACAGGAAACATGAAACACTATTCCAAGGAATAAAAACTGTGTAGAGTAAACACAATGCAATTTCAATTATTAGACTAATTCTATACCAATTTGGTCATGTCCCGAGAGTTGAGATCTGACTGACTGTATTTCTTATACAGGATTATAACGAAGAAGTTACCAGCCAGAGTTTGTGCTATGGGAAGCCATACTGGGCCAGTGACCAGCTGCTCATTTAGTAAAGATGGAAGTCGGATAGCCACAAGTGGCAGAGATATGGTAAAGTACTGTAACAAATTATATATATTATCATTTGTTCATCCATTTCTGAAGAGTTAACAGTTAACATATTTTTATATACAGTCAAACCTGTGTTAGTGGTCACCTCTATTAAGCAGCCAGTTTACGGATTCCCAATATGTTCTCTTATTATACATTTGGCCTCTATTAAGCAGCCACCTGCGCTAAGCAGCCACTTTCTGTTATTCCCTTGGCTGGCTGCTTTAGACAGGTTTGACTGTATGTTTATTTATTATGGCACTGATTAATCGGGACGGCACCTCCAGAAGTATATTAGTCATTTGATGTTGGAGGATAGTGCAAGATAAGATACATGCATAAGACTCTCAAAATCCAGAAGCATCCCTGGTTCTTTACATGCCTACGGGAGATTTCAAACACTGGGTCACAATGTTAGCGACAACCTATGCCAAGTTTTTGTACAAATGAAGTATCTAGGGTGAACAACTTTGTATCTATGTATGCCAAGTTTTTGTACAAATGAAGTATATAGGGTGAAACACTTTGTATCTAGGTATGCCAAGTTTTTGTACAAATGAAGTATATAGGGTGAAACACTTTGTATCTATGTATGCCAAGTTTTTGTACAAATGAAGTATATAGGGTGAAACACTTTGTATCTAGGTATGCCAAGTTTTTGTACAAATGAAGTATATAGGGTGAAACACTTTGTATCTAGGTATGCCAAGTTTTTGTACAAATGAAGTATATAGGGTGAAACACTTTGTATCTATGTATGCCAAGTTTTTGTACAAATGAAGTATCTAGGGTGAAACACTTTGTATCTATGTATGCCAAGTTTTTGTACAAATGAAGTATCTAGGGTGAAACACTTTGTATCTATGTATGCCAAGTTTTTGTACAAATGAAGTATCTAGGGTGAAACACTTTGTATCTATGTATGCCAAGTTTTTGTACAAATGAAGTATCTAGGGTGAACAACTTTGTATCTATGTATGCCAAGTTTTTGTACAAATGAAGTATCTAGGGTGAAACACTTTGTATCTATGTATGCCAAGTTTTTGTACAAATGAAGTATCTAGGGTGAACAACTTTGTATCTATGTATGCCAAGTTTTTGTACAAATGAAGTATCTAGGGTGAAACACTTTGTATCTATGTATGCCAAGTTTTTGTACAAATGAAGTATCTAGGGTGAAACACTTTGTATCTATGTATGCCAAGTTTTTGTACAAATGAAGTATCTAGGGTGAAACACTTTGTATCTAGGTATGCCAAGTTTTTGTACAAATGAAGTATATAGGGTGAAACACTTTGTATCTAGGTATGCCAAGTTTTTGTACAAATGAAGTATATAGGGTGAACAACTTTGTATCTATGTATGCCAAGTTTTTGTACAAATGAAGTATCTAGGGTGAACAACTTTGTATCTATGTATGCCAAGTTTTTGTACAAATGAAGTATCTAGGGTGAAACACTTTGTATCTATGTATGCCAAGTTTTTGTACAAATGAAGTATCTAGGGTGAAACACTTTGTATCTATGTATGCCAAGTTTTTGTACAAATGAAGTATCTAGGGTGAAACACTTTGTATCTAGGTATGCCAAGTTTTTGTACAAATGAAGTATCTAGGGTGAAACACTTTGTATCTATGTATGCCAAGTTTTTGTACAAATGAAGTATCTAGGGTGAAAACACTTTGTATCTATGTATGCCAAGTTTTTGTACAAATGAAGTATCTAGGGTGAACAACTTTGTATCTATGTATGCCAAGTTTTTGTACAAATGAAGTATCTAGGGTGAAACACTTTGTATCTAGGTGTATGCCAAGTTTTTGTACAAATGAAGTATCTAGGGTGAAACACTTTGTATCTATGTATGCCAAGTTTTTGTACAAATGAAGTATCTAGGGTGAAAAACTTTGTATCTATGTATGCCAAGTTTTTGTACAAATGAAGTATCTAGGGTGAAACACTTTGTATCTATGTATGCCAAGTTTTTGTACAAATGAAGTATCTAGGGTGAAACACTTTGTATCTAGGTATGCCAAGTTTTTGTACAAATGAAGTATCTAGGGTGAAAATGAAGTATATAGGGTGAAACACTTTGTATCTAGGTATGCCAAGTTTTTGTACAAATGAAGTATCTAGGGTGAAACACTTTGTATCTATGTATGCCAAGTTTTTGTACAAATGAAGTATATAGGGTGAAACTATGGTATGCCAAGTTTTTGTACAAATGAAGTATATAGGGTGAAACACTTTGTATCTATGGTTTTTGTACAAATGAAGTATCTAGGGTGAAACACTTTGTATCTAGGGTGTTTGTTGTATGCCAAGTTTTTGTACAAATGAAGTATCTAGGGTGAAACACTTTGTATCTAGGTGTATGCTAGGGTGAAACACTTTGTATCTATGTATGCCAAGTTTTTGTACAAATGAAGTATCTAGGGTGAACAACTTTTGTATGCCAAGTTTTTGTACAAATGAAGTATCTAGGGTGAAACACTTTGTATCTATGTATGCCAAGTTTTTGTACAAATGAAGTATCTAGGGTGAAACACTTTGTATCTATGTATGCCAAGTTTTTGTACAAATGAAGTATATAGGGTGAAACACTTTGTATCTATGTATGCCAAGTTTTTGTACAAATGAAGTATCTAGGGTGAAACACTTTGTATCTAGGTATGCCAAGTTTTTGTACAAATGAAGTATATAGGGTGAAACACTTTGTATCTAGGTATGCCAAGTTTTTGTACAAATGAAGTATCTAGGGTGAACAACTTTGTATCTATGTATGCCAAGTTTTTGTACAAATGAAGTATCTAGGGTGAAACACTTTGTATCTATGTATGCCAAGTTTTTGTACAAATGAAGTATATAGGGTGAAACACTTTGTATCTAGGTATGCCAAGTTTTTGTACAAATGAAGTATATAGGGTGAAACACTTTGTATCTATGTATGCCAAGTTTTTGTACAAATGAAGTATCTAGGGTGAAACACTTTGTATCTATGTATGCCAAGTTTTTGTACAAATGAAGTATCTAGGGTGAAACACTTTGTATCTATGTATGCCAAGTTTTTGTACAAATGAAGTATCTAGGGTGAAACACTTTGTATCTATGTATGCCAAGTTTTTGTACAAATGAAGTATCTAGGGTGAAACACTTTGTATCTAGGTATGCCAAGTTTTTGTACAAATGAAGTATATAGGGTGAAACACTTTGTATCTATGTATGCCAAGTTTTTGTACAAATGAAGTATATAGGGTGAAACACTTTGTATCTAGGTATGCCAAGTTTTTGTACAAATGAAGTATATAGGGTGAAAAACTTTGTATCTAGGTATGCCAAGTTTTTGTACAAATGAAGTATCTAGGGTGAAACACTTTGTATCTAGGTATGCCAAGTTTTTGTACAAATGAAGTATATAGGGTGAACAACTTTGTATCTATGTATGCCAAGTTTTTGTACAAATGAAGTATCTAGGGTGAACAACTTTGTATCTATGTATGCCAAGTTTTTGTACAAATGAAGTATCTAGGGTGAACAACTTTGTATCTATGTATGCCAAGTTTTTGTACAAATGAAGTATCTAGGGTGAACAACTTTGTATCTATGTATGCCAAGTTTTTGTACAAATGAAGTATCTAGGGTGAACAACTTTGTATCTATGTATGCCAAGTTTTTGTACAAATGAAGTATCTAGGGTGAACAACTTTGTATCTATGTATGCCAATTTTTGTACAAATGAAGTATTAGGGTGAACACTTTGTATCTAGTATGCCAAGTTTTTGTACAAATGAAGTATTAGGGTGAAACTTTGTATCTATGTATGCCAAGTTTTTGTACAAATGAAGTATCTAGGGTGAAAACTTTGTATCTAGTATGCCAAGTTTTTGTACAAATGAAGTATCTAGGGTGAACAACTTTGTATCTAGGTATGCCAAGTTTTTGTACAAATGAAGTATCTAGGGTGAAAAACTTTGTATCTATGTATGCCAAGTTTTTGTACAAATGAAATATCTAGGGTGAAACACTTTGTATCTATGTATGCCAAGTTTTTGTACAAATGAAGTATCTAGGGTGAAAAACTTTGTACCTAGGTATTAACAGTAACAGCTTGTTTCGCAATCATTGTAAAATAAATAAAGATTAAACTTTTTTAGGTAATAGTGGAACATTATGAGAGGAAAACCTGATCTCCTGAACCAATCAGGAACCAATCAGGAATGTTGGCAGATTTGGTGTGCGAATCATCCTCGTGACATCCGATACCAAGATTGTAGTCTTGTATTAACACTTTACCCCACAATAAAATAGACCAATTACTCATTTTATTTCCATACTGCTTATAAGCAATGGGCAAACTGTAGTACATACTCATTAACCCATTTCATTCTAGATATATTTAAAGGCTTTTGCAAACAACATAGATCCAGATCAGCTGCAGCGTGACGCTGCATGCTGATCAGGATCTATGTAGTTTGCTACATAGCCAAGTGTCTTAGCAAGAGCATCTGAATCTGAATAGCAAACAGCATAGAGCCTGATCAGACGGAACGTTCCGTGGCGGTTGTCCTGGCTCTATGTTCTTTGCAAATACTGTTTGAACGGTATCCAGAATGAAATGGGTTAATTAATATCCATGGGAATAGATAACGGCACGAAACGGTGGCTATATATGTGGGAAGCTAGTATAAATGTATAATACGGCATCTATGTGGAGGAAAGGGTTAATGTGGCCCTGTGTGTTATACGTTTATTTATCGTCGCAGGTTGCCCATATGAGCGACGCCTCCTGAAGAGATTAGTTATTTTAGATTTTGGAGGATAGTGCATGATACAGACAGAGACCCATTCCAGAGTCTCCTCTGGTTCTTTTAGTGCATGGTGTAAAGCACCGACACGAGACCTCGGTTTAACGTCCCATCTGAAAGACTATTAATTTTATTAGGGTCAGACGGGGGATCGAACCTGCGATCCCTGGATTACCAGTCCAGCGTGTTACCACTGGACTACAGATCCGTCTGTGTGGCCCGCTTGTCTATTACAGTATATATTGTTTGCTGAGTTTCCTGTGAAATTACTTCTTTAAAATGAATATATATTATAATTACAATATCTATATATGCATATTATCAACAGTCGGGTAGATTTGAAATGTTTGTGCTTGTAGACTGTGAAGATATGGGATATTGCTCAATGTGTTCTTGCTGGTTCCAGTCCGTCACCCCTCCACACCATACACAATGCTCACACTGATTGGGTAACCGACTGTAAGTGGTCAAACTCTGCTGGCCTACTTATCACAGCGTCTAGTGACGGCAGTCTCAAAGGTGGGTTTGTGATGGTACCATGGTGGTAAATATTTAGACTAGACCACAGGCACAAGACACAAAATGGCCTATGGTCATATTGTTTGGCAATATTAAACTGAGACATTTGCATATTCCGTGAACTTACTTCGTTAATAATCGGATTTCCGAAGTAAAATATGAGCTTTAGATTATGGTACACTTACTTACTGACTTGATTCAAATATTAACGGTAAAAACCTAACGTATGTCCTGGTCGTAGTTCACGGAAACTTACGACGGCTTTGGCGGAGATTAATGAGTCTCAGTTTAATGTTGCCAAGTAATATAGTAAGTAATGTTTACTGTTTTGTGTCTTGTGCCTGTGGACTAGATCTTTTTACTAGTAACTACCAGTACATATATTTTCCAAATATATTTTTATCAATCTTGTATACAATATACTTAACCCGGCGCGATATAGCCTGAACTGTGCTGATGAGCCGTTAAACCAATACTCACTCACTCACTTAGACTAGACTCTTTGTTTTCAGTTTACATTTATTTATCAAAATATACATGGCAAGCAAGGCTCTTCTGATAAAAAGCAAGTGTTAGAGAAGAAAGCTTACCGAATATTCATGACCTGAAGTTTATCATCGCATCTGTGAACATATGACGTCATACACGCAGCGCTATGACATCACTAAAGGTTTATTAGGCACTGACTAATAAAGCAAAGTTATTAGGTAGGCAGTTTTTTACCATTATTATGCATGATGGTGGGATAAATATTTGCATAAATTAAAACAAAAGTTCCATTTTATTGTGCCTTCCAATGAGTGATTGAGTTTTCTCAGTGAAAGAAAGTGCTATCTTTCACTGTAAGTGCTATCTTTCACCATAAGTGCTATCTTTCACTGTATATGCTATATTTCACTGTAGAGATGCTATCTTTCACTATAAGTGCTATCTTTCACTGTAAGTGCTATCTTTCACTGTAAGTGCTATCTTTCACTGTAGATGCTATCTTTCACTGTAAGTGCTATCTTTCACTGTAGATGCTATCTTTCACTATAAGTGCTATCTTTCACTGTAAGTGCTATCGTCCACTATATGTGCTATCTTTCACTATAAGTGCTATCTTTCACTGTAAGTGCTATCTTTCACTGTAAGTGCTATCTTTCACTGTATATGCTATATTTCACTGTAGAGATGCTATCTTTCACTATAAGTGCTATCTTTCACTGTAAGTGCTATCTTTCACTGTAAGTGCTATCTTTCACTGTAGATGCTATCTTTCACTGTAAGTGCTATCTTTCACTGTAGATGCTATCTTTCACTATAAGTGCTATCTTTCACTGTAAGTGCTATCGTCCACTATATGTGCTATCTTTCACTATAAGTGCTATCTTTCACTGTAAGTGCTATCTTTCACTATAAGTGCTATCTTTCACTATAAGTGCTATCTTTCACTATAAGTGCTATCTTTCACTGTAAGTGCTATCTTTCACTGTAAGTGCTATCTTTCACCATAAGTGCTATCTTTCACTATAGAGATGCTATCTTTCACTATAAGTGCTATCTTTCACTGTAAGTGCTATCTTTCACTGTAAGTGCTATCTTTCATTGTAGATGCTATCTTTCACCATAAGTGCTATCTTTCACTATAAGTGCTATCTTTCACTATAAGTACTATCTTTCATTGTAGATGCTATCTTTCACTATAAGTGCTATCTTTCACTATAAGTGCTATCTTTCACTATAAGTGCTATCTTTCACTGTAAGTGCTATCTTTCACTGTAAGTGCTATCTTTCACCATAAGTGCTATCTTTCACTATAGAGATGCTATCTTTCACTATAAGTGCTATCTTTCACTGTAAGTGCTATCTTTCACTGTAAGTGCTATCTTTCATTGTAGATGCTATCTTTCACCATAAGTGCTATCTTTCACTGTAAGTGCTATCTTTCACTATAAGTGCTATCTTTCACCATAAGTGCTATCTTTCTTTGTAGATGCTATCTTTCACCATAAGTGCTATCTTTCACTGTAAGTGCTATCTTTCACTGTAAGTGCTATCTTTCACTATAAGTACTATCTTTCACTGTAAGTGCTATCTTTCACTATAGATGCTATCTTTCACTATAGATGCTATCTTTCACTATAGATGCTATCTTTCACTATAAGTGCTATCTTTCACTGTAAGTGCTGTCTTTCACTGTTTTGAAACAGTTGAAGATGGCATTTTCTTTTCCACTGCTTGTGTTTTGTATTCCACTGCATACTTTTATATTTGAGCTATTTACTAACAATCATAAACAGTTAAATATAAATAGTATGTTCTAAAAAAATTGCTTTGTCTTGACAGCAGACAGATACTAACTTGAAAGTTAATCCGGAACTATTTGTTATTATTAACGTTCACACTAACATACATGTAAGTTGTTGTGCGGTTGTGTCTTGTAGTGAAATGAGGCCCTCGGCAGATTTGTGTGTAAGATAGGATTTTATTTCACTTGTGGAATTGCAAATTAGGGTGATCACTCGATGAAATGAATTCCTATCTTACACTAATAAACACAGGTGTCCTCTATATAGTTCACCATTAGCTATGATAGCAACTGTAAACTGTGTGTTTTACATTTATTTATCGTCGCTACCAGTTGCCCAACTGTAAACTGTGTGTTTTACGTTTATTTATCGTTGCTACCAGTTGCCCAACTGTAAACTGTGTGTTTTACGTTTATTTATCGTCGCTACCCATTACCCAACTGTAAACTGTGTGTTTTACGTTTATTTATCGTTGCTACCAGTTGCCCAACTGTAAACTGTGTGTTTTACGTTTATTTATCATCACTACCAGTTGCCCAACTGTAAACTGTGTGTTTTATGTTTATTTATCATCACTACCAGTTGCCCCAACTATAAACTGTGTTTTACGTTTATTTATCATCACTACCGGTTGCCCAACTGTAAACTGTGTGCTTTACGTTTATTTATCATCGCTACCAGTTGCCCAACTGTAAACTGTGTGTTTTACGTTTATTTATCGTCGCTACCAGTTGCTCAACTGTAAACTGTGTGTTTTATGTTTATTTATCATTGCTACCAGTTGCCCAACTGTAAACTGTGTGTTTTACGTTTATTTATCGTTGCTACCAGTTGCCCAACTGTAAACTGTGTGTTTTACGTTTATTTATCATCTCTACCAGTTGCCCAACTGTAAACTGTGTGTTTTATGTTTATTTATCATCACTACCAGTTGCCCAACTGTAAACTGTGTGTTTTATGTTTATTTATCATCACTACCAGTTGCCCCAACTATAAACTGTGTGTTTTACGTTTATTTATCATCACTACCAGTTGCCCAATTGTAAACTGTGTGTTTTACGTTTATTTATCGTCGCTACCAGTTGCTCAACTGTAAACTGTGTGTTTTATGTTTATTTATCATCACTACCGGTTGCCCAACTGTAAACTGTGTGTTTTACGTTTATTTATCGTCGCTACCAGTTGCCCAACTGTAAACTGTGTGTTTTACATTTATTTATCGTCGCTACCAGTTGCTCAACTGTAAACTGTGTGTTTTATGTTTATTTATCGTCGCTACCGGTTGCCCAACTGTAAACTGTGTGTTTTATGTTTATTTATCATCGCTACCAGTTGCCCAACTGTAAACTGTGTGTTTTACGTTTATTTATCATCGCTACCGGTTGCCCAACTGTAAACTGTGTGTTTTACGTTTATTTATCGTTGCTACTGGTTGCCCAACTGTAAACTGTGTTTTACGTTTATTTATCGTTGCTACCCGTTACCCAACTGTAAACTGTGTGTTTTACGTTTATTTATCGTTGCTACCAGTTGCCCAACTGTAAACTGTGTGTTTTAACTTTTACGTTTATTTATCGTCGCTACCCGTTACCCAACTGTAAACTGTGTGTTTTACGTTTATTTATCGTCACTACCGGTTGCCCAACTGTAAACTGTGTGTTTTACGTTTATTTATCGTTGCTACCAGTTGCCCAACTGTAAACTGTGTTTTACATTTATTTATCATCACTACCAGTTGCCCAACTGTAAACTGTGTGTTTTACGTTTATTTATCATCACTACCAGTTGCCCAACTGTAAACTGTGTGTTTTAACTTTTACGTTTATTTATCATCGCTACCCGTTACCCAACTGTAAACTGTTGCATAGCGGATAATAAGAATTACAATACACCTGGAATGAATATACCAACCACCCGTCTAGCCCAAAGATTGTCATCTGGCTCATGCAGAAATTATAATTTACAACATATTTTCACACATTCAAGTCTGGGATGTTTCCAAGATTGGCAATACACCTGGGGAAACAAGGCACGGGTATGCAGGAGACAATGTATGTGTAGAGAAGTACGCAATGTCAGGACATACGGCGGCTATCAACCATATTGGATATAGTGTAAGTGAGGAGTTTCCAACAGCATACATTTATTCTATGTTAGATATGTATTTAGACAGGCCGTTTTTGACCATTATTATGCATAAAGGTAGGATAAATATTTGTATAAATTAAAAACAAACATTACATATTTCTTTTGTGCCTTCTAATGAGCAGTTGAGTTTTCTCAGTGAAAGAAAGTACTATCTTTCAATATAAGTGCTATCTTTCAATATAAGTGCTATATTTCACTGTCAGTGCTATCTTTCACTGTAAGTGCTATCTTTCACTATACATGCTATCTTTCACTGTAAGTACTATCTTTCACTATAAGTACTACCTTTCACTGTAAGTGCTATCTTTCACTGTAAGTGCTATCATTCACTATAAGTGCTATATTTCACTGTAAGTGCTATCTTTCACTGTAAGTGCTATCTTTCACTATAAGTGCTATCTTTCACTGTAAGTGCTATCGTTCACTATAAGTGCTATCTTTCACTGTAAGTGCTATCTTTCACTGCAAGTGCTATCGTTCACTATAAGTGCTATCTTTCACTATAAGTGCTATAATTCACTGTAAGTGCTATAATTCACTATAAGTGCTATTTTTCACTATGAGTGCTATCTTTCACTGTAAGTGCTATCGTTCACTATAAGTGCTATCTTTCACTGTAAGTGCTATCTTTCACTATAAGTGCTATAATTCACTGTAAGTGCTATAATTCACTATAAGTGCTATCGTTCACTGTAAGTGCTATCGTTCACTATAAGTGCTATCTTTCACTGTAAGTGCTATAATTCACTATAAGTGCTATCTTTCACTGTAAGTGCTATCTTTCACTGTAAGTGCTATCATTCACTATAAGTGCTATCTTTCACTGTAAATGCTATCTTTCACTGTAAGTGCTATCGTTCACTATAAGTGCTATCTTTCACTGTAAGTGCTATCGTTCACTATAAGTGCTATCTTTCACTATAAGTGCTATAATTCACTGTAAGTGCTATAATTCACTATAAGTGCTATCTTTCACTATAAGTGCTATCTTTCACTGTAAGTGCTATCGTTCACTATAAGTGCTATCTTTCACTGTAAGTGCTATCTTTCACTATAAGTGCTATAATTCACTGTAAGTGCTATAATTCACTATAAGTGCTATAATTCACTATAAGTGCTATCATTCACTGTAAGTGCTATCGTTCACTATAAGTGCTATCTTTCACTGTAAGTGCTATCGTTCACTATAAGTGCTATCGTTCACTATAAGTGCTATCTTTCACTGTAAGTGCTATCGTTCACTATAAGTGCTATCTTTCACTGTAAGTGCTATCTTTCACTATAAGTGCTATAATTCACTGTAAGTGCTATAATTCACTATAAGTGCTATCATTCACTGTAAGTGCTATCGTTCACTATAAGTGCTATCTTTCACTGTAAGTGCTATCGTTCACTATAAGTGCTATCTTTCACTGTAAGTGCTATAATTCACTATAAGTGCTATCTTTCACTCTAAGTGCTATCTTTCACTGTAAGTGCTATCGTTCACTATAAGTGCTATCTTTCACTATAAGTGCTATCTTTCACTGTAAATGCTATCTTTCACTGTAAGTGCTATCGTTCACTATAAGTGCTATCTTTCACTGTAAGTGCTATCGTTCACTATAAGTGCTATCTTTCACTATAAGTGCTATCTTTCACTGTAAGTGCTATCTTTCACTATAAGTGCTATAATTCACTGTAAGTGCTATAATTCACTATAAGTGCTATCGTTCACTGTAAGTGCTATCGTTCACTATAAGTGCTATCTTTCACTGTAAGTGCTATCGTTCACTATAAGTGCTATCTTTCACTGTAAGTGCTATAATTCACTATAAGTGCTATCTTTCACTGTAAGAGCTATCTTTCACTATAAGTGCTATCGTTCACTATAAGTGCTATCTTTCACTGTAAGTGCTATCTTTCACTGTAAGTGCTATCATTCACTATAAGTGCTATCTTTCACTGTAAGTGCTATCGTTCACTATAAGTGCTATCTTTCACTATAAGTGCTATCTTTCACTATAAATGCTATGTTTCACTGTAAGTGCTATCTTTCACTGTAAGTGCTATCATTCACTATAAGTGCTATCTTTCACTGTAAGTGCTATCATTCACTATAAGTGCTATCTTTCACTGTAAGTGCTATCTTTCACTGTAAGTGCTATCGTTCACTATAAGTGCTATCTTTCACTGTAAGTGCTATCGTTCACTATAAGTGCTATCGTTCACTATAAGTGCTATCGTTCACAGTGCTATCTTTCACTGTAAGTGCTATCTTTCACTGTAAGTGCTATCTTTCACTGTAAGTGCTATCGTTCACTGTAAGTGCTATCTTTCACTGTAAGTGCTATCTTTCACTGTAAGTGCTATCATTCACTATAAGTGCTATCTTTCACTGTAAGTGCTATCGTTCACTATAAGTGCTATCTTTCACTGTAAGTGCTATCGTTCACTATAAGTGCTATCATTCACTATAAGTGCTATGTTTCACTGTAAGTGCTATCGTTCACTATATGTGCTATCTTTCACTATAAGCGCTATCTTTCACTGTAAGTGCTATCGTTCACTATAAGTGCTATCTTTCACTATAAGTGCTATCTTTCACTATTTTGAAACAGTTGATGATGACATTTTCTTTTCCACTGCTTGTGTTTTGTATTCCTCTGCATATTTATTTGAACTATTTATAGCCTTTATTTTACCTACAATGCAAAGAATTAAGCCACATCTTCAAGACAGGGAGAAGTTTAGGGTATACAAGTGAGAAGTCTGTTCTATCTATCATGTGTCCACTATTATATTCTATTTGAAACCAACTTCTCCGCGAGTTGACAACTCTCAAATATTGGTGAGCGACTGTACCTTTTAAACAGTTATCTTGTTGTTAATCCCGTGACATAGATCCGATGTTTTACGATCCTGTATTTTATCCTACCTTCATGCAAAATAACATGCAAAACGGTCTGCCTAATAAACATTGCTTTACTAGGCAGTGCATTAGAAACCATTATGAAGTATAAACTCTATTTATTTTACAATGATTGGGAAACTAACTACTTATATTAATCACTCTTGTTGGCGTGGATTTTTAAAAAATTTAAACGTTATTTATTTTACAACGATTGCAACGCAAGTTTTAACAACTTATACCAATCACTCTCGTCGGCGCGGATGAAAGCGTATATGTGGTCATTTGTGTGAGAGGAAACCCACCTGTCCGATCTAGCGACCACCGTACCATCTCACACACTTCCCAGTCTGAGGATTGAACTGGGTTGCATTGGTGAGAAGCGAGCATGCTAATCACTTTGTTAATCAGAAAGTTTGAATAACATCATACCGCCGTGACATCATACCTGGTAAGATAATAAACTTCAGGTCATGAATGTTCTATGATCCGGTGTTTTATGATCCGGTGTTTTATGATCTGGTGTTTTATGATCCAGTGTTCTATGATCTTGTGTTCTATGATCCGGTGTTTTATGATCTGGTGCTCTATGATCTTGTGCTCTATGATCTTGTGTTCTATGATCCGGTGTTTTATGATCCGGTGTTTTATGATCTGGTGTTTTATGATCCAGTGTTCTATGATATTATGTTTTATGATCTGGTGTTTTATGATCTGGTGTTCTATGATCTTGTGTTCTATGATATTATGTTTTATTATCTGGTGTTCTATGATCTGGTGTTCTATGATATTATGTTTTATTATCTGGTGTTTTATGATCTGGTGTTTTATGATCTGGTGTTTTATGATCTGGTGTTTTATGATCTGGTGTTTTATGATCTGGTGTTCTATGATCCGGTGTTCTATGATATTATGTTTTATTATCTGGTGTTTTATGATCTGGTGTTCTATGATATTATGTTTTATGATCCAGTGTTCTATGATATTATGTTTTATTATCTGGTGTTTTATGATCTGGTGTTCTATGATCTGGTGTTTTATGATCTGGTGTTCTATGATCTGGTGTTCTATGATCTGGTGTTTTATGATCTGGTGTGGTGTTTTATGATCTGGTGTTTTATGATCCGGTGTCTAATGTTGTCAGAACTTGTTGTCCAACCCTTTTTGCCTGTATTTCCTAGTATATATGAATAATTGTGTAGAATGTGTTGATTATATATATGTATAGAGCAAATAAAATATTATTAAACTAAACTATTAAACTAAACTATGATCTGGTGTTTTATGATATTATGTTTTAATATCCAGTGTTTTCTGATTCTGTGTGTTATGTTTGATTAGTACGGTTGCATAGTGTCGGTATGTGTAGATGGTTCAGTGAAGGTGTGGTCACATAGAGGTGTAGAAGTCGCTGTGCTCTACACAGACACACAGAGGGCTAACAACTGTGATGTATCGGTCAAGGTCGAGGATGGAAGTCTACAAGGTATGATATTTATCACCAAGGCAACCCGATGAAGCAAATTGTCCGTACTGTGAAAAGTTGATACAACATAACACAAAACAATCAAATTGTTTGTTTCTTAGGTTCAAAGTCGCACCTACAGCTGAGGATATACAACGACTCACCATTTAAATTGGTGGAGAAGACCCTGGCTGTTCCTCCAAGCAGTATTACAGGCACCCGGATAGAACCACCTCAAGCCAGCTTGATAGCTTCCTCACATGAAATAATTCTACGCCCTCAGTGAGATTTGAATCTACAGCGGTGAGGGGCAAGTGATTTGAATTCAACAACCTTAACCACTCGGCCACATCTAATGTAGTTCATATCCTGATGTAAACTATTAGCCCGTAATTCATTAAGTGCTTATATTTACATGAATTATTCAAAGAATATGAAACTCATGACTCTGAGTATGCATGTCTGAGTATGCATGTTCGAGTATGCATGTCTGAGTATGCATGTTCGAGTATGCATGTCTGAGTATGCATGTTCGAGTATGCATGTCTGAGTATGCATGTCTGAGTATGCATGTTCGAGTATGCATGTTCGAGTATGCATGTCAGCTTCATGTTATTAGTGAGGAAATTCACAGGAAAATAGATCCAAACAGGGCATATTCATTCTTGTATTCAAAGCAAAACACTAATAAACAACGTGTATATTATTATGGCAATCGTGCAACGACAGCCATTTATCTATCATACAGTGGATAAGTAGGCGCCATATCTATCCCACCTCCATAGATATTACTGGGACTACATGAAATTCTGGCCTTTATTATGAACATTGGATTGGCTACTACATTGTCAATGTATGTCGTATTGGTAATGGCGTCAATAGGTGCTTCTATGGGGGAAGGGTTAATGTATGTCGTATTGGTAATGGCGTCAAGAGGTGCTTCTATGAGGGAAAGGGTTAATGTATGTCGTATTGGTAATGGCGTCAAGAGGTGCTTCTATGAGGGAAAGGGTCAATGTATGTCGTATTGGTAATGGCGTCAAGAGGTGCTTCTATGAGGGAAAGGGTTAATGTATGTCGTATTGGTAATGGCGTCAAGAGGTGCTTCTATGAGGGAAAGGGTCAATGTATGTTGTATTGGTAATGGCGTCAAGGTGCTTCTATGAGGGAAAGGGTTAATGTATGTCGTATTGGTAATGGCGTCAAGAGGTGCTTCTATGAGGGAAAGGGTCAATGTATGTCGTATTGGTAATGGCGTCAAGAGGTGCTTCTATGGGGGAAAGGGTAATGTATGTCGTATTGGTAATGGCGTCAAGAGGTGCTTCTATGGGGAAAGGGTAAATGTATGTTGTATTGGTAATGGCGTCAAGAGGTGCTTCTATGGGGGAAAGGGTAAATGTATGTTGTATTGGTAATGGCGTCAAGAGGTGCTTCTATGGGGGGAAAGGGTAAATGTATGTCATATTGGTAATGGCGTCAAGAGGTGCTTCTATGGGGGAAAGGGTTAATAGCCTGCCATGCAGGAAATATAGTGTCGATAACTTGAGCATGATTTTCAGTACCACTGGAATACACGAGATATTTTACTGGGAGGTATTGGCCTGCCATTCACCGATAAACAAATATTATTTCCTAAATAAAACATTATTAAATACAAAATAATTGACCTGTAGATACTGATGACATTGCCAAGGCTATGGTTGAGGAGAGACAGGATAATATATTACAGTGCAACTTTCAAAATGTGGTTGTTGCAACATGCGGGGATGATGGATCAGCCAGGCTATGGTACCCAGCTCAGGTATGGTAACCCCCTAAGAATGGTGCCCAGGTCAAGTATGGTACCCACCTGTGTAATGGTACCTAGGTCAGGAATGGTACCCAGTTCATAAATGGTACCCACCTCATAAATGGTACTCAGTTCAGGAATGGAACCCCGCTCAGGAATAGTTTCAAGTTCAGGAATGGTACCCAGCTCAGGTATGGTAACCCCCTAAGAATGGTGCCCAGGTCAAGTATGGTACCCACCTGTGTAATGGTAACTAGGTCAGGAATGGTACCCACCTCATAAATGGTACCCAGCTCAGGAATGGAACCCCACTCAGGTATGGTACCCAGCTCAGGTGTGGTACCCAGCCAGGTTATGTATGCTACCCACTGCTGCTATGGTATCTAGGTCAGGTATGTATGTTTATACCTATGTATACATATTTTTGTGGAAGTCGTGATAGCGCAGTGGATGCGCGTTCGCTTAATGTGCGAAAGTGCCGGGGTTCGAGCCCCGCTGGAGCCGTTACGATTGTACCCTTAGGCAAGGCATTTAAATTCCACGTTGCCTCTTCTCTTTCTCTCATGGCGATGGATTCCATCAGGAATGAGGTCTCGAGAGTGATTAATATAAGTTGAAATAACTTGTTTCGCAATCGAGCTAAAATAAATTTGTATAAACATATTTTTGGTAATGTCATCTTCAAGCATTTAGAAGTTAGAACAATGTTGCAGTAAGCCAATAGTATAGACTTCTTGCGTGCGTAATATCTAAGGCAGAAATTATACTGTAAATTATCTCAATTTATTTTCAGATGACTAAAATTGCTAGAACAGCTGCAACTGCCAAGGTTAAAACTTCGAAAAAGTCCAGTAAGAAACGAACACTAAAAGAAAAGAAATTCTAAGCATAAAATACATCAAATACATATGTTATTTTGCTGCACATTGATTCTATAGTTCGGAGGAAATTACGGGTGAAGATATAAATGGTTTACTTTCCCCGACAGTTGACCGATCTTCCATCTTGGAAGATCTATGCTGTCTCACGTGCACTATGTACAGTGTGTGTTCATATTTACTGTTCACCTATTCACGAGTTGTGCACCATCGGGCATCACCTGTATGTGATAACTCTTGCAAATATTGATTGATCTTAATGTGGGATTTATGTGACACCCATTTGAAGATACATGACCCGGGGGGGGTCTATTGATTAGCACATGTTTGTATGAAGATACATGACCGGGGGGGTCTATTGATTAGCACATGTTTGTATGAAGATACATGACCGGGGGGGGTCTATTGATTAGCACATGTTTGTATGAAGATACATGACCGGGTGGGGGGGTCTATTGATTAGAACATGTCTGTATGAAGATACATGACCGGGGGAAGGTGTCTATTGATTAGCACATGTTTATATGAAGATACATGACCGGGGGGGTCTATTGATTAGCACATGTTTGTATGCCTTTGTTAACAGAGAATACATTTGTTTATTTTGTTTTTTGCGCCCATTGGTTTTGTTTATTTATTATTAGCACTAGATCAGCTGGTCTGCAATGTATGTGCATGTGTTTATTTATCGTCGCTACCGGTTGCCCATATGAGCGACGCCTCCTGAAGAGATTAGTCATGTTATATTTTTGGAGGATAGTGAGTGCAATTATACAGACAGAGACCCATTCCAGAGTCTCCTCTGGTTCTTTTACGTGCACGGTGTAAAGCACTGACACGAGACCTCCATTTAAAGTCCCAACTGAAAGACTTAATTATTAGGGTCAGACAGGGGATCGAACCTGCAATCCCTGGATTACCAGTCCAGCGTGTTAACCACTGGACTACAGATCCGTCAGGTCTGCAATGTATGCAACAGAGATCTGCATATAATTATCCCCTGTGAACGACAAGACTCATAAATACATCACCTCGAATTAAAGTTGCACATTTTTCGTTTGGCCGACATTTGTGGTGCAGGTTTTCACCCACCAATAATAGCCCGACAGTCGCCATATGACCTAAGCTGTTGGTGCGACATTAAACCCCCAAAACAAACAATATTCGAAAAAAAATAGCTGAAAGTTGTTTGTTTAACCCATTTCATTCTGGATACCGTTCAAACAGTATTTGCAAAGAACATATTTACGTTTACCATTCAAAAACAACAAATCCATATTTCTAACTGTTCAGGCATACATTGCAGCTACAAAGAGGTTTGATTCATGATCCGACTACCTGGTGGGTATTCCAGGTCCATCCTTCCTTTCCTGTGTGTCACAGCAACCCATTTCATTTCATCCCATTTACTAATTTTCCATAGCTTCCAATTCAGTTCACCACCAATTAATGCACACATGATAACAAAACATGTTACAAATTGCCCCACTAATCATAAGTACGCATGCAAGCACCCAGGACCAATCGGGGCTAAAGAACTTAAGACAATGCCAATGCCCGTCATGTCTCACTAACCGCTCTCAATGCTAACAACTTTATATTGTAACATCCTCGTGGAAAGGAATTTACATAAGCTCTCAGCTTGAAAGGAATTTACATAGCTCTCAGCTGGTTTTCCAATCCATTTCAGATATCCTGTGTATTTGTATACCGTATATATATATTGAATGAACTGAATAAAATATGTTTAAACTAAAGAACATATAGCCAGATCAACCGCCACGGAAAGTTCCGTCTGATCAGGCTCTATGCTGTTTGCTATTCAGATGATCTTGCTAAGACACTTGGCTATGTAGCAAACAACTTAGATCCTGATCAGCATCATGCTGCGGCTGATCTGGATCTATGTTATTTGCAAACGCCTTCAAATGTATCCAGAATGAAATGGGTTATAAGAATACATTGTATATGCATATCAGTAATTTACCGTGTTTAAATCTGCAATAAAGCATGGTTACGCTTGTGATGTCAAACAGGACGTCATTTTACTAGATGTCATTTATGTTTTCTAAGAAATAACGCCAACTATTTTGGTCATGTTTGAATCAAAATAATATTTGTATTTGCGTCATATGTAGACGAATAAAACATGGTTTGTCATTCCGAGTGCTGGAATTTAACCACTTAGTGGCGTCTCTCGAGTCTCGACGCCAATACCTATTGCACATAGATCAACACATTAGTCAAACAAGCTATAATAAAGATCGGAACAACGTAGGGTATACAACACTTAATAATTCCTAGTAACCTCCATGAAGGTGGAGTTAGCAAGTTCACAGCTTAATAATTCCTAGTAACCTCCATGAAGGTGCAGTTGGCAAGTTCACAGCTTATCCATTGTGTACGATTGGTAAATTACAACTATAATGTATGAAATAAAACTACATCTCTATGGGGGAATGGGTTAAGAAAGTAACACAAACAACAGCATTTCAAAAATATCTTGTATAAATATAATCCTTGAAAATATTATACTGTAATTTTAAATATAACAAAACAAAGTGTCTCGAACACATGATACTATATACATGCACCGTATATTCCCCATGATCTTTTCATAAGTCAAGGAAACATTGTGGACATATGACATAAATTACTTTCCCATCTGAAGCGAACTCGCTACCACAGTTCTATCACGACTTCATTTCCATAATTTATGTCAAGAAAAAGGTTGAGTTATAGTCAGGTATATACAGTATACCATAAACCCAATCATTTATATTATATTTACTTATTTAACACTTTCGCACATAGCACTCTTGACACCATTACCAATACCACATACATTGACATAGCAGCCCCTCTTGACACCATTACAAATACCACATACATTGACATAGCAGCCCCTTTGACCCCATAACAAATACCACATACATTGACATAGCAGCCCCTCTTGACACCATTACAAATACCACATACATTGACATAGCAGCCCCTCTTGACACCATTACAAATACCACATACATTGACATAGCAGCCCCTCTTGACACCATTACAAATACCACATACATTGACATAGCAGCCCCTCTTGACACCATTACAAATACCACATACATTGACATAGCAGCCCCTCTTGACACCATTACAAATACCACATACATTGACATAGCAGCCCCTCTTGACACCATTACAAATACCACATACATTGACATAGCAGCCCCTCTTGACACCATTACAAATACCACATACATTGACATAGCAGCCCCTCTTGACACCATTACAAATACCACATACATTGACATAGCAGCCCCTCTTGACACCATTACAAATACCACATACATTGACATAGCAGCCCCTCTTGACACCATTACAAATACCACATACATTGACATAGCAGCCCCTCTTGACACCATTACAAATACCACATACATTGACATAGCAGCCCCTCTTGACACCATTACAAATACCACATACATTGACATAGCAGCCCCTCTTGACACCATTACAAATACCACATACATTGACATAGCAGCCCCTCTTGACACCATTACAAATACCACATACATTGACATAGCAGCCCCTCTTGACACCATTACAAATACCACATACATTGACATAGCAGCCCCTCTTGACACCATTACAAATACCACATACATTGACATAGCAGCCCCTCTTGACACCATTACAAATACCACATACATTGACATAGCAGCCCCTCTTGATTACAAATACCACATACATTGACATAGCAGCCCCTCTTGACACCATTACAAATACCACATACATTGACATAGCAGCCCCTCTTGACACCATTACAAATACCACATACATTGACATAGCAGCTCCTCTTGACACCATTACAAATACCACATACATTGACATAGCAGCCCCTCTTGACACCATTACAAATACTACATACATTGACATAGCAGTCTCTCATGACCCCATTACCAATACCACATACATTGACATAGCAGCCCCTCTTGACACCATTACAAATACCACATACATTGACATAGCAGCCCCTCTTGACACCATTACAAATACCACATACATTGACATAGCAGCCCCTCTTGACACCATTACAAATACCACATACATTGACATAGCAGCCCCTCTTGACACCATTACAAATACCACATACATTGACATAGCAGCCCCTCTTGACACCATTACAAATACCACATACATTGACATAGCTCTTGACACCATTACAAATACCACATACATTGACATAGCTCTTGACACCATTACAAATACCACATACATTGACATAGCAGCCCCTCTTGACACCATTACAAATACCACATACATTGACATAGCAGCCCCTCTTGACACCATTACAAATACTACATACATTGACATAGCAGTCTATCATGACACCATTACAAATACCACATACATTGACATAGCAGCCCCTCTTGACACCATTACAAATACCACATACATTGACATAGCAGCCCCTCTTGACACCATTACAAATACCACATACATTGACATAGCAGCCCTCTTGACACCATTACAAATACCACATACATTGACATAGCAGCCCCTCTTGACACCATTACAAATACCACATACATTGACATAGCAGCCCCTTTTGACACCATTACAAATACCACATATATTGACATAGCAGCCCCTCTTGACACCATTACAAATACCACATACATTGACATAGCAGCCCCTCTTGACACCATTACAAATACCACATACATTGACATAGCAGTCTCTCATGACCCCATTACCAATACCACATACATTGACATAGCAGCCCCTCTTGACACCATTACAAATACCACATACATTGACATAGCAGCCCCTCTTGACACCATTACAAATACTACATACATTGACATAGCAGTCTCTCACCCCATTACCAATACCACATACATTGACATAGCAGCCCCTCTTGACACCATTACAAATACCACATACATTGACATAGCAGCCCCTCTTGACACCATTACAAATACTACATACATTGACATAGCAGCCCCTCTTGACACCATTACCAATACCACATACATTGACATAGCAGTCTCTCACCCCATTACCAATACCACATACATTGACATAGCAGCCCCTCTTGACACCATTACAAATACCACATACATTGACATAGCAGCCCCTCTTGACACCATTACAAATACTACATACATTGACATAGCAGCCCCTCTTGACACCATTACCAATACCACATACATTGACATAGCAGCCCCTCTTGACACCATTACAAATACCACATACATTGACATAGCAGTCTCTCACCCCATTACCAATACCACATACATTGACATAGCAGCCCCGCTTGACACCATTACAAATACCACATACATTGACATAGCAGCCCCTCTTGACACCATTACAAATACTACATACATTGACATAGCAGCCCCTCTTGACACCATTACCAATACCACATACATTAACATAGCAGCCCCTCTTGACACCATTACAAATACCACATACATTGACATAGCAGCCCCTCTTGACACCATTACAAATACCACATACATTGACATAGCAGCCCCTCTTGACACCATTACAAATACTACATACATTGACATAGCAGCCCCTCTTGACACCATTACAAATACCACATACATTGACATAGCAGCCCCTCTTGACACCATTACAAATACCACATACATTGACATAGCAGCCCCTCTTGACACCATTACCAATACCACATACATTGCCATAGTAGCCCACAGTGTGCAGCACATTCTGTGCATATATCAGTGTGCAGCACATTCTGTGCATATATCAGTGTGCAGCACATTCTGTGCATATATCAGTGTGCAGCACATTCTGTACATATATCAGTGTGCAGCACATTCTGTACATATATCGGTGTGCAGCACATTCTGTGCATATATCGGTGTGCAGCACATTCTGTGCATATCTCGGTGTGCAGCACATTCTGTGCAGATCTCGGTGTGCAGCACATTCTGTGTAAGCGGGAATATCTCGGTGTGCAGCACATTCTGTGCATATATCAGTGTGCAGCACATTCTGTGCATATCTCGGTGTGCAGCACATTCTGTGCATATATCAGTGTGCAGCACATTCTGTGCATATCTCGGTGTGCAGCACATTCTGTGTAAGCGGGAAGATCTCGGTGTGCAGCACATTCTGTGTAAGCGGGAAGATCTCGGTGTGCAGCACATTCTGTGTAAGCGGGAAGATCTCGGTGTGCAGCACATTCTGTGTAAACGTATAAAAATGGATAAGTTGTGTCTTTCCAAATATTAGAATATTTCACAGCAAAAATCAATAACTTCACAATTGAACCCCTAGCGAACCTTTGTTACACGTAGTTATTGTACAGTATGTGTGTATAGGGTGTGTGCATTATTAATGCTACCTCCGCCCACAAACTGCTTGTATACCCCTGCACAGACTAGAACACTTCATATAATACTGATAAATATCAGATTAGCATAACAATAAATAACACCGACTATTAGCACTGGGCGTAGTATTATATTACCTCATTTATGACCCTTTTAACCCATTCAACACCAAGTAACTCACATGGACTGGTCCATGATATTCATAAACCAATAAATTAATCAGAAAATCACATTTGGACAAGTTCATTTATCAAAATGGGTAATTATGTCTAAAAATAGTCATATCACTGGCAAAAAGTGCAGATCCTGATGAGACGGCTCGTCACGAGCCGGCTCATCTGGATCTACACTTTTTGTAAGCCTATTTAGGTCTGTGATGTTGAAAGGGTTAATATTGGACACAGTATTTGCTCATTTACCGTAATGATTCTAATAGATGTTCATCCCAGAATTCGGTACAAAATCAATCATTTTCCACGTGAATATTGTGTGTTTTTACGTTTATTTATCGTCGCTACTGGTTGCCCATATGAGCGACGCCTCCTGAAGAGATTAGTTACTTTAGATTTTTGGAGGATAGTGCATGATACAGACAGAGACCCATTCCAGAATCTCCTCTGGTTCTTTTACGTGCACGGTGTAAAGCACCGACACGAGACCTCGGTTTAACGTCCCATCTGATAGACTGTTAATTTTATTAGGGTCAGACGGGGGATCAAACCTGCGATCCCTGGATTACCAGTCCAGCGTGTTATCACTGGACTACAGATCCGTCTGTTCTCTTGAATATTGGAAACAAAGCCTCTCTGTTATCCTTGATCCAAACAAGACTAGACTGACCTCTCAA
>CM026399.1:33025174-33156819 GCA_014843695.1 Archivesica marissinica
ATTGACATAGCAGCCCCTCTTGACACCATTACAAATACTACATACATTGACATAGCAGTCTCTCACCCCATTACCAATACCACATACATTGACATAGCAGCCCCTCTTGACACCATTACAAATACCACATACATTGACATAGCAGCCCCTCTTGACACCATTACAAATACTACATACATTGACATAGCAGCCCCTCTTGACACCATTACCAATACCACATACATTGACATAGCAGCCCCTCTTGACACCATTACAAATACCACATACATTGACATAGCAGTCTCTCACCCCATTACCAATACCACATACATTGACATAGCAGCCCCGCTTGACACCATTACAAATACCACATACATTGACATAGCAGCCCCTCTTGACACCATTACAAATACTACATACATTGACATAGCAGCCCCTCTTGACACCATTACCAATACCACATACATTAACATAGCAGCCCCTCTTGACACCATTACAAATACCACATACATTGACATAGCAGCCCCTCTTGACACCATTACAAATACCACATACATTGACATAGCAGCCCCTCTTGACACCATTACAAATACTACATACATTGACATAGCAGCCCCTCTTGACACCATTACAAATACCACATACATTGACATAGCAGCCCCTCTTGACACCATTACAAATACCACATACATTGACATAGCAGCCCCTCTTGACACCATTACCAATACCACATACATTGCCATAGTAGCCCACAGTGTGCAGCACATTCTGTGCATATATCAGTGTGCAGCACATTCTGTGCATATATCAGTGTGCAGCACATTCTGTGCATATATCAGTGTGCAGCACATTCTGTACATATATCAGTGTGCAGCACATTCTGTACATATATCAGTGTGCAGCACATTCTGTGCATATATCACACACACGTGCATATATTGGTGTGCAGCACATTCTGTGCATATATCAGTGTGCAGCACATTCTGTGCATATATCGGTGTGCAGCACATTCTGTGCATATATCAGTGTGCAGCACATTCTGTGCATATATCAGTGTGCAGCACATTCTGTGCATATATCGGTGTGCAGCACATTCTGTGCATATATCAGTGTGCAGCACATTCTGTGCATATATCGGTGTGCAGCACATTCTGTGTAAACGTATAAAAATGGATAAGTTGTGTCTTTCCAAATATTAGAATATTTCACAGCAAAAATCAATAACTTCACAATTGAACCCCTAGCGAACCTTTGTTACACGTAGTTATTGTACAGTATGTGTGTATAGGGTGTGTGCATTATTAATGCTACCTCCGCCCACAAACTGCTTGTATACCCCTGCACAGACTAGAACACTTCATATAATACTGATAAATATCAGATTAGCATAACAATAAATAACACCGACTATTAGCACTGGGCGTAGTATTATATTACCTCATTTATGACCCTTTTAACCCATTCAACACCAAGTAACTCACATGGACTGGTCCATGATATTCATAAACCAATAAATTAATCAGAAAATCACATTTGGACAAGTTCATTTATCAAAATGGGTAATTATGTCTAAAAATAGTCATATCACTGGCAAAAAGTGCAGATCCTGATGAGACGGCTCGTCACGAGCCGGCTCATCTGGATCTACACTTTTTGTAAGCCTATTTAGGTCTGTGATGTTGAAAGGGTTAATATTGGACACAGTATTTGCTCATTTACCGTAATGATTCTAATAGATGTTCATCCCAGAATTCGGTACAAAATCAATCATTTTCCACGTGAATATTGTGTGTTTTTACGTTTATTTATCGTCGCCACTGGTTGCCCATATGAGCGACGCCTCCTGAAGAGATTAGTTACTTTAGATTTTTGGAGGATAGTGCATGATACAGACAGAGACCCATTCCAGAATCTCCTCTGGTTCTTTTACGTGCACGGTGTAAAGCACCGACACGAGACCTCGGTTTAACGTCCCATCTGATAGACTGTTAATTTTATTAGGGTCAGACGGGGGATCAAACCTGCGATCCCTGGATTACCAGTCCAGCGTGTTATCACTGGACTACAGATCCGTCTGTTCTCTTGAATATTGGAAACAAAGCCTCTCTGTTATCCTTGATCCAAACAAGACTAGACTGACCTCTCAATCATGTATATAATTATATGGAACTTTTTTCAAAAGATTATTTCCACATTCATCGCAAATGTTGTATGTTTACTTGTAATTTATTAATTAAAATGAGCTTGTGCAATACATTTCAATAAATACTTCTTCTACACAATGTAATTACTATTATATATTAGAATTATTTTCCAAATATATGCCACAGAATCTATTCTATTTCAACTAATAAACAAACATGGTATGCGATAAATATATATATAAACAAGTTGTAAAATAATGCACGACACAGCATGCGTATCATACATAAAGATGTGCTATCAATGATCACAAAGTCTGTGCATACAAATTTACAATTATATCTCACTCTTTGCACATAATTATTTTCGGACTAATCTGAGTTGACCTACATCTAAACAGCAGTATCACACGATTACCTCCCCTGTATAGAGGATTGAGTATTAAGCAAATGTCTCTAGTGTGTTGTTAACCCATTTCATAAATTTCTACTTTCACTTTTGCGAGTTTGTCCTCTACTGATGAAAATTATTCAAAATATTTCGGAGATTGTGCAGTAGCAATGCTATCTATACGTGAAAACATGCATATTAAAAATGTTTGCGCTGTAATTCTTCTTTCATTCCGTTTAAGATGATGATTCCGTTTATTTACCCTCGCCACCGGTAAACCATATGGGCGAGCAGATTCCGTTTAATGTACAACTCTTGTCTTTTATCTATTGTTGTTATGAATACAATATTTCACACAAATGATTCATAGATCAGTTGTCACGGATATGATTGAATTCTCATAATAATAATACCAAACATGTTTAGTTGCTACGACGTCCCCTTGATCCAATGGCAACGTAAACATTGTCAGACAACCACTGTAAAGTGTATTACTTCGTAGTAACATATACAGATAATGAGTTTTGCACCGGTCATGTTATTTGGCAGTTTGGGAATGTGGAAGTTGGCTGCTCAATACAGACTTGCTGTTTAATAGCGATGACCGTTAACACAGATTTGACTGTACCTCAGTATTTGATTTGTAACTGATAGTAAATCTGACCGAAATATTATTTTGTATTTTCAATTTTATCAAATGAACTATCTTATACGTCCAGGTATAAAGTGCAGGTGGTACCAGGTGAGAGGCACATATTTTATGGTGCATGTGTTGTATTCCTGCAACTATTAGATAACTATATTTTGTAGCAACAATACATATTGTCTTAATAAAGTACTATTTTATTTTAAACAACTTCAACTAATTCCTGCAGCTATAGTATATTAGTATATTACTGTGCACGTTAGGGGCGTATCTAGCCATTTTTACGTTGTAGTCACGAATAATAAACTTAGCATCGACTATATGGTGGTGTTGGAGGGGTTTGGGGGCATGGTCCCCCAGGAAAACATTGAATCCATGAAAGCCGATGGTATACTGTGATGCATGTTAATGTACGTTTTCCATGTTCGATATTCATAGAGTGGAAGTCGTGATAGCGCAGTGGATGCGCGTTCGCTTCAGGTGCGAAAATAATAGTAAATCACACAACCCGGAACACAACTGGTTCCCAGAGATAAGTTCTGGTACCCAGAAGTTAAACTACCAGTATAAAAGCACCATTTTTAAAAATTAGGTCATAGAATTTGTTTTTGCGTATTTCAACCAACAAGGTCGTATTTTATAAATGTGCTAAATATTTGAAGCTCTTAATAAGATTGCAAATATTTCGCAAAACTGTATGATTTCCTGGAATCATCCATATTTCTAGAGAAACATGGTCACATGACTCTTCCGCCATCTTCCAAATTCTGAGTTGGATGCTAAATAAAACCACTGAAAGCATTCTTTCAACAAACAGTAGATACGTCTGATTTTAACAGACCATCTAACGTGCCCATCGTGCAAGCTAAATTTCACATCTCCCTTGCTTTAAATGCTTTCTTTCCTCAACAGAATCTGAAAATAAAAATAAAGTAAAGTGTTTGTTTATTATAGTGTCACCCCTATTTAAAGGGTCAGCCATTTCTGACTTACGAGACACCTCTTTTTATGAACATCAGTACTTCCCAAATCCTATGCTTGTATGCCAGGTTGGTAGGCAATTGGTAACCATTATTTAACTAGCCGGTGGCTCACCAACCGGCCCTATCAGAACGAACCGCTGACGAGATTCAAACCGTCGACCTCCCACTCCGTAGGTGGATGCCTTAACCACTAGGCCACGGAGACGGTGAAATATTTAAGGATAACTTTGCTAAAATCTGACTGGAGATGGTTAAACACATTGAAACACATTTTACATGCACAGTGTAAAGCACCGACACCAGACATCGGTTTAAAGTCCCATTTGAAAGATTGTTAATTTTATTAGGGTCAGACGGGGGATCGAACCTGCGATCCCTGGATTACCAGTCATAAAGGTGTTATTTATAGAATATTCATATACGAAGAAAATACATTTGATAAACTTAAGTCATAAGAAATGAAAAGGAATTCTCAAACCTGTCAAAATATATGTACATATATTCGCAAGTACAGTCAAACCTGTCGATAAAGGCCACCCTTGAGAAAGTCAAAAAGTGGCCTTTGTTGGCAGGTGACCTCTCAATATGCATTGAAAATGGCTAGACGGGAGATAAAAATGGTGGTCTTTAGAGACAGGTTTTTCATATGCGACCTTTATTCGGAGGTGGCCTTTAGCACAGGTTTTACTGTATACTGACTTCTCGTATTCTCGATGGGCCCAAATTCTCGAGGCAACATGTTATTTGGACAATGTTTTGTTCGCGTGAACCACAAGTGTCGGTACTTCATCAAATGCTTACTAGACTGTAAACGATATACAATACAAATATATGAGAAAAATGTTGTTTGGAGTTGTATGTTCATTTATAATAACACCATCCAGGGTCTCATAACAATACCTCGAGAATAGGGTAACATCAAATGAATATTGTAAGCAAACCATAGCTGTGTTCCGAGGCATGTCACATGGAAAATAATCTAATGTTGAAAATATTTTACTGGAAACATACCGTAAAACTTTAAGTTAAATGAAGACAAGATATATTTGGTTGAATGAGCTAATGCTGATTAAAGTCTTAAAACCTTGAGAACTAGGAACACCAGTCTTAATCTCAGTGGTTAGCATGCTCGCTTCTCACCAATGCAACCCGGGTTCGATCCTCAGTAAGAATGTGAGATGGTACGATGGTCGCCAGATCAGACAGGTGCGTTTTTTCACCGAGTACTCCGGTTTCCTCCCACAGGAATCACCACATTTACGCTTTCATCCGCATCAACGAGAGTGATTAATATAAGTTGTTAAAACTTATTTCGCAATTGTTGTAAAATAAATAAAGTTTAAACTTAAACTCCGAAAAGAATTAGATCAATAATCAGTAATATTCCTTGGAACTATTCCGATTGGATTATTAGAATGTAACAAGATGTTTTTTTATATATGAAGAATAATCATAATCCAATCAGAACGCTCGTATCAACGCTCGTTTCAACGCGAATTGCGCCGCTTTAGAAATTTTCAAAACAAATTGAAAATGCTACGAAATCTCTTTTTGACGTACATTTTTGCCGAATAAACCTACACGTTAGTGGAAACACAATTTATTGATAATGTTATTCACTGATAAAACTCTCCCGTCGAAGATTTTTTTTTGTTGCTGACAGAACCCGTGTCCTAGTATGGAAATGTGACCTGCTATGGCCAATGTTTGTGGCAATTGTTTGCAAAGTATACATGCATGCAGCTTAAAGTTGTGTTTTATTTGAAGAACAATATAAAGACTCGGGATAGGCGTTATATTTGGACAGCTTTGTACAAAATTGTTTCAGATAGGGCCATTTTACTGATCGATGCGAAATCTGACATCCCACAGAGTAGAATCCCTGTACTTAAATATATATACTAGTACCCCCAAACGTGCCGAATCTCTGTGATCCACCACATACTAATTATCATTACGTGATTCTCTTTAATTACGATAATCTTCACTTTACTTAGATACCAGGTGTCAAACTCATGTTTCCTGTCGTCAGTACATTACATTTAACATATATAATTTAGATAAGAAACACTGTAATTTTGCTTAACCCTTTCCCTCATAGAAGCACATCTTGACGGCATTACCAATACAACATACATTTACAATGTAGTAGCCAAACCAATGTTTATAATAAACGCCAGAATCTCATGTAGTTCCAGTAATATCTATGAAGGTGGGATAGATATGACGGCTACTTATCCACTACATGATAGATAAATGGCTGTCGTTTTGTATGGAGATATAATAGTATATTAACCTAAATCTCTATGTAGTCCCAGTAATATCTATGGAGGTGGGATAGATATGGCGACTACTTATTCACTGCATGATAGCTAAATGGCTGTCGTTTGTATGGAGATATAATAGTATATTAACCTAAATCTCTATGTAGTCCTAGTAATATCTATGGAGGTGGGATAGATATGGCGACTACTTATACACTGCATGATAGCTAAATGGCTGTCGTTTGTATGGGGATATAATAGTATATTAACCTAAATGTCTATGTAGTTCCAGTAATATCTATGGAGGTGGGATAGATATGGCGACTACTTATCCACTGCATGATAGTTAAATGGCTGTATGTCGTTTGTATGGAGATATAATAGTATATTAACCTAAATCTCTATGAAGGAAAGGGTTAATGACGAATGTTGTTGTATTCGGTTGCAAATACTTAATTTCCTGTATACTAAACATTCCTCAGTCATTTTCCAGCAATGGTTAATATGTTTGCAAACTTTTAAGATTACCATTATAAGTTAGTTCGAAACAGCAAACAACAACATTAACACATACTGCGAAATATATCACTTAACAATATCGGTCTGGTAGGCAACATGCATCAAATAAAAAAATATCAGCATTAGTAACACGTTTTTCGGATACAGTCAAATTCGGATATGCATGTGTGACAATATTGTGCAAAGATTTTGAATCCTGCATGGGTGTTCATACAGCAAGTCTGTGTTAGTGGTCACCTCTATGAAGCAGTAAGCTTGTGTTAGTGGTCACCTCTATGAAGCAGTAAGCCTGTGTTAGTGGTCACCTCTATGAAGCATTAAGCAGGTGTTAGTGGTCACCTCTATGAAGCATTAAGCCTGTGTTAGTGGTCACCTCTATGAAGCATTAAGCCTGTGTTAGTGGTCATCTCTATGAAGCATTAAGCCTGTGTTAGTGGTCACCTCTATGAAGCAGTAAGCCTGTGTTAGTGGTCACCTCTATGAAGCAGTAAGCCTGTGTTAGTGGTCACCTCTATCAAGCAGTAAGCCTGTGTTAGTGGTCACCTTTATCAAGCAGTAAGCCTGTGTTAGAGGTCACCTCTATCAAGCAGTAAGCCTGTGTTAGTGGTAACCTCTATCAAGCAGTAAGCCTGTGTTAGAGGTCACCTCTATCAAGCAGTAAGCCTGTGTTAGAGGTCACCTCTATCAAGCAGTAAGCCTGTGTTAGAGGTCACCTCTATCAAGCAGTAAGCCTGTGTTAGTGGTCACCTCTATCAAGCAGTAAGCCTGTGTTAAAGGTCACCTCTATCAAGCAGTAAGCCTGTGTTAGAGGTCACCTCTATGAAGCAGCAAGCCTGTGTTTGTGGTCACCTCTATCAAGCAGTAAGCCTGTGTTAGAAGGTCACCTCTAACAAGCAGTAAGCCTGTGTTAGAAGGTCACCTCTATGAAGCAGCAAGCCTGTGTTAGTGGTCACCTCTATCAAGCAGTAAGCCTGTGTTAGAAGGTCACCTCTATCAAGCAGTAAGCCTGTGTTAGAGGTCACCGCTATCAAGCAGTAAGCCTGTGTTAGAAGGTCACCTCTATGAAGCAGTAAGCCTGTGTTAGTGGTCACCTCTATGAAGCAGTAAGCCTGTGTTAGAAGGTCACCTCTATGAAGCAGTAAGCCTGTGTTAGAGGTCACCTCTATGAAGCAGTAAGCCTGTGTTAGAAGGTCACCTCTATGAAGCAGTAAGCCTGTGTTAGTGGTCACCTCTATGAAGCAGTAAGCCTGTGTTAGAGGTCACCTCTATGAAGCAGTAAGCCTGTGTTAGAGGTCACCTCTATGAAGCAGTAAGCCTGTGTTAGTGGTCACCTCTATGAAGCAGTAAGCCCGTGTTAGTGGTCACCTCTATGAAGCAGTAAGCCTGTGTTAGTGGTCACCTCTATGAAGCAGTAAGCCTGTGTTAGTGGTCACCTCTATGAAGCAGTAAGCCTGTGTTAGGTCACCTCTATGAAGCAGTAAGTCTGTGTTAGTGGTCACCTATATGAAGCAGTAAGTCTGTGTTAGAAGATCACCTCTATGAAGCAGTAAGCCTGTGTTAGTGGTCATCTCTATGAAGCATTAAGCCTGTGTTAGTGGTCATCCCTATGAAGCATTAAGCCTGTGTTAGTGGTCATCTCTATGAAGCATTAAGCCTGTGTTAGTGGTCACCTCTACGAAGCAGTAAGCCTGTGTTAGTGGTCACCTCTATCAAGCAGTAAGCCTGTGTCAGCAGGTCACCTCTATCAAGCAGTCAACCGGTGTTAGCAGGTCACCAGCTGGATAGCTTCCTCACCTGTACGATTCAAACCTACAGCAGTGAGGGATGAGTGATTTAAAGTCAAGGACGGCTCCTAATGGTGCAGAAACTAGGTTAATACCTGCAGGTAAGTGCATGCAGCAGGCTGTTCACTGGATTGAGTGGGTTGTACCTTGCAACAGGGGCTTTACCTCATCACCATCTGACCCAGATGATACATCCTGTATTACCTCCTTTTTTCTACCATTTTCAAGAATCGGTGCCATAGCAGTAACTGAATAAAATATGTTTAAAAGTCACAGGAATATAAAACTGCAAGAACTAATAATGCACAATAGTCTAACAAAACGTTATAATATTACGTCTTATTTATGCAAATTCAGTTTAACTTGATTGCAAAGTTCTTACAACATGAATTAAATCGCTCTCGAGACCTCATTCCTGATGGAATCCATTGACACGAGGGAGCGAGAGAAGAGGCGTGTGGAAATTAAGTGCCTTGCCTAAGGGCACAATGGTAACGGCTACAACTGGGCCTCTCACACCGAAGTGAACGCGTTACCAGGGCTTCCTACACGTAATATAACATAGCTGTTCAATGGTAAATGATCATCTATATACTTTAGTTTTTGAAGATTGTGTAGGTATGTGTTCATATATTTACAAGATAACGGAAAACAGTGATTCACAAGAAAAAGATCTTGGAATACGCTTCGATTACGAAATGAAATTCAGGTTTCATATTAACGATGCTGTAAACATGGGAAATAGAACAATTGGACTGACAAAATGATCCTTCTTGTCAATCAATTAACTAAACTTTAAGAAACCCAACAAGCCACTAGTAAAATCAATACTTAAAATATGTACGATATATTATGGAAACGCAATATGGAGTCCAATGTATAAAGGAGACATATATGCTCTTGAAGGAGAGCAAAGACGTTCCACTAAACTTGTTCACGGCTTGGGGGCATTAAGTTACGAGCAAAGACGTGCCACTAAACTTGTTCACGGCTTGGGGGCACTAAGTTACGAGCAAAGACGTGCCACTAAACTTGTTCACGGCTTGGGGGCATTAAGTTATGAGCAAAGAGTGCCACTAAACTTGTTCACAGCTTGGGGGCATTAAGTTACGAGCAAAGACGTGCCACTAAACTTGTTCACGGCTTGGGGGCATTAAGTTACGAGCAAAGACGTGCCACTAACTTGTTCACGGCTTGGGGGCACTAAGTTACGAGCAAAGACGTGCCACTAAACTTGTTCACGGCTTGGGGGCACTAAGCTACAAGCAAAGACGTGCCACTAAACTTGTTCACGGCTTGGGGACATAAGTTACGAGCAAAGACGTGCCACTAAACTTGTTCATGGCTTGGGGACATAAGTAGAGCAAAGACTGCCACTAAACTGTTCACGGCTTGGGGCATTAAGTTACGAGCAAAGACGTGCCACTAAACTTGTTCACGGCTTGGGGGCACTAAGTTACGAGCAAAGACGTGCCACTAAACTTGTTCACGGCTTGGGGGCATTAAGTTATGAGCAAAGACGTGCCACTAAACTTGTTCACGGCTTGGGGGCATTAAGTTACGAGCAAAGACGTGCCACTAAACTTGTTCACGGCTTGGGGGCATTAAGTTACGAGCAAAGACGTGCCACTAAACTTGTTCATGGCTTGGGGACATTAAGTTATGAGCAAAGACGTGCCACTAAACTTGTTCACGGCTTGGGGGCACTAAGTTACAAGCAAAGACGTGCCACTAAACTTGTTCACGGCTTGGGGGCACTAAGTTACAAGCAAAGACGTGCCACTAAACTTGTTCATGGCTTGGGGGCACTAAGTTACAAGCAAAGACGTGCCACTAAACTTGTTCACGGCTTGGGGGCACTAAGTTACAAGCAAAGACGTGCCACTAAACTTGTTCATGGCTTGGGGGCACTAAGTTACAAGCAAAGACGTGCCACTAAACTTGTTCACGGCTTGGGGGCACTAAGTTACAAGCAAAGACGTGCCACTAAACTTGTTCACGGCTTGGGGGCACTAAGTTACAAGCAAAGACGTGCCACTAAACTTGTTCACGGCTTGGGGGCACTAAGTTACAAGCAAAGACGTGCCACTAAACTTGTTCACGGCTTGGGGGCACTAAGTTACAAGCAAAGACGTGCCACTAAACTTGTTCACGGCTTGGGGGCATTAAGTTACGAGCAAAGACGTGCCACTAAACTTGTTCACGGCTTGGGGCATAAAGTACGAGCAAAGACGTGCCACTAAACTTGTTCACGGCTTGGGGGCATTAAGTTACGAGCAAAGACGTGCCACTAAACTTGTTCACGGCTTGGGGGCATTAAGTTACGAGCAAAGACGTGCCACTAAACTTGTTCACGGCTTGGGGGCATTAAGTTACGAGCAAAGACGTGCCACTAAACTTGTTCACGGCTTGGGGGCATTAAGTTACGAGCAAAGACGTGCCACTAAACGTGTTCACGGCTTGGGGGCATTGTTCACGGCTGGGGGCATTAAGTTACGAGCAAAGACGTGCCACTAAACTTGTTCATGGCTTGGGGGGCGTTACTTAAACAAAGAAATATTATTTTTATTTTAAGCTGAAAAGTCTTTTTATGATTAAAAAAAACAATGCACCCATGTGCTAAATGGCGTTAGAACGTCGTGTTTAGAAAATAAAATAAATGACCCGACAGCTTGAATCCGAAAAGATTGGCGTACCACATGTGCAAAGCAGCTAGAAATAAAATGTGGTATTCCTGCTTCCAACTAGTGGAACAACATTAGACATTGGAACATGCCGCGGTCATAATTACATGTCTTCATGAAGCATGTGTGACAATGGTAGGCGTATCACTTAATTCTGCTAAAACCTTGAGGAAATACACGTAATAGTCAAGCATATGTTTACAATAAGCATTATAAGGAAGATAAACGTTATTTGTGTCCCTGTTAGGCCACCATACATGTGTTCAAGTTCATCTGTGGCATATGAATAACATGTCAATAACAAATGATACATAGATCCAATAGAGTGTGTTTTGCACCAACCATAGTAGACTTATGACCGAAAATAGTATGCCACAGCTACGCTGGGACCAATATGCAATGTCCCTATAGCCAAACATATTCCTAAGTGTATGTCCTAACTATTTGCCAAATGCCATGCTTTTATCATTGAAATCCGCAATTATGTCGAAATATTTCACATATCTATTGCACTACAAGGTTTTGTGGAGCATGTGTGACTAGGGGTATTGTATGCGAATATCACTTAATTGTGCTAAAATCTTGAGGAAGTTATAGTCAAGCATATTTTTACAAGGTGTTACATGCTAAATCAATCATAAAATTATCTGTCATACAAAGCTGTGTATTACTTGATTTTTTGTGTGTTTTACGTTTATTTATCGTCGCTACCGGTTGTCCATATGAGCAACGCCTCCTGAAGAGATTAGTCATTTTAGATTTTTGGAGAATAGTGCAATGATACAGACAGAGACCCATTCCAGAGTTTCCTCTGGTTCTTTTACCTGTACGGTTCACAGCATCGACACAAGACCTCGGTTTAAAGTGTCCCAGATGAAAGACTGTTAATTTTATTAGAGTCAGACGGTGGATCGAAATCATAAAATTGTATACCTTTCTTCCTGCGTGTACCCAGTGTTTTTGAAATCAACGTGGCAAGAGCTACTGCGGCTATAATGCTCATACCTCCAGGGATGAACGCGACTACTCGGCGATAATATGAAACACACGCCGGACAACAGCCACTGAAATGTTAAATAGGAAGTTGGGTATAGTACAGTATAGTTTTATTTGTGCATCATATCATAGTACATACATAACATTTTGTATGACAAAACAATTACAAATACCACAATATCACCAATGATTGCAATGTTCTTATCACAGAAAGTTTAATTGCACAAACCATTATTTCCATATGTCACAGACTTTTAACTAATACTGTTTATAAATACACATGCTGATAGTATGATGAAACTGTTTATAAATACACATGCTGATGGTATGGTGAAACTGTTTATAAATACACACCCTGATGGTATGGTGAAACTGTTTATAAATACACATCCTGATGGTATGATGTAACTGTTTATAAATACACATGCTGATGGTATGATGTAACTGTTTATAAATACACATGCTGATGGTATGATGTAACTGTTTATAAATACACATGCTGATGGTATGATGTAACTGTTTATAAATACACATGCTGATGGTATGATGTAACTGTTTATAAATACACATGCTGATGGTATGATGAAACTGTTTATAAATACACATGCTGATGGTATGATGAAACTGTTTATAAATACACATCCTGATGGTATGATGAAACTGTTTATAAATACACATCCTGATGGTATGATGTAACTGTTTATAAATACACATCCTGCTGGTATGATGAAACTGTTAATAAATACACATGCTGATGGTATGATGAAACTGTTTATAAATACACATGCTAATGGTATGATGTAACTGTTTATAAATACACATCCTGCTGGTATGTATAAACACATGCTGATGGTATGATGAAACTGTTTATAAATACACACACACCCTGATGGTATGATGAAACTGTTTATAAATACACACCCTGATGGTATGATGAAACTGTTTATAAATACACACCCTGCTGGTATGATGAAACTGTTTATAAATACACATCCTGATGGTATGGTGAAACTGTTTATAAATACACATCCTGATGGTATGATGAAACTGTTTATAAATACACACCCTGATGGTATGATGAAACTGTTTATAAATACACATGCTGATGGTATGATGTAACTGTTTATAAATACACACCCTGATGGTATGATGAAACTGTTTATAAAATACACATGCTGATGGTATGGTGAAACTGTTTATAAATACACACCCTGATGGTATGATGAAACTGTTTATAAATACACACCCTGATGGTATGATGAAACTGTTTATAAATACACATGCTGATGGTATGATGAAACTGTTTATAAATACACAACCTGATGGTATGATGAAACTGTTTATAAATACACACCCTGATGGTATGATGAAACTGTTTATAAATACACATCCTGATGGTATGATGAAACTGTTTATAAATACACACCCTGATGGTATGATGAAACTGTTTATAAATACACATGCTGATGGTATGATGTAACTGTTTATAAATACACATCCTGCTGGTATGTATAAACACATGCTGATGGTATGATGTAACTGTTTATAAATACACATCCTGCTGGTATGTATAAACACATGCTGATGGTATGATGAAACTGTTTATAAATACACACCCTGATGGTATGATGAAACTGTTTATAAATACACACCCTGATGGTATGGTGAAACTGTTTATAAATACACATCCTGGTGGTATGATGAAACTGTTTATAAATACACACCCTGATGGTATGATGAAACTGTTTATAAATACACATCCTGATGGTATGATGAAACTGTTTATAAATACACATCCTGATGGTATGATGAAACTGTTTATAAATACACATCCTGATGGTATGATGAAACTGTTTATAAATACACATCCTGATGGTATGATGAAACTGTTTATAAATACACATCCTGGTGGTATGATGAAACTGTTTATAAATACACATCCTGATGGTATGATGAAACTGTTTATAAATACACATCCTGATGGTATGATGAAACTGTTTATAAATACACACCCTGATGGTATGATGAAACTGTTTATAAATACACATCCTGATGGTATGATGAAACTGTTTATAAATACACATCCTGATGGTATGATGAAACTGTTTATAAATACACATCCTGTGGTATGATGAAACTGTTATAAATACACATCCTGATGGTATGATGAAACTGTTTATAAATACACATCCTGATGGTATGATGAAACTGTTTATAAATACACATCCTGATGGTATGATGAAACTGTTTATAAATACACATCCTGGTGGTATGATGAAACTGTTTATAAATACACATCCTGATGGTATGATGAAACTGTTTATAAATACACATCCTGATGGTATGATGAAACTGTTTATAAATACACATCCTGATGGTATGGTGAAACTGTTTATAAATACACATCCTGATGGTATGATGAAACTGTTTATAAATACACATGCTGATGGTATGATGAAACTGTTTATAAATACACATACTGATGGTATGATGAAACTGTTTATAAATACACACCCTGATGGTATGGTGAAACGTTTATAAATACACATCCTGATGGTATGATGAAACTGTTTATAAATACACATCCTGATGGTATGATGAAACTGTTTATAAATACACATCCTGATGGTATGATGAAACTGTTTATAAATACACACCCTGATGGTATGGTGAAACTGTTTATAAATACACATCCTGGTGGTATGATGAAACTGTTTATAAATACACACCCTGATGGTATGGTGAAACTGTTTATAAATACACATCCTGGTGGTATGATGAAACTGTTTATAAATACACACCCTGATGGTATGGTGAATCTGTTTATAAATACACATCCTGATGGTATGATGAAACTGTTTATAAATACACATGCTGATGGTATGATGAAACTGTTTATAAATACACATCCTGATGGTATGATGAAACTGTTTATAAATACACACCCTGATGGTATGATGAAACTGTTTATAAATACACACCCTGATGGTATGATGAAACTGTTTATAAATACACACCCTGATGGAATGGTGAAACTGTTTATAAATACACATCCTGGTGGTATGATGAAACTGTTTATAAATACACACCCTGATGGTATGGTGAAACTGTTTATAAATACACATCCTGGTGGTATGATGAAACTGTTTATAAATACACATACTGATGGTATGATGAAACTGTTTATAAATACACATACTGATGGTATGGTGAAACTGTTTATAAATACACATACTGATGGTATGATGAAACAACTTACTAGTATGATAAGTAAGTATGTTCCTCAATAATAACACACCTTTTTTTCGGGCACCAAAAAAGGGGAAATATATTAGATATTCAACAATTTTAAATAATTTGATTCAAGACAAGTAAGTAAACTTGAAAGATGTTATTTTAAGGGGAGACAATTTGAAACAATTTATTGGTCCCAACTCCATAAATGAGGAGTTTTTCCTTGTGGACAGATGTATTTACGTCAAATAATGACAATGTATAAACATAAATTTGTAGGATAAGTATTTATTGCTGTCATCTCAATGAACCTTGGTAATAGCGTTACAGTAGGCAATATTTACAATTTCACTTATTTTAATTGTGATGAGCTGGGCATGTTTTACGTTTATTTATCGTCGCTACTGGTTGCCCATATGAGCGACGCCTCCTGAAGAGATTAGTCATTTTAGAGTTTGGAGGATAGTACAATGATACAGACAGAGACCCATTCCAGAGTCTCGTCTGGTTCTTTTACGTGCACGGTGTACAGCACCGACACGAGACCTCTCTTTAAAGTCCCAGTTATAGTCGAACCTGCGATCCCTGGATTACCAGTCCAGCGTGTTACCACTGGACTACAGATCCGTCTGTGGGATACACAGGTAAATGAGAAATTATTGGATACCCGGAACCTACAGAAGTGATTGAAGTGAACAAGCTCAGCCAATTAATGAATATGTGTAATAGGTAGACCAGATCTTGTGCTAACTCGGTCTTTCAAGATCGTTCATTCTTTCAATGATTGAATAACAGATTCATTCCAGCAACACTACGGTATACCACAGACTCTGAAAGCCTAGCATTTGTGCTGGTAGGGGACAAATTATCTATCCGTTGCGTTTCGGAAAGATTAACAACGTACCAGTAATGTTGCAATATACACTTACATGCCACACGGATGAAACTGCTGAATGAGAGCTATGGCTGCACTATGTACCAGTAATGTTGCAATATACACTTACATGCCACACGGATGAAACTGCTGAATGAGAGCTATGGCTGCACTATGTACCAGTAATGTTGCAATATACACTTACATGCCACACGGATGAAACTGCTGAATGAGAGCTATGGCTGCACTATGTACCAGTAATGTTGCAATATACACTTACATGCCACACGGATGAAACTGCTGAATGAGAGCTATGGCTGCACTATGTACCAGTAATGTTGCAATATACACTTACATGCCACACGGATGAAACTGCTGAATGAGAGCTATGGCTGCACTATGTACCAGTAATGTTGCAATATACACTTACATGCCACACGGATGAAACTGCTGAATGAGAGCTATGGCTGCACCATTTGATAATTTATCTGTAAAACTCATTGCCCCATATACAAACGCTCCGCTCTCCTGCAGAATGAAGAAGAATTGAATGAACCACAAAGTAATTAGTTTATATAAATTTATTTTAGCTCGATTGCAAAACAAATTCTTTCAACTTATAATAATCACTCTCGAGACCTCATTCCTGATGGAATCCATCGCCACGAGGGAGAGAGAAGAGGCAACGTGGAATTTAAATGCCTTGCCTAAGGGCACAATCGTAACGGCTCCAGCGGGGCTCAAACTCTGGACCTTTCGCACCTGAAGCGACCGTGCATCCACGGCGCTATCACGATTTCCACGTGTAAACTTCTACAAAGTAATTAGTATAGTTACATGTCCATTGAAACTGGAGGAGGACATTGTATCCAAAAATCACGAGCCCGTATCCAACCAGAAAAAGCCATATCATAACTAATTCATGAGAAAAACGCATGCGCACTCGGTGCTAGTTTGTTTACTTCCTGTAGCGTATCAGCATGCCAAGTTTGGCTGGATACCTATGCTGATATGAATCTAGCCGCATAGCAACAGGGATCATTTTAGAGGGCGATGTGGGCGAAATTGTCGCCCTAGGGACCCTGACTTCTCCCTAAAAAAAGAAAATATATATATTTTGGTTTTTACGATTTTCAAACAAAATGTTGTCTAGTAAGATACACTGGCCCATTATAAAGCACTCCTTCTATTCAAATGTTGTATTTAAGGGTCATACTGTGCATTTTAACCCTATTTTGCAGAAGTATATTAGAGAACACCATTTAAGGAAGCGATCATACGCTTTCTCACTTCTCTCAACAATTCTGACCTAGAATGAACCCTGATAGCAACCTCTAAGGCATACTGTACTACATACTCAATAGCCAATATCGATGGGAATAGAACAGCGCTGAATGTGAGAAGTGATAATGCTGTTGTCCGGTTGCCCATATGAGCGCCGCCTCCTGAAGAGATTAGTCATTTTAGATTTATGGAGGATAGTGCAATGATACAGACAGAGACTCATTCCAGAGTCTCCTCTGGGTCTTTTACGTGCACGGTGTAAAGCACCGACATTAGACCTCAGTTTAAAGTCCCATCTGAAAGACTTAATTTTTATTAGGGTCAGACGGGGGATTTAACCTGCGATCCCTAGATTCCCAGTCCGTGTTAACAACTGGACTACAGATCCGTTATTTATATGGTTCTCACTTACTGTATTATCACCGATCAGATCTGCTGTCATGGCAAGGGAGGTAACCAACATTGTAGAACCACCGATCCCACTGAGTATTGCTGCCCCGTACACAAGCTTGCTTTCCTGTGGCAAGTAATAGAATGCCGCACTAGCACCAACTGAAAACACTACCCCAATCAAGTATGTCACCTGTAACGGAACAATGTTCCAATTAATTGCTAGTAGTTTTCAACAGTAAATACCATTTATTAATATTCTCTAGTTATATGGCCAGGTCAGTCACCGATTAAACTTATTTAACCCTTTTCTTCACAACTTCACAGCAGAAGTGGCCAATTAGAGACACCGGTTAGTTACTGCACTTGAATACTTGGGGTCAGTAACCTCACTATACTATTTTAAAAATTGAGCCACAGTCAATGCACAAACTTTGATTTATGTTATGTTATGTTATATTTCGGGTTTTACGCCTGCATCAGCACCATTTTGGGCTATATCGCCGGCGGGCAGTTTACCTAACAACACCTTTCCTAGGCAGGCTCCAGCGGTTAACCAGTACTTGGGTGCACCAACCTCCGTAAGAAACTGCCAACTTTTTCATATAAATGAGACACGGTCTGAGCGGGGCTCGAACCCGTGACCATCAGTGATGATAGGTTACAGTGGTATACAAGTCAGCGACCTTAACCACTCGACCACGGAGGCGGACTAAACTTTGATTTAAATTTAATTTGTGTGAAAATAAAGAATATATGATTCCTATAATAAAACCAATAGAATTTACACTATTTTCTATTATTGTCATAAATACCGTAAAATTGAATATATATATATATATACCTTTCTGCCAACTGCAGCATTGATATACTTCATGAGGAGGGATGTTACAAACCCGCTGACGTACACAGTCAATGGTATAATGGCTATAGAATCCTGAAATATTAGAGGGATGTTACAAACCCACTGACATACACAATCAATGGTATAATGGCAATAGAATCCTGAAATATTAGAGGGATGTTACAAACCCACTGACATACACAATCAATGGTATGATGGCTATAGAAAAACCTGAAATATTGGAGGGATGTTACAAACCCATTTTGATATATACCATCTCCATGGCCTAGTGGTTAAGGAACCCACATATGTAGTGGGAAGCGAAGGTTCGAACTTCGTCAGGGGGTTATTCCGATATGGCTGGTTGGTGAACTCCCGACTAGTTAAATAATGGTTACCGATTGCCTGGCCTGGCGCCTGGCATACAAGTTAAATAATGGTTACTGAATGCCTGGCCTGGCGCCTGGCATACAAGTTAAATAATGGTTACCGATTGCCTGGCCTGGCGCCTGGCATACAAGTTAAATAATGGTTACTGAATGCCTGGCCTGGCGCCTGGCATACAAGTTAAATAATGGTTACTGAATGCCTGGCCTGGCGCCTGGCATACAAGTTAAATAATGGTTACTGAATGCCTGGCCTGGCGCCTGGCATACAAGCATAGGATTCGGGAAGTACTGATGTTCACAAGGTGTCTCATAAGTCAGTAATGGCTGGCCCTTTCAATAGGGGGTGACACTATAATAAACTACCGTACCACTTAATTTTTATTTTTTACTCTATAAATGGTATAATGGTTATAATCTAATACTTTGAGTGATACAGTACTCCAGAGCAAACTCACACAGATAAGATGTACAAAGAAATGGGTTAGAACGTTCGTTTGTTAGTTTGTTTTTGGGGTTTAAAGCCGCACAGCTTGGGTCATTATGGCAACTCTCCAGCTCTTATTGGTGGAGGAAGACCCCGGGTGCCCCTTTGAACAGTATTTCAGGCACGGACAGGCACCCAGGTAGAACCTCCGACCTAGTAGTGAATAACATATATTGCTGCTGTTTGTTGTCAGCTAATACAACAATTGTGATCTAAAATGTGTCGCACCCTGATGTGGAATTTCTTTTTTGAGCCAATAAGGCAATATATACAATGTAGGTAAATTATAAAAGTATAAACTTTATTTATTCTATAACGATTGCGAAACTAGCTTTAACAACTTATATTAATCGCTCTCGTTGGTAGAGAACATGTGGTCATTTGTGAGGAAAGAAACTGGAGACAGTACCACATCACATACTTCCCGATTCTACATGTACATGTTTGTTTGTTTGTTCGGGTGTTACGCCTTCATCAGCACCATTTTGGGCTATATCGCTGATGGGCAGCTTAACCTAACAACACCTCTCCTGCAGTTAACAAGTATTTGGTGCACCAACCTCCGTAAGAAACTGCCATCTTCTTCATATAAAGAGACACGTCATGAGCAGGGGCTCGAACCCATGACAATCAGTGATGATAGGCTACCCTTTTGCAATGTTACACACATGTATGTATGCATCTTATACATTGTTAATTTATATTCTGTATCATGCATGTATGTCAACTGTACTGTTTAATATGCATATGCAATAAAATATGGTTAAATCAACTGGCATATAAGTCAGTGACCGTAACAACTCGACCACGGAGGCGGACTCAGTACTACATGTAGGATCGAACCCGCATTGCATTAGTGACAAGCGAGAGTGCTAACAACTGCACCAATCAAACAGCCTATTATAAATTCTATCACCATTTTTCCAAAATAGCAAAACTAAAATTTATGATGTACCGGTACATGTATACGAGATAATGAGAAAATAGATGTTTCATACTTACTTTATCAAGTTTAATGGTTTCTGTTAAATACATGGGCAAATATACTTGAGATATGTTCACAACCAGACGAGTAGACATGTATATCAACGCTATCTACAAATATATATACAATAATATTGTTATATTTCAGGTTTTACGCCTGCATCAGCACCATTTTGGGCTATATCGCCGGCAGGCAGTTTACCTAACAACACCTTTCCTGGGCAGGCTCCAGCGGTTAACCAGTACTTGGGTGCACCAACCTCCGTAAGAAACTGCCAACTTTTTCATATAAATGAAACGCGGTCTGAGCGGGGCTCGAACCCGTGACAATCAGTGATGATAGGTTACAGTGGTATACAAGTCAGCGACCATAACCACTCGACCACGGAGGCGGACTATATAATTATATACAATAAAAGTAAAATATGAAACATATCTACCTGTCTAATGGCTGTAGTACAGTACTAGTACCAGTCTGAGTGTTACTAAGTGTTACTAAGGGCGGGTTACGTCATATGTAACCAAATGCAAATAATGATCTTTACTGTGAAAAGTTGATACAACAAAACTCAAAATTGATGAAAATAACATCAACTCAGCCCGAGTTATTTCGATCGATTCAAATAACTGCAATTCCGTCGAGTTATTTCGATCGATTATTTACCTCCATTGTAACAACCTTTCATAAGAAATCTGTTTGTTTCTTTCTTTTTGGGGATCAAAGTAGCACCATCAACTTATATTGTGCCTCTCCAGCTATTATTAATGGAGGAAGACCCCAGGTTCCCCTCCGAGCAGTATTTCATGCACGGATAGGACCCAGGGTAGAATCACCGACCTTCCACAAGCCAGCTGGATACCTTCCTCTTTTGAGAGGGATTCGAACCTACAGCAGTGAGGGGCAAGTGATTTGAAGGCAACAAACTTAACCACTCAGCCACCAAGACCCCTGTGTTAGTTGTTGAACATGAGTATGAATTGTTATAATTCTCTCTACCATACCATGCATAACACTATGTTTTGTTGTTTTTTATGTTTATTTATCGTCGCTACCGGTTGCCCTTATGAGCGACGCCTCCTGAAGAGATTAGTTATTTTAGATTTTGCAGGATAGTGCATGATACAGACAGAGACCCATTCCAGAATCTCCTCTGGTTCTTTTACGTGCACGGTGTAAAGCACTGACACGAGACCTCGGATTAACGTCCCATCTGAAAGACTGTTAATTTTATTAGGGTCAGACGGGGGATCGAACCTGCGATCCCTGGATTACCAGTCCAGCATGTTACCACTGGACTACATAACCGTCTGTGCATAACACTACACATTTGTGAGGTTATATCTATTCTCTGTACATTCTCTCTACCATACTGTGCATAACACTACACATTTGTGAGGTTATATCTATTCTCTGTACATTCTCTCTACCATACTGTGCATAACACTACACATTTGTGAGGTTATATCTATTCTCTGTACATTCTCTCTACCATACTGTGCATAACACTACACATTTGTGAGGTTATATCTATTCTCTGTACATTCTCTCTACTATACTGTGCATAACACTACACATTTGTGAGGTTATATCTATTCTCTGTACATTCTCTCTACCATACTGTGCATAACACTACACATTTGTGAGGTTATATCTATTCTCTGTACATTCTCTCTACCATACTGTGCATAACACTACACATTTGTGAGGTTATATCTATTCTCTGTACATTCTCTCTACCATACCGTGCATATCATAATTAAATGTACAGAATTTATCAATAAAGTAGGTGCAGAGACTATGTATGGTCATACATAAGATGGTAACCACGTCAGTAATTGGTGTTCCTAAAGAAATGTGCAAGTGCCCCAGCACACTATAGTGATACACATTTATAGAAGTTTCATAGAAATCCACCACTAATCAATACTGAGGATAAGCTTTGGACGGATAAATGTGTGGATTCATAGTAAATTAAAGGGCAATAACTCTGGTGTTACTGTATCGATCCTGACGAAAAATGCACGTGCACTACCATACTATGGTGATACATATTTATAGAAGTTTCATACAATTCCACCAATTAGGTACTAATTACCAGTACAGGCTTCAGACGGACACATTTGTGGATTTTAGTCAATTAAAGGGCAATAACTCTAGTGTTACAGCGCTGATCCCTATCAAAAATGCACATGCACCAGCATACTATGGTGATACATATTTATTTTAAGTTTGATAGAAAATTCCACCCATTGGTTACGGAGAATTGTGACAGTCAAACCTGTCCTAAGCAGCCAGCAAAGGGAATCACAGAAAGTGGCTGCTTAATAGAGGTCAAATGTATAGTAAAACAACATATTGGGAATCTAGAAACTGGCTGCTTAATACAGGTTGGCTGCTTAATAGAGGTGACCACTAACACAGGTTTGACTGTAATCTCATCATGACACTTCAAGGCACAATACACAATGGTTGCAGGGTAGTAGCCAGGGTTGTATAAACATTATAATCACTTCAGAAACAATCACCAAAGGTTGCAGGGCCGTAGCCAGGGCTGTATAAACATTATAATCACTTCAGAAACAATCACCAGGGTGCAAAATGGAAGAAAGTGTTTTGATATATCTGTATCTGGTCTGAAGGCCACGGCTTATACACTGGCATCATGCAACAAGAACTCAGTAGACCAGAACACAGTACAAGTAACTACTACTACAAATTGTCGCAAATGTTATTTCCAAGAAAATTTAAATGTATTCTTAGAATTACCTGATAAAACTGATATTCTTTTAACCAACATTTCCAGGTCATTTTTAAACGACACAGCGTTGATCTCTCTATAGTAATCAATGCCGAGGACTCTGTCAGAGGCCCGCTCGTTACAGAATCCGACCTTGAGTGTCGCTTTTCTCGAACTCCGATGTGAAATATGAAACAGAATAGAATGCCAATACCCACAACTATTAACACCAGCATCTGAAATATAGTCAAATATATATAAACACACTGTGAACAGGCTGCTCTCAAGACAGACGGATCTGTAGTCCAGTGGTAACACGCTGGACTGGTAATCCAGGGATCGCAGGTTCGCTTTCCCGTCTGACCTTAATAAAATTAACAGTCTTTCAGATGAGACTTTAAACCGAGGTCTTGTGTCGGTACTTTACACCAAGCACGTAAAAAAGAACCAGAGGAGACTCTGGAATGGTTCTCTGTCTGTATCATTGCACTATCCTCCAAAAATCTAAAATGACTAACCTCTTCTGGAGGCGTCGCTCATATGGGTAACCGGTAGCGACGATAAATAAACGTAAAACACACACACAAATAAAAATAAAGCTAGTCGACAATTTAAATTGTCGAATAGCTAATTTTGACCTCAGAAATTTGAGGGTTGATGTGTAGTATCCACTTATCAGAAGCGTCCCCAAGTCTAAAAACAAAATATGGGGATAAAATTCTCGTCTTATAGGCGAGTGTATATGGTATCTCAACAAATTGGGGAAGCAGTTAAGCAAGCAAGTCCCGGCATATCCCCGGTCCACTGAAGCGTTATTCAATCGCCCATAACTTAATTTACACAAATTTTACCAAAAATATAATCTTGAATTAGAAATTGCTACCGATATGTTGCACGAATTATGTCCATATCCCTCAAGCAGTTTGCGACAACAACATATTTGTGCATGTATATAAATGATCTCTGACTTTCTAAATATGACATTTGACCTTTAAGTATGACCTTGAATCAATGTGCGCTCTGCACAGCATCTCGATCTTGGGAACATTGAAGTCAATTTATTTCACAATCACTCATGAAGTTCAAGAGATGTGAAGCAGACAAAATATTGTGCCTATGACCGTTGACAATTAAATATGACCTTGAACTGATATGTTTTAACATTGCAATCTACACATTGCCAATGATATGTTAAAGCAGCATTACATCGTATGAAATAAAATATATTTAAAAAAATTCAATATTTACGTATGGGTAGCAATGCTGCTACACATTCTAACATTATACTTTGTATGCTTATGCTCATTTGGTAAACAGTGTTTTTTTTGCGATAAAACAAACTCGAAACCGAAAGTAGGACTTTCCGAGTCAATCGGTCACGCACTTGTTTACAACCGGAACGCATCGTCCGCACTTGTTTACATTCAGAATACATCGACCCCATTTGTCCCACGTTGTCTTTTTTAATTAAATTACTTGATATGTTGATTCATACCTCCGTTAGCTAAGTCTTTTAGGGACATTTCTACATCCCCGCGAGGGGTTCGACATTATAGGAAGATATATAGATAGTATTTCATGTTCAAAATATATACGTTGTTTTCTACAGCCTCTGTTGTTTCACGCATGCGCGCTAAGCGTGTTTACATTTCGTATGTTGATAAACAAATTCGCGTATATGACGGTTTAAATTTATTGGAATTTTATCGTTTCTGAGCGACTATTTCGATTTTTGTAAGCACACACACATTAGTATTTATATTTTACCCAAAATATCCTTTATTACGATGTAATGCTGCTTTAAGTATTTGCCCCAAGTTATTTCCCAATAATTCATTTGATTAACACCATTAGAGGGGGCACAAAATATTGTGCCCATTATCTTGTGACCTTGAACCAATATCTTGTGACCTTGAACCAACATGTGTTGAATGTTGGCACTTTGCACATACGTTGTATATATCTGTATTTCAGGCACCCGGGTAGAACTACCAACCTTCCACAAGCCAGCTGGATAGCTTCCTCAATTGAAAAAATTGGACACCCCCAGTGGGATTCGAGCCTACAGTGGAGAGGGGCAAGTGATTTGAAGTCAACTACGTTAACCACATGGTCACAGAGTTCAATCACAAGTGATTGAAATAACTTCAAGAGAGTTTGGTGTTTTGTTGTATCAATGTCTCACAGGAAAGATAGTATAGGCTAGTATATAAAGGTTGAGAAATGTTACCCCGAATTATTACAGACGGATCTGTAGTCCAGTGGTAACACGCTGGACTGGTAATCCAGGGATCGCAGATTCGATCCCCCGTCTCACCCTAATAAAATTAACATTCCTTCAAATGGGACGTTAAACCGAGGTCTCGTGTCGGTGCTTTACACAGTGCACGTAATAGAACCAGAGGAGACTCTGGAATGGGTCTCTGTCTGTATCATTGCACTATCCTCCAAAAATCTAAAATGACTAATCTCTTCAGGAGGCGTCGCTCATATGGGCAACCGGTAGCGACGATAAATAAATGTAAAACACACACACCCTGAATTTTGGAGAATCTTCTTCAGTAAGTTTGCCAGACTCATCATCATCTTGCCCAACCACAAACAGCACCCAAGCTATACCATACACCACCATGTTAGATAACACTGTAAATGCATATCTGTAAAACACAACATATTATTGTTTATTTGGAAATACCCACATTGTTCAAATGTAGAATTTGGCACTACCCACAGTGTTCAAATGTAGAATTTGGCACTACCCACAGTGTTCAAATGTAGAATTTGGCAATACCCAGTGTTCAAATGTAGAATTTGGAAATACCCACACTGTTCAAATGTAGAATTTGGAAATACCCACACTGTTCAAATGTAGAATTTGGAAATACCCACACTGTTCAAATGTATAATTTGGCCATACCCACTGTTTTCATTATGTAGCATTTGGCATTACATACAGTTTTCAAAAGTAGAATTTGGCATTACCCACTGTTTTCCACTGTTTTCCACTGTATAATTTATATAATAACCATACTCCTTATTTCCAAATGTATAAATTGATAATTCCCTAAAATTGTTCAGACATGTACATGTAGTATCGCTGAAATCTTGTAAAATGTATGCATTAAACTAACCTAGAGCCATTGAGACCAACTCTCTCTTGCGGACAATCGGTGAGATCTGGTATGAGTGACAGGTGATTAATCTGCGTAGATGCCCAGCCGAACTGGAACACGACAACAAACGGAGCGTAGTAGATAAACTGGGACCAGTCTGGAGCATTGTCGCATGTAATGCAGCCCACAAACAGAAATGGGAAACTACACACCACACACAGTGTTCCTGAAATCAGGAGAGATAAATAACGGAATATCGTCATAACTATACAACCAGGACAGATAAATAACGGAATATCGTCATAACTATACAACCAGAACAGATAAATAATGGAATATCGTCATACTATACAACCAGGACAGATAAATAACGGAATATCGTCATAACTATACAATCAGGACAGATAAATAATGGAATATCGTCATAACTACCTATACAACCAGGACAGATAAATAACGGAATATCGTCATAACTATGCAACCAGAACAGATCAATAACGGAATATCGTCATAACTATACAACCAGAACAGATAAATAACGGAATATCGTCATAACTATACAACCAGGACAGATAAATAACGGAATATCGTCATAACTATACAACCAGAACAGATAAATAATGGAATATCGTCATAACTATACAACCAGGACAGATAAATAACGGAATATCGTCATAACTATACAACCAGGACAGTATATGTAGTTATCCTATACCAATCACTGTCATTGACATGGATACAAACGTATATGTAGTTATCCTATACCAATCACTGTCATTGACACGGATACAAGCATACATGTATATGTAGTTATCCTATACCAATCACTGTTGTTGACACGGATACAAGCATACATGTATATGTAGTTATCCTATACCAATCACTGTTGTTGACACAGATACAAGCGTATATGTAGTTATCCTATACCAATCACTGTCGTTGACACGGATACAAGCGTACATGTACATGTAGTTATCCTATACCAATCAATGTCGTTGACACAGATACAAGCGTACATGTACATGTAGTTATCCTATACCAATCACTGTCGTTGACACGGATACAAGCGTACATGTATATGTAGTTATCCTATACCAATCACTGTCGTTGGTGCATGTGCACAATTATTAAGTTATCACGAAACTATTGAAAATTCATACAATTAAACAACATAGAAGTATTGTGATGTATCTACATGTATATATAAAAATTAACTATACTCACCAATAAAATGCCATGTTTTCCGTTTTCCCATGTTAAAGCAGCCTTTGACTCGATCCGACTCGTACCCGATGAACGGTGTGAATATTGCATCGCTGATCTGACCTATCAACACCAGGTCTCCCGCTAGAGCGTTGTTGAAGTTCTTCACTTGATGGAAGTAAATAATCATGTAAGTAAACCACATAGACGCCGTCAGATCGTTCAAAACATGGCCGACACTGTACGATAATTTCTGGCCGACCGACAGCTGACGCTTGCTGGGTTCTACTGGACTAGACATTATATATCTCCTAAACAACTTTCATACAAAAACATTAATGTACATTGTAGTCTAGAAAAAAGTCCAGTTAATCAATCACAAAATAGTTGTCGAGTAATGGTACAATTGTTGCACCTTATTCTGTTATCAATTTTTTGTCCCACGTGCATGGTTCCCACATGCATTTCCTGTGCATTTATAAATACTGAGTACTATAAATAAATAAATAAATAGTTTCACTAAATATATTCTATTTTAGCTATATTATATAACATCTGTTTCTCTAATTACTCTTCAAATACATTATTGCACATTTGAAAAAATATTTCTTAATAAATAAAACAATTCACAGATGTCTTTATATCACAAAATTTCAATTGTCATGTGAGACAGGTATATGATGTAAATCCTGAATGATTGATCCATCTTGTGTTACCATACAGCAGTATTGTATGCATGCATTTCTCAGGTAACCGATATATTTTCACATGGTCATATTATACAATGTCATTGAAGCGTGCAGAGACAGTAAACCCCAGCAAGCTTACTTCCTTGTGATATTAAGTCACTATATTATATAGTATACAGATATTAAGCCCCCTCCGAATACATTCTCTTTCTGAATGACAAGAATGGCTTTGATGCTTGACAACTATTCTGTAGGATTTCTGAAAAGAACAAGAAAAACAGACTTTGAACAACACAACCTTCTGGCTATTGGTCACTCCACTGACAAAATAACTGTTCACCTCTAACATTGTGTGTGTGTTTTACGTTTATTTATCGTCGCTACCGGTTGCCCATATGAGCGACGCCTCCTGAAGAGATTAGTCATTTTAGATTTTTGGAGGATAGTGCAATGATACAGACAGAGACCCATTCCAGAATCTCCTCTGGTTCTTTTACGTGCATTGTGTAAAGCACCGACACAAGACCTCGGTTTAAAGTCCCATCTGAAAGACTGTTAATTTTATTAGGGTCAGACGGGGGATCGAACCATCTAATCACACACATACACTTGTGACCTTTTTATGGCCGAATGCTTCAGATCTATGAAGTTTGATTAAATTTGGACAATTAGTTTGGGAAGATGTTATGTAAAGGGTTCTTTTTTTCTATAACATTAAAACACTGTCGTGACGTCATACCTATGTACTTGCAGTCAATTATTATTAATATTGTACTGGTGTCAAAAGGCCAGAGTATTATATTAAATACTAAGTCTACATGCAGGAAATGAACAATTTGAATTAGTAGCATCTTATTATATAAGTGTGTGTTTTAAGTAAGATATCAGCCGAAAACGGATCCAATATGTCAAATATTGGTACTGTCTTTGGCACTACACACCTCACACAGTCCAATATGTTACATATTGGATTGTTTTCGGCTCATATCCTATACATATAAAGATTGTACGAGAATAACAGTTATCTCTCTTGTCTTTCACAATTATCTACAGGGATGCGAGTTCACAAGTGATAAATGTTGATATAGGAGAGCATAGGCGTCGGAGCAGGGGCCGCAGCGATCACGACCCCAATATTTTGGCCAGGCAGGCGGATTTTTTTATTTTATACTTGTGGAATTTATACGGCACATTGCAAGTGATGGCTATGTAAATCTGCTCTGGGTTCTTACGCACTGTATGCAGGGTTGGTATAAAATCGATTGTACAGTATCTACATCTCAAAATTTCTCCGGGGGACCATGCCCCACGGACTCCCAGCAGACCTGGCCCTCAAAATCTGCGGCCCCAATGTCAGCTGGGTTCCGACGTGCCTGGAGAGTTGATCAGTCTGCTGGTTATCCACCACATTAGACGGACCTCCCAATAAATTCAGAAAATGATTGATGGGTAGGAAGAGAAGGAAGAAAGAGTTAAGACTCCATGTAATCATTATGGATTACTGTGCTAGCGTTAATGCTATATCTATTAATGGGAACTTGAGATTGTATCCATAAGGAACAAAAAAACCATCTACCTCTCTCCTGGGATCCCCCCTTTCTAGTATAAGCCACCAAGAACTGTGTACCTCTATCCTAGGACCCTTCCCTTCTAGTATAAGCCACCAAGAACCTTGTACCTCTATCCTAGGACACCATCTAGATAAGGCACCAACAAACAGTGAGTATGGCACTCTTCATAGAGTACATGCATACTCATAATACTGGGACTAGGTATGGCAGCAGGCAAGGGAACCAAGTAAAATAATCTCTATACACATATATATAAAAGTGTCTCTTTGTACTAATATTAACCACGATAAAAACGACCGAGAATCTATGGGGAGCTGATACGTTCCTGTGATCTATTATTCTATATGAACGCAGACATTATATTTTATTGTCCTTGTTTTAAATACAAAAACATATTATCGTGGTAGAACAATCAAAACTGAAATTACTCACCTGTGTTAGTGTGTAGGTATCGAAAACATGTCAACAGCCGATACAAATGCAAGTGATGTTCTCACATGTCCGATATCCACATGCCGATGGTTTGTGCTAACCCTAGTCACAATGACTGGCTATCTCCATATAGTATGTACACCACATGAATGATGCTTGACTAGATAACACTATCAATGTGGTACAATAATGATACATATGGCTTCATATGCACACAATTTTAACACACACCCACTGACAATGTTTCATAGTCACATGACCGGGCACATCACATGATATGAACAAGTCACATGACATCTATTTTTAAAACAACATTGGCGCAAGGGATAGTTTTAAACAATAACAGTTCCATTGAGTATGTTGAAGGAAGCAGCAGTACCGCACAAATCAACGGACTTCAGAGGCCTAACTTCAAATTATCCCCAACTGCCAATGCCTTTGAACAACAGAGTAAAAAAGTAGGCCAACAATTTGAATGGAATTGAGCAGTACTAGTTTGAATTTCTGCACGAAATCTAGTCCAAATATTTAGATTTTTCACGAAATAACAGAAACAAATTATTTATGTAGGTCTTATATATTGAACTACACGAAATTAAATCATGCCCACAGATACACTTCTACAAATATTCAGGAGACACCAGTCAACGTCTTAAAATATAACGTCCAGTCTGCTGATAGGCTAAACAATGTGGAAATCACAAAGATCGGCTTTCGACAAGTAATTAAAGATCTGGCAGCCCCAAAACTTCGATGACCATCTCCGGTCTCTGTCCAACATTCAAATACAGCTAATCGGGGCGAATATTAGAAGTAAAGTCACTGATGGTGAAGTCCTAAGTGTCATCGGCCCATTAACACACCTTTGAAGGCTGTACAGCTGAATCATGCTGGTGATACTATTATCAGAGTGCTGTCATCTTCAGTAGGATTATCGCTGACAACCTTATACACGAGGTACTTCAGACAGGAATTACCACACCAGTTCACAAGAACTACAGGGGGATAACCATCCCACCAGCAATTGATAGGGTATTTGATGTAGTCCTGTTTAAGAAAATGACAGTTCTGGAAGCCTATTAGGCGTGTTTGATGTCCTGTTGAAGTAAATGACAGTTCTGGATGCCGATTAGGCGTGTTTGTTGAAGTAAATGACAGTTCTGGATGCCGATTAGGCGTGTTTGATGTAGTCCTGTTGAAGAAAATGACAGTTCTGGAAGCCTATTAGGCGTGTTTGATGTCCTGTTGAAGTAAATGACAGTTCTGGAAGCCTATTAGGCGTGTTTGATGTAGTCCTGTTGAAGAAAATGACAGTTCTGGATGTCGATTAGCCATGTTTGATGTAGTCCTGTTTAAGAAAATGACAGTTCTGGAAGCCTATTAGGCGTGTTTGATGTAGTCCTGTTTAAGTAAATGACAGTTCTGGATGCCGATTAGGCGTGTTTGATCTAGTCCTGTTGAAGTAAATGACAGTTCTGGATGCCGATTAGGCGTGTTTGATCTAGTCCTGTTGAAGTAAATGACAGTTCTGGAAGCCTATTAGGCATGTTTGATGTAGTCCTGTTGAAGTATATGACAGTTCTGGATGCCGATTAGGCGTGTTTGATCTAGTCCTGTTGAAGTAAATGACAGTTCTGGATGCCGATTAGGCGTGTTTGATGTAGTCCTGTTAAAGAAAATGACAGTTCTGGATGCCAATTGGTCAGAGCTCCCAGTTTTGATTAACTAAATCCCATTCCCCAAATATGGCATAATTGCTACTTTCGGAATCAGTAATAGAAAGTAAACTCCCAGTCTATTGCAAAACTAGACCGTCAGAACGCATTTGACGTCGTTCATTACCAAATCCTCTTGCAAATAAATACACCATCAATGTATGCAGACCTCATTGTAAAATGGGGTGGCGAAGTCAGGGAGTCCCTCTAAGTACACCAATGGTGCGTCACGGTTCCAGTCTCGATTGCTCACCAATTTACTTCTGGTAAAATGACATTGATATTATTAGAAATGCAATACGGTCCAATTAATTGTCCCCCTGTCATATAGACCACCCTCAAAATAATGACCCGCGGGTCATTATTCGGCCATATAATATTGACCCCCTAGCGAATAGCGGGAAAATATTGAATTTATTATAATTAGCACTGATTAAGGCCTAACATATATTTTGAATCAATGATGTTCAGGTGTTAAAATATATGTATATGACTGACAAGGCAAACTATATAAACGCCTGTTCCCAGGCTACGTCCGCCAAGGTGGCACCCTGTCAACTGATTTGTGTTACATCAATAACCTGCTCTTGGACCTCGAATGACGACCATTGAGGACACATATTTGTACAATGTACACATGCTGCCCAACCTGTGCGGACGACATTCTGCTGATGTGAAGACCCAGTAGGACTACAGATCATGCTTAACTCTTTCCTTCATAGAGATTTAGGTTAATATACTATTATATCTCCATACAAACGACAGCCATTTAGCTATAATGCAGTGGATAAGTAGTTGCCATATCTATCCCACCTCCATAGATATTACTGGGACTACATAGAGATTTAGGTTAATATACTATTATATCTCCATACAAACGACAGCCATTTAGCTATAATGCAGTGGATAAGTAGTTGCCATATCTATCCCACCTCCATAGATATTACTGGGACTACATAGAGATTTAGGTTAATATACTATTATATCTCCATACAAACGACAGTCATTTAGCTATAATGCAGTGGATAAGTAGTTGCCATATCTATCCCACCTCCATAGATATTACTGGGACTACATAGAGATTTAGGTTAATATACTATTATATCTCCATACAAACGACAGCCATTTAGCTATAATGCAGTGGATAAGTAGTTGCCATATCTATCCCACCTCCATAGATATTACTGGGACTACATAGAGATTTAGGTTAATATACTATTATATCTCCATACAAACGACAGCTATTTAGCTATCATGCAGTGGATAAGTAGTCGCCATATCTATCCCACCTCCATAGATATTACTGGGACTACACGAGATTCTGGCCTTTATTATGAACATTGGTTTGGCTACTACATTGTCAATGTATGTTGTATAGGTAATGGCGTCAAGAGGTGCTTCTATGAGGGAAAGGATTTATGAACATTGGTTTGGCTACTACCTTGACAATGCATGTCGTATTGGTAATGGCGTTAAGAGGTGCTTCCATGAGGGAAAGGGTTTATGAACATTGGTTTGGCTACTACCTTGACAATGTATGTTGTGTTGGTAATGGCGTCGAGGTGCTTCTATGAGGGAAAGGATTTATGAACATTGGTTTGGCTACTACCTTGACAATGTATGTCGTATTGGTAATGGCGTTAAGAGGTGCTTCCATGAGGGAAAGGGTTTATGAACATTGGTTTGGCTACTACCTTGACAATGTATGTTGTGTTGGTAATGGCGTCAAGAGGTGCTTCTATGAGGGAAAGGATTTATGAACATTGGTTTGGCTACTACCTTGACAATGTATGTTGTATAGGTAATGGCGTCAAGAGGTGCTTCTATGAGGGAAAGGATTTATGAACATTGGTTTGGCTACTACCTTGACAATGTATGTTGTATAGGTAATGGCGTAAAGAGGTGCTTCTATGAGGGAAAGGGTTAACGCACAAGAGCATATATACAATATCCATCCATTGAAGAGCATTGTGGTACGTAGGGTAACAAACAAGGCATGGCAACAGAAAGAAGTCGTATCCGTGTGGCACATCGGCTTAGACTTCAATAATAAACATACATCTATTCAGGAGCGTGGCGGCTGACCGTTATATGAAATCCTACTTTCACGTTTGAGTTTGCAGATCGTAATCACATTTTATTGATTGAAAGTTAGTGCTCTAATTGTTTCCGTAGAATTTGCAGTAGAAATGTAATTTATATGTAAACTGTGTATTTTTTAAAGTCTTTTGCGATGTAGCCTAATGTCGCTTTAAAATGTCAATATATTGTGCAGTTGCAAACTTTAATCTTTGGAAGTCGTGATAGCGGCAGTGGTAGCGCATTCGCTTCAGGTCTGGAGTTCGAGCCCCGCTGGAGCCAAGATGCAATGTAGCATGTTTCCGTAGTCAAGGATGCATGCATAGCCTGTCAAGTTTTCACTTTTTAACTTCTGGCAAAATGACATGATCAGAAACTCAATACAGCCCAATTAATAGTCTCAGCGTTAAAATATATTTATTTGACTGACCATGCAAAATATATCGACGCCTGTTCCCAGGCAATGCATGCACTGTGAGCAGGACTGCAGAAAAGCGAGACAAGTGAACCTGCTCTGGTGTTCATAAATAATGACGGGCAGTTAATCTGGGAAGAACACAATGCCCACATGGAAGTATAGCTTTTTTCATTTAATAGCAATTAACAACACAGTTTGTGAAGAAACATAAATAAAACATTTAATACAATCAAATTATCTACAAACTCAAAGACAATACAAAGAAAACATAAAATATTGTAATGAACAGATTTTTAAGAAATTATTGTTACAAAAATCCTCACTAAATGGAATTTAATCTCAATAAAAAAACTGACATATATACGGTCTTGTGCTACAACACACAGTGATCAAGTAAATTGTTTGTTCTCAGATAAATCAAAAATATCTATAGATGACAACTTTAAAATTGTTTCACTTTCTGTTCCATAAAAATATGTACAAACACCTGAATATACCAGCATTTAAACTGTTTTAGGTTATTTTGAAGTTTCAGTATTCAAATAATTATTAAGTGCTAATTGTATACATTGTAGTACAATTCCATGAACTTGTACAGGTTACATTTTATTATATAAATGCCTAGTGTGTACCGATCTACGTGCAATCACCGATCTGCGTGCAATCACTGATATACGTGCAATCACCGATCTACGGGCAATCACCGATCTACGTGCAATCACCGATCTATGGGCAATCACCGATCTATGGGCAATCACCGATCTATGGGCAATCACCGATCTATGTGCAATCACGATCTACATGCAATCACGATCTACATGTAATCACGATCTACGTGCAATCACCGATCTATGGGCAATCACTGATCTATGTGCAATCACGATCTACATGCAATCACGATCTACGTGCAATCACCGATCTACAATACGTGCAATCACCGATCTACGTGCAATCACCGATCCTCATCAACCCTTGTATAATAATCGATCCAGGTGTAATCAGCGATCCTGGAGTACTTGCTCATTCTTCCTGTAATAATCGATCATCGTGCAACTACCGGTCTTCCTGTAATAGTCAATCATCGTGCAACTACCGGTCTTCCTGTAATAGTCGATCATCGTGCAACTACCGGTCTTCCTGTAATAGTCGATCATCGTGCAACTACCGGTCTTCCTGTAATAGTCGATCATCGTGCAACTACCGGTCTCCCTGTAATAGTTGATCATCGTGCAACTACCGGTCTTCCTGTAATAGTCGATCATCGTGCAACTACCGGTCTTCCTGTAATAGTCGATCATCGTGCAACTACCGGTCTTCCTGTAATAGTCGTGCAACTACCGGTCTTCCTGTAATAGTCGATCATCGTGCAACTACCGGTCTTCCTGTAATAGTCGATCATCGTGCAACTACCGGTCTTCCTGTAATAGTCGATCATCGTGCAACTACCGGTCTTACTGCAATAGTCGATCATCGTGCAACTACCGGTCTTACTGCAATAGTCGATCATCATGCAACTACCGGTCTTCCTGTAATAGTCGATCATCGTGCAACTACCGGTCTTCCTGTAATAGTCGATCATCGTGCAACTACCGGTCTTCCTGTAATAGTCGATCATCGTGCAACTACCGGTCTTACTGCAATAGTCGATCATCATGCAACTACCGGTCTTCCTGTAATAGTCGATCATCGTGCAACTACCGGTCTTACTGCAATAGTCGATCATCGTGCAACTACCGGTCTTCCTGTAATAGTCGATCATCGTGCAACTACCGGTCTTCCTGTAATAGTCGATCATCGTGCAACTACCGGTCTCACTGTAATAGTCGATCATCGTGCAACTACCGGTCTCATTGTAATAGTCGATCATCGTGCAACTACCGGTCTCACTGTAATAGTCGATCATCGTGCAACTACCTGTCTTCCTGTAATAGTCGATCATCGTGCAACTACCGGTCTTCCTGTAATAGTCGATCATCGTGCAACTACCGGTCTTCCTGTAATAGTCGATCCTCGTGCAACTACCGGTCTTCCTGTAATAGTCGATCATCGTGCAACTACCGGTCTTCCTGCAATAGTCGATCATCGTGCAACTACCGGTCTTCCTGTAATAGTCGATCCTTGTGCAACTACCGGTCTTCCTGTAATAGTCGATCATCATGCAACTACCGGTCTTCCTGTAATAGTCGATCCTTGTGCAACTACCGGTCTTCCTGTAATAGTCGATCATCGTGCAACTACCGGTCTTCCTGTAATAGTCGATCATCGTGCAACTACCGGTCTTCCTGTAATAGTCGATCATCGTGCAACTACCGGTCTTCCTGTAATAGTCGATCCTCGTGCAACTACCGGTCTTCCTGTAATAGTCGATCCTCGTGCAACTACCGGTCTTCCTGTAATAGTCGATCATCGTGCAACTACCGGTCTTCCTGCAATAGTCGATCATCGTGCAACTACCGGTCTCCCTGTAATAGTCGATCATCGTGCAACTACCGGTCTTCCTGTAATAGTTGATCATCGTGCAACTACCGGTCTTCCTGTAATAGTCGATCATCGTGCAACTACCGGTCTTCCTGTAATAGTCGATCATCGTGCAACTACCGGTCTTCCTGTAATAGTCGATCCTCGTGCAACTACCGGTCTTCCTGTAATAGTCGATCATCGTGCAACTACCGGTCTTCCTGCAATAGTCGATCATCGTGCAACTACCGGTCTTCCTGTAATAGTCGATCCTTGTGCAACTACCGGTCTTCCTGTAATAGTCGATCATCGTGCAACTACCGGTCTTCCTGTAAAAGTTGATCATCGTGCAACTACCGGTCTTCCTGTAATAGTCGATCATCGTGCAACTACCTGTCTTCCTGTAATAGTCGATCCTTGTGCAACTACCGGTCTTCCTGTAATAGTCGATCATCGTGCAACTACCGGTCTTCCTGCAATAGTCGATCATCGTGCAACTACCGGTCTTCCTGTAATAGTCGATCCTTGTGCAACTACCGGTCTTCCTGTAATAGTCGATCATCGTGCAACTACCGGTCTTCCTGTAATAGTTGATCATCGTGCAACTACCGGTCTTCCTGTAATAGTCGATCCTTGTGCAACTACCGGTCTTCCTGTAATAGTCGATCATCGTGCAACTACCGGTCTTCCTGTAATAGTCGATCATCGTGCAACTACCGGTCTTCCTGTAATAGTCGATCATCGTGCAACTACCTGTCTTCCTGTAATAGTCGATCCTTGTGCAACTACCGGTCTTCCTGTAATAGTTGATCCTCGTGCAACTACCGGTCTTCCTGTAATAGTCGATCATCGTGCAACTACCGGTCTTCCTGTAATAGTCGATCATCGTGCAACTACCGGTCTTCCTGTAATAGTCGATCATCGTGCAACTACCGGTCTTACTGCAATAGTCGATCATCGTGCAACTACCGGTCTTCCTGTAATAGTCGATCATCGTGCAACTACCGGTCTTCCTGTAATAGTCGATCCTCGTGCAACTACCGGTCTTCCTGTAATAGTCGATCATCGTGCAACTACCTGTCTTCCTGTAATAGTCGATCCTTGTGCAACTACCGGTCTTCCTGTAATAGTTGATCCTCGTGCAACTACCGGTCTTCCTGTAATAGTCGATCATCGTGCAACTACCGGTCTTCCTGTAATAGTCGATCCTCGTGCAACTACCGGTCTTCCTGTAATAGTCGATCATCGTGCAACTACCTGTCTTCCTGTAATAGTCGATCCTCGTGCAACTACCGGTCTTCCTGTAATAGTCGATCCTCGTGCAACTACCGGTCTTCCTGTAATAGTCGATCATCGTGCAACTACCGGTCTTCCGGTAATAGTCGATCATCGTGCAACTACCGGTCTCACTGTAATAGTCGATCATCGTGCAACTACCGGTCTTCCTGTAATAGTCGATCATCGTGCAACTACCGGTCTTCTTGCAATAGTCGATCATCATGCAGGCGTTGATCGTTCAATCATTGTGTAATCTCCAATCTTTGCACAATATCTGATCCTCGTGCAATCACTGATTCTCGTGCAAGTACCAATCTTTTTGTAATTACAGATCCTCGTGCAATCACAGATCCTCGTGCAATCACAGATCCTCGTGCAATCACAGACCCTCGTGCAATCACTGATAATCAAAAAGAATTGCGAGCCAATTTGTTTCTTGTCCGTTGTCAACCAAAATACTGGCCACTTGTTGATAAGAATGATCGTTTTGGTTGGGGTACAGGCATCATTCCTGGTCTAGCACCGGTGCCCGGCTTCCGAGGGGCTGCAGAAGATGAGAAGCCAGTGCTATTGTACTTGTATTGGTTGAGAGAGGTACCAGACGAGTCTTTTGAATACCAACCAGAACTGAAAACATAATGTAAAAACTTCAGCTTTTCATTTTAAAGTACATGTATAAACTTTATTTAGTTTACGATTGCGAAGCAAGCTTTAGCAACCTAAGTTAATCACTCTCGTTGGAAGTATATATGTAGTCATTCGTGTGGGAGTATATAGAGTTTGTATTGATTATTTGCGTGGAGTTATTTGATTATCGGGGACTATTTACTACGGCGTACTGATATCCATGAGATGTAATAAGACCCAGAGTATGCAGGAAAAACAAATGTTTGTATTCAAAATGTATGGTTATATGATATAATATGTTCTTATCCAATTACTAGAATCCTAGTTATATCTATATATGTATACATTTTTATTTATATTTCCATATATTATTGTCATGTGTAAATGTTTAAAATTGCATTTGTAATTGTGAAGCGCAATAGAATAATTTTTTTAATTTTGCGCTATATAAATGCTATGTATTTGTATTTGTTACTATGGTAATGTGATAAAAAGGATCTTGCACATTCATACAATATTTTATGAAACGAGCTTCCAAAATGTCTGTTTCATATCCAATGTCTTTGTTTCATAACATGGTATGCAATCCCACCCATGTAAGCTCCTCTAGATCGTCCTCTGATAAACCAATCCATTTCCTTTATGGTTTCCAATGATTTTTGGACATTATATTTTTTATCCACATTATTCAATTTAACTGCCCCAAGTCGGTAGCCTCATTTCACTACAATACACAACCGCACCACCACCATGCACTGTCAGTCGCTATCTATTTGATGATTCTTTAACTTTTGTTCATGCGCTGTCAATATCCTATCTATCTATTTTATAATTATTTCTTTCACAGTTGTTCATGTGTTGTCAATCTCCATGTCATGAAGAATGTTTCAGAATATTGCAAATTGCGTGATAGCGCATTCGCACCAGGTGCCAAAGGCCCCAAGTTCGCGCCCAGCTGGAGCCGTTACGATTGCGCCCTTAGGCAAGGCATTTAAATTCCACATTTCCTCTTCTCTCTCCTTCATGGCGATCGATTCCATCAGGAATGAGGTCTCGAGAGTGATTAATATAAGTTGAAAGAACTTGTTTCGCAATCGAGCTAAAATAAATTTGTATAAACTAAACTAAATGCCCCATTAACTCACCTTGCAGAATTTGTTGCTTTCTTTTTTCCATACGTCGATCTTGCTCCAGTCTTCTTTCCACCAGCTGCTTTCTTCTTGCCGTAAAAGGGCTGTAAGGTAGAAATAGAAAAGTAGACAAGCACGAAAAAATCACGCACCTAATTGCCATGGTGATAAAACATTGGTCAATACCGTAGTCCTTTTCATTGGCAATACCCAACACGCAATATCCAGATCGATTTTTGGCTAAAATAGCAATTTTTCCAGCATTTTGTGTCAATTATTAAAATGTTTGCATTTTAAAGCTGAAATCACAAGTTTTTTAAGCAGTTTGTGTGTATGCATGTTCCATCCATTAATGTCAAACCCCACCTAGACATTTTTTTCCTGGACAGTATTAAGCAATGTTTGTGAGGTGCCTTGCTCAATGACACTACATACGTGGCATGACCGAGAATCGAATCCGGGACTGTTCAATTCCAAATCCGAAGGTCTACAACTGGAAACGGACGACACACGGCGCAAAATTATATTTTCTATGCATTTTGGTCCAACACAATAATAGCTATTCATTTTAGGGCTAAACTTGTCTCCCAAATGTTGCAATGTCTGATAGAAACACAGATAACATGCTCCCTCCATACAATCTGATGCGGTATGTGTGGGTTTGTACCAGTACTAACATGCCCCCCATACAATCTGCTGTGGTATCTGTGGGTTTGTACCAGTACTAACATGCCCCCATACAATCTGCTGCGTTATCTGTGGGTTTGTACCAGTACTAACATGCCCCCTCCATACAATCTGCAGTGGTATCTGTGGGTTTGTACCAGTACTAACATGCCCCCTCCATACAATCTGCAGTGGTATCTGTGGGTTTGTACCAGTACTAACATGCCCTCCATACAATCTGCTGTGGTATCTGTGGGTTTGTACCAGTACTAACATGCCCCCATACAATCTGCTGCGGTATCTGTGGGTTTGTACCAGTACTAACATGCCCTCCATACAATCTGCTGCGGTATCTGTGGGTTTGTACCAGTACTAACATGCCCCCTCCATACAATCTGCAGTGGTATCTGTGGGTTTGTACCAGTACTAACATACCCCCCATACAATCTGCTGCGGTATCTGTGGGTTTGTAACAGTACTAACATGCTCCCCCATACAATCTGCTGCAGTATCTGTGGGTTTGTTGTACCAGTACTAACATGCTCCCCCATACAATCTGCTGTGGGTTTGTACCAGTACTAACATGCCCCCCATACAATCTGCTTCGGTATCTGTGGGTTTGTACCAGTACTAACATACCCCCCATACAATCTGCTGCGGTATCTGTGGGTTTGTTGTACCAGTACTAACATACCCCCCATACAATCTGCTGCGGTATCTGTGGGTTTGTACCAGTACTAACATACCCCCCATACAATCTGCTGCGGTATTTGTGGGTTTGTACCAGTACTAACATGCCCCCATACAATCTGCTGCGGTATCTGTGGGTTTGTACCAGTACTAACATGCCCCCATACAATCTGCTGCGGTATCTGTGGGTTTGTACCAGTACTAACATGCCCCCCATACAATCTGCTGTGGTATCTGTGGGTTTGTACCAGTACTAACATGCCCCCCATACAATCTGCTGTGGGTTTGTACCAGTACTAACATGCTCCCCCATACAATCTGCTGTGGGTTTGTACCAGTACTAACATGCCCCCCATACAATCTGCTGCGGTATCTGTGGGTTTGTACCAGTACTAACATGCCCCCCATACAATCTGCTGCGGTATCTGTGGGTTTGTACCAGTACTAACATGCCCCCCATACAATCTGCTGCGGTATCTGTGGGTTTGTACCAGTACTAACATGCCCCCATACAATCTGCTGCGGTATATGTGGGTTTGTACCAGTACTAACATACCCCCCATACAATCTGCTGCGGTATATGTGGGTTTGTACCAGTACTAACATACCCCCCATACAATCTGCTGCGGTATCTGTGGGTTTGTACCAGTACTAACATGCCCCCATACAATCTGCTGCGGTATATGTGGGTTTGTACCAGTACTAACATGCTCCCCCCATACAATCTGCTGCAGTATCTGTGGGTTTGTACCAGTACTAACATGCCCCCCGCATACAATCTGCTGCGGTATCTGTGGGTTTGTACCAGTACTATGTATAGCTAAACAATCCATACCTTTTTACTTCCACCACCTCGTCTTCCCTTGCCCCTGCCGCGTCCCCGTCCCGAGTAATTTGAGGTGCTTGTGCTGGAGAAATAGTCTGACGTGGTCGTGGTCAACCACTCATCTGGATCATCCTCCTCTATTGTCCTATCTGCCTCGCTCAGTGCTGTAAAACAATTGGCGATAAAACATACAAGTATATGCTACCCCTAATCTCTAATAAACTATTATTATTATTATTATTAACGAGAGTGATTAATATAAGTTGCTAAAACTTACTTCGCGATCGTTGTATAAAAAAAAGGTTAAAATATTTAATAAATTATTCAAAAACACGAGATTGCAGTATGCTAAAAATAAAGTTTAAACTTTATTTATTTTACAACGTTTGCGAAACAAGTTCTAACAACTTATATTAATCACTCTCGTTGGCACGGATGAAAGCGTATATGTGGTCATTCGTGTGGGAGGAAATCGGAGTACCCGGAATGTCCGATCTGGCGACCATTTCACAAACTCCCTGTCAGAGGATCGAACCCGGGTTGTATTGGTGAGAAGCGAGCGCGCTAACCACTGCGCTAATCGGACAGCCAGTATGCTAGGGAACCAAGTTTTATGCTAGCACTTTTAATAAAACATGCTAAAAAGAAAGTGATTTACACACATTCAATTCTTCGCCATTTTGAGGCATCTATGTAGAGAGCTGAATGCGAAAAAAACTAGGTTAGTCAACATATAATTACTCAATTTTTCGTCTGATCAGGCTCTATGTTGTTTGCATTCGGATAGTGGAGCTAAAACATTTGACTGAATAGCAAACAACATAGATCCTGATCAGGTGCGGCGCTACGCAGCGGCTGATCTGGTTCTATGTTGTTTGCAAATGTGATTTTAATTACCCAGCAGGCAATGGGTTAAAGATGTTAAAAAAGAAGGTTGGATTTCTTTACTGCAAACTTGAGTATTAATGGTTTTGCAATAAATACAATTTTGTATGTTTATACAAATTTATTTTAGCTCGATTGCAAAACAAGTTCTTACAACTTATATTAAACACTCTCGAGACCTCATTCCTGATGGAATCCATCACCACGAGGGAGAGAGAAGAGGCAATGTGGAATTTAATTGCCTTGCCTAAGGGCACAATCGTAACGGCTCCAGCGGGGCTCAAATTCACGGACCTTTCGCACCTGGAGCGAACGCGCATCCACTGCGCTATCACGACTTCCACCACAATACAATTTTATATGGTAGCATTTCCAGGAATAGTGACAATCAGCTTGAACAGGAAGAGACTTTACAGCACTGTTTGAACAGAGTGAAAGAAAGTTAAGATGTCAATAATTTTTAAGTTACTGTATTATAAACCAATCATATTCTAACATAAAATTAACCGCAACAAAAGTTATTGGCGGAAAACATATTGCTGCAATTTATATTTCCCTTTCTACAGATGGAAACGTGCAGAATCAAAATTTGGAGATAAAGTTATGTTATATTTATTATGTTATATTTCGGGTTTTACGCCTACATCAGCACCATTTCGGGCTATATCGCCGGCGGGCAGTTTACTTAGCAACACCTTTCCTGGGCAGGCTCCAGCGGTTAACCAGTACTTGGGTGCACCAACCTCCGTAAGAAACGGCCAACTTTTCATATAAATGAGACACGGCCTGAGCGGGGCTCGAACCCGTGACCATCAGTGATGATAGGTTACAGTGGTATACAAGTCAGCGACCTTAACCACTCGACCACGGAGGCGGACTAGGAGATAAAGTGGAAACATACACAAAGTAAAATATTCAGTGCATGCCTGAATTCATTTTGCATAGGAATCGTCCAGTTTTCGCCCATGACAAAATATTCTCCAAATTTCATGAACATTCCTTTATAATCTTAGCCCTTCTGCGGAATGAACGGCTATTGTAAGTGGAACAGAAGTATTGTCTATATCGTTCTAACGCGGTTTGTCATTCCATGGGTAGACAAGTAGGTCAAACTGTGTTACAAGGCAAACATTGGTTGCTCTATACAACTTCTGACGCGGTTTGTCATTCCGTTCATTCCGTGGGTAGACAAGTAGGTCAAACTGTGTTACAAGGCAAACATTGGTTGATCTATACAACTTCTGACACGGTTTGTCATTCCGTAACAAAACAAACAACAACAAACACCAACAACCACCTCATTCCATGGGTAGACAAGTAGGTCAAACTGTGTTACAAGGCAAACATTGGTTGCTCTATACAACTTCTGATGCGGTTTGTCATTCCGTTCATTCCATGGGTAGACAAGTAGGTCAAACTGTGTTACAAGGCAAACATTGGTTGCTCTATACAACTTCTGACGCAGTTTGTCAACCCGTGGGTAGACAAGTGGTACAGATCAAATTGTATTACAAGGCAAACATTGGTTGCTCTATACAACTTCTGACGCGGTTTGTCATTCTGTGGGTAGACAAGAGGTACAGATCAAACTGTATTACAAGGCAAACATTGGTTGCTCTATACAACTTCTGACACAGTTTGTCATTCCGTGGGTAGACAAGTAGATCAAACTGTATTACAAGGCAAACATTGGTTGCTCTATACAACTTCTGACACGGTTTGTCATTCCATGGGTAGACAAGTAGATCAAACTGTATTACAAGGCAAACATTGGTTGCTCTATACAACTTCTGACGTGGTTTGTCATTCCGTGGGTAGACAAGTAGATCAAACTGTATTACAAGGCAAACATTGGTTGCTCTATACAACTTCTGACACGGTTTGTCATTCCATGGGTAGACAAGTAGATCAAACTGTATTACAAGGCAAACATTGGTTGCTCTATACAACTTCTGACGCGGTTTGTCATTCCGTGGGTAGACAAGTAGGTCAAACTGTATTACAAGGCAAACATTGGTTGCTTTATACAACTTCTGACGAGGTTTGTCATTCCGTGGGTAGACAAGTGGTACAGATCAAATTGTATTACAAGGCAAACATTGGTTGCTCTATACAACTTCTGACGCGGTTTGTCATTCCGTGGGTAGACAAGTGGTACAGATCAAACTGTATTACAAGGCAAACATTGGTTGCTCTATACAACTTCTGACGCGGTTTGTCATTCCGTGGGTAGACAAGTAGGTCAAACTGTATTACAAGGCAAACATTGGTTGCTCTATACAACTTCTGACACGGTTTGTCATTCCATGGGTAGACAAGTAGATCAAACTGTATTACAAGGCAAACATTGGTTGCTCTATACAACTTCTGACGCGGTTTGTCATTCCGTGGGTAGACAAGTAGGTCAAACTGTATTACAAGGCAAACATTGGTTGCTATACAACTTCTGACGGGTTTGTCATTCCGTGGGTAGACAAGTGGTACAGATCAAACTGTATTACAAGGCAAACATTGGTTGCTCTATACAACTTCTGACGCGGTTTGTCATTCCGTGGGTAGACAAGTGGTACAGATCAAACTGTATTACAAGGCAAACATTGGTTGCTCTATACAACTTCTGACGCGGTTTGTCATTCCGTGGGTAGACAAGTAGGTCAAACTGTATTACAAGGCAAACATTGGTTGCTTTATACAACTTCTGACGAGGTTTGTCATTCCGTGGGTAGACAAGTGGTACAGATCAAATGTATTACAAGGCAAACATGTGCTCTATACAACTTCTGACGCGTTGTCATTCCGTGGGTAGACAAGTAAATCAAACTGTATTACAAGGCAAACATTGGTTGCTCTATACAACTTCTGACGTGGTTTGTCATTCCGTGGGTAGACAAGAGGTACAGATCAAACTGTGTTACAAGGCAAACATTGGTTGCTCTATACAACTTCTGACGCGGTTTGTCATTCCGTGGGTAGACAAGAGGTACCGATCAAACTGTATTACAAGGCAAACATTGGTTGCTCTATACAACTTCTGACACGGTTTGTCATTCCGTGGGTAGACAAGTAGATCAAACTGTATTACAAGGCAAACATTGGTTGCTCTATACAACTTCTGACGCGGTTTGTCATTCCGTGGGTAGACAAGTAGATCAAACTGTATTACAAGGCAAACATTGGTTGCTCTATACAACTTCTGACGCGGTTTGTCATTCCGTGGGTAGACAAGTAGGTCAAACTGTATTACAAGGCAAACATTGGTTGCTCTATACAACTTCTGACGCGGTTTGTCATTCCGTGGGTAGACAAGTAGATCAAACTGTATTACAAGGCAAACATTGGTTGCTCTATACAACTTCTGACGCGGTTTGTCATTCCGTGGGTAGACAAGTGGTACAGATCAAACTGTATTACAAGGCAAACATTGGTTGCTCTATACAACTTCTGACACGGTTTGTCATTACGTGGGTAGACAAGTAGGTCAAACTGTATTACAAGGCAAACATTGGTTGCTCTATACAACTTCTGACGTGGTTTGTCATTCCGTGGGTAGACAAGTGGTACAGATCAAATTGTATTACAAGGCAAACATTGGTTGCTCTATACAACTTCTGACACAGTTTGTCATTCCGTGGTTAGACAAGTAGATCAAACTGTATTACAAGGCAAACATTGGTTGCTCTATACAACTTCTGACGTGGTTTGTCATTCCGTGGGTAGACAAGTGGTACATATCAAACTGTATTATAAGGCAAACATTGGTTGTTATATACTGTAGTCTACCGTTATATTAAAGTCGGTTATGTCAAATTCTCCGGTTATCTCCAAGTCGGGTCTAAGTCCCGTTTCAGATACTATCATTTTACATATAACAATAATATTTATAAATGTTATTTATAAAAAGTAAAGTGTTTGTTTATTATAGTGTCACCCCTATTTAAAGGGCCAGCCATTTCTGACTTATGAGACACCTCTTTTTATGAACATCAGTACTTCCCGAATCCTATGCTTGTATGCCAGGCGCCAGCTGGTAGGCAATCGGTAACCATTATTTAACTAGCTGGCGGCTCACCTACCGGCCATATCAGAACGAACCCCTGATGAGATTCGAACCTTCGCTCTCCCGCTCTGTAGGTGGACGCCTTAACCACTAGGCAAAGGAGACAGTTATATGTATGTGTTGCATTTAGTAAATATTAAATACGACATTACAATGGCTATAACAGACAATGGCAACTTGGAAAATGATTTATTATTGGACAAATGTAAGACTGGCAAGACTTTGTGATAAACATCATCTTGGAAAATATGTCAAACTTCAGTTATGTCGAAGGAATTCGACATAACGGATATAGACTGTACTCATTTACTTACACTCCATCATGGCGGCATAGTTGTTGGTGATATTAAGGAAGCGGTCGGCACGGTACTGCCTCAGTTTGTTCAAGGTCATTCCTTCCACAGTAAGCAGTCCTTCCTCTGTCGTTGGCAGTTTCTCCGACATCACACGTAGCAAATTGTGAGAGAATATGTTGAAGAAGTTCACCGTTCCCGACTGTTCCCTCACTACAATAGAATACATGTGACAATAACGTCCAGATCATTTAAGGAATGAATCGTGGGTTAATAGTTTCCATTGAGGTATGAACTACATTGGCCATGTTTAAAATATTTGGAGGCCGAAGGCGAAAGATGTGAAATTAGAATTTGACAAATGCCTTATAATTAGGGATGGCAACGAATAGCAATTTTACTATTTGAATATTTGGTCGGGAAGGTATTCGAATATTCGATATAATTCTATCAAAAACTCCTGTTGTGGTATGTCAACGTTTTCGATTTTTGAGCTTTCATTTTTGGACGAAAACTCCAGATCGCTCGGAAGATCGCCAGGCTTAAGCAAAGAAAAGTCACTGTCGTCACTATCTGATCGAAACGTCGTCAATGTTCATCACAATCGCCAGCCATCGTAACAAAAATCTAAACTTATCTTTGTTTTCAATGCGACTTTTCTGATTTTAAATTTTGAGTTTTTCCAGAATGTTTGAAAACTTGCCCGGATGTTAAATTATTCATTTATAAACTCGTTTTTCATTGGTTTATTTTGAAAATAGTAATTTTGGCTTGCCGGGAATGATTTTGACTGGTCGCGGTCGGCAGGTGGTCGCTATGCACGACCGTTTAAAGAACAAATATGGATGGGGGGAATTAAACTGGCCGTTGTTGATAGGTGATTGCTATTAACAGGTGGTCGTTAGCACAGGTTTGACTGTATATTAATAACTCTCGTTGGCGTGGATGAAAGCGTAAATGTGGTCATTTGTGTGGGAGGAAACCGGATTACCCGGAGAAAACCCACCTGTCCGATCTGGCGACCACGCTACCATCTCACATACTTCCCGGTCCGAGGATCGAACCCAGGTTGCATTGATGAGAAGCAGAAGCGAGCGCGCTAACCACTGCGCTAATCGGACAGCCTAACATCGTGCATTGACATCATAGGTTTACGAATTGCTAGTGTCATGTGCACATTGTACATCAGAACTGTGCAAGTCTGTGCTTCCCCCACGTTGTTCTAGTTACATTTCAGTGTATTCTAACAAATCACATTTTTGAGTGTATTTTAACTAGGGATGGCAACGAATATTCAAATATTCGCTCGAACGTTAATATTCAGAAACAAATATTATATTGTCCTCATTCACCTGCTCAGCCACACGTTTGGAAATGCTTGGAATCGCTCTGAGAATAAGAAAACTGCTAGGTGTAATTTATGCAAATTGGATTTAAGATATTCGGGTACAATATCAATCTGAATGATCATTTGAAGAAGATGATATTTACATGTAAAACAGAAATTAGGTTAGTTTGGCAATTTTTATAAGAGTTTGAGTGATTTTGATTGTTTGATAGAATTCCATCGAATATTCGAATACCTTCCCGACCGAATATTCAATTAGTATAATTAATCGCTATTCGTTGCCATCCCTAATTTTAACAAACCTATTTCTTCACCTAGTTAGATCGGAGTGCGCATTCTTACAAACCTATTTCTTCACATAGTTAGATCGGAGTGCGTATTCTTACAAACATATTTCTTCACCTAGTTAGATCGGAGTGCGTATTCTTACAAACATATTTCTTCACATAGTTAGATCGGAGTGCGTATTCTTACAAACATATTTCTTCACATAGTTAGATCGGAGTGCGTATTCTTACAAACCTATTTTCACATAGTTAGATCGGAGTGCGTATTCTTACAAATCTATTTCTTCACCTAGTTAGATCGGAGTGCGTATTCTAACAAACCTATTTCTTCACCTAGTTAGATCGGAATGCGTATTCTAACAAACCTATTTCTTCACCTAGTTAGATGGAGTGGTATCTACAACCTTTTTCACCTATTAATGGAGTGCTATTCTAACAACCTATTCTACATAGTGATCGTGCGTATTCAACAACATTCTCACCTAGTTAGATCGAGCATTCTTACAAACTATTTCTTCACCTAATTAGATCGGAGTGCGTATTCTAACAAACCTATTTCTTCACCTAGTTAGATCGGAGTGCGTATTCTTACAAACCTATTTCTTCACCTAGTTAGATCGGAGTGCGTATTCTAACAAACCTATTTCTTCACCTAGTTAGATCGGAGTGCGTATTCTTACAAACCTATTTCTTCACCTAGTTAGATCGGAGTGCGTATTCTTACAAACCTATTTCTTCACATAGTTAGATCGGAGTGCGTATTCTTACAAACCTATTTCTTCACCTAGTTAGATCGGAGTGCGTATTCTTACAAACCTATTTCTTCCGCTAGTGATTTGAGTTCCTCGTAGCATGCCTCTATCAGTCTGGTTCGTTCACTGACTACCTCTGTTCCAATCTTTGTCTCTTTCTTTTTACGGTTCTCCTGCACTTGTAACTCCACCTAATAAAAAAACAATAAACGTAACTCCACCTGTGTCCAATGTAAACCATTATATATATTTTATGCTTTCCAATGAAATATAGAAATCTGTGAAATAAAATGTGTTATTCCACTGGTTGAAACCAGTGCTACATGTTGAAATGTCAATACAAACGTTTCCTGACTCCAGCGTTCAGTGACGTCATTTATAACGCCTTTTATGATGTCACTATGGTCGTCTAAACACGACGTTCTAGCACTATTTAGTGCAAGGCTGCATCGCTTTCTATAATAGAAACACTTCACAGACTAAAATAATATGTTATATTTCGGGGTTTACGCCTGCATCCGCATCATTTTGGGCTATATCGCCGGCGGGCAGTTTACTTAACAACACCTTTCCTGGGCAGGCTCCAGCGGTTAACCAGTACTTGGGTGCACCAATCTCCGTAAGAAACTGCCAACTTTTTCATATAAATGAGACACGACCTGAGCTGGGCTCGAACCCGTGACCAGCAGACTAAAATAAAAAGATTATTTGATTGCTTAAGTGAATGTTTGAATAACATTTCACTAATGAACATAGAAAGCTATTATTATCCATTATGTCTAGCGCCACTCCTGATAATAATGCAATGTTCATTCGATGAAAAATAATTTGATAATTCCATGAAACAAGCCTCTTAATCTATGTGGCTGTCCGATTAGCGCAGTGGTTAGCGCACTCGCTTCTCACCAATGCGACCCGGGTTCGATTCACGGACAGGGAAGTATGTGAGATGGTACGGTGGTCGCCAGATCGGACAGGTGGGTTTTCTCCGGGTACTCCAGTTTCCTCCCACATATATGCTTTCATCCGAGCCAACGAGAGTGATTAATATAAGTTGTTAAAACTTGCTTCGCAATCATTGTAAAATAAATCAAGTAAAATCTGTGTTCATATACATGTCTATTATTGCCCCACAAGGGCAACATCTCCAAACATGTATCGATTGTTTTGTTTGTTTGTTTTTGGGGTTTAAAGTCGCACCAACAGTTTAGGTCATACGGCACCTCAAACTATTGGTGGACCCCGGGTGCCCATCCTAGCAATATTTCAGACACGGACGGGTACCTGGGTAGAACAACCAACCCTCCACAATCCAGCTTAATTCGCCACCTCCAGTAGGATTCGAACCTATAGCGGTGAGGGGCAAGTGATTTGAAGTGACAGAGGCCCCGTATCGTTTCTACTACGTTTTGGAGGATAATGCAAGATACAGACAGCGCTGCACAAATAGAGATTTCTCTGAACACAATCTCCATGACAACATAGATTAATGTGCAAAATTAACTGCTGGCAAAAAACATTAATTGATCACTGTCATATTTAGTTGATATACTGGGACTGATGTCTGTTTCATTCTGCTGGAGATTGTTCACATTTCTTTAATACACCATGTGTGTTTTACGTTTATTTATCCTCGCTACCGGTTGCCCTTATGAGCGACGCCTACTGAAGAGATTAGTCATTTTAGATTCCAGGGTCTCCTCTGGTTCTTTTACGTGCACGGTGTAAAGCACCGACACGAGACCTCGGTTTAACGTCCCATCTGAAAGACTGTTAATTTTATTAAGGTCAGACGGGGGATCGAACCTGCGATCCCTGGATTACCAGTCCAGCGTGTTACCGCTGGACTACAGATCCGTCTGTAATACACCATATTAAATACAATAGGTTATATACTGCATATGTATAACTCATAATAAAGATATAATATGAATTATTAAGCCTAATTCTTTAGCACTTCCATCAGTTGCACTTTCAGTCTAGCATCGCTCTCACTGTATTTAATACTGACCTTCAACTTTCCATTCAATACGTCCTGACACTTCCTGCCCAGTTTGATATAGCAAGCCGCGTGATCCATGGCCGTGATCTTCAACTCCTCCATGAGCACGCCGTCTATCACAAGCTTACGGAACAACCGGTCCGCATCCTGTCGACTGTAAGCAGAACCGCGCCCATGCATCGGGTGTTTATCATGACCGGCCTCCGTGATCTTAGAGTTCTTGGAACCTGAATGATGGTCAAGACACATGCTTATCTACTTTATCTGCGAGCAATAATTACAAGTGGAAGTCGTGATAGCGCAGTGGTAGCAAGTTCGCTTCAGGTGTGAAAGGCCCAGAGTTCATGCCCAGCTGTATCCATTACGATTGTGCCTGTAGGGAAGGTATTTAATTCAACATTGCCTCTTCTTCAGTATTACAGCAATAAACTGATACTGCTATACAAAATGTGTACCGGTATAATCACGTTACACTGTAATACATCTCAACAAAGTGTATGAATGTGTAGTTATTGTTTCTATGTGCTGTGAGATCTCGCATGCACCTATCTACTCACCTTTAAACATTTCAACAAAGTGTATGAATGTGTAGTTATTGTTTCTGTGTGCTGTGAGATCTCACACACACCTATCTACTCACCTATAAACATCTCAACAAAGTGTATGAATGTGTAGTTATTGTTTCTGTATGCTGTGAGATCTCGCACACACCTATCTACTCGCCTATAAACATCTCAACAAAGTGTATGAATGTGTAGTTATTGTTTCTGTGTGCTGTGAGATCTCGCACACACCTATCTACTCACCTTTAAACATCTCAATGAAGTGTATGATAGTGTAGTTATTGTTTCTGTGTGCTGTGAGATCTTGCACGTACCTATCTACTCACCTTTAAACATCTCAATGAAGTGTATGAGTGTGTAGTTACTGTTTCTGTGTGCTGTGAGATCTCGCACGCAATGGATAATCACTTTCACATCCTCTGTCACGTCTCGTAATTTGAATGTCTCCTGTAGCAGATGAGAATGTTACAATTATTTAACATATTGAGTTGCAAATGAAATTTGTTGACTTGACTTAATCCGCCGAAAAGTGGTCATTGGTAGCATAGGAAATAACAAGAACTTCATCATTTTTAATCTTTTAGACCTCCAGGGATCATTCTAGAGGGCGATGTGGGCGAAATAGTCGCAATAGCGATTCTGACTTCGCCCTCTGGGGCATTTCTCCCTAAAAAAAAAATATTTTTTAAGATACACTGGCCCATTATAAAGCACTCCTTCTATTCAAATGTTGTATTTAATGGTTGTACTGTGCATTTTAACACTATTTTGCAGAAGTATATTAAGGAACACCATTTAAGGAAGCAATCACGCGCTTTCTCACTTCTCCCAACAATTCTGACCTAGAATGAACCCTGGGTCACATCAGCACTTTCAATTTATAGGTGGATATTGCATCGCGCAGAAGATGTTTGTTTGTTTATATTTGGGGTTTAAAGTCGCCCCAACAGGTCATATGGCGACTCTCCAGCTATCATTGGCAGGTTCATATAGTCTCGAGAGTGATTTATATAAGTTGAAAGAACTTGTTTCGCAATCAAGCTAAAATAAATTTGTATAAACTATCATTGGCAGAGGAAACCCCTACAAGCAGTATTTCAGGCAGACAGGCACCCAGGTAGAACCACCGACCTACCGCAAGCCAGTTGGATAGTTTCCTCACATGAAAGAATTCGAGACCCCCCCTCCCAGTGGGATTCGAACATACAGAGGTGAGGAGCAAGTGATTTAAAGCCAACACCTGTAACAACTCAGCCCCGTCACAGAAGATGCCCCAATTCCAGAAGCAGTTTGGTTCTCTTACATACATCGTGTATAGCACCGACACACGATATTATAGTAGTGCATAGCCTCACACAATACAATGTTAATATATTTATGGATTGGAAGTGATCGAGCGCGTTATCCTTAGATTTGCAGTCCATGTTAATCACTGGGCCACTGACCCCTCCTTGTGTGGCACTCTCATTTACTCATTTTCTTGGGATGTAAACATGATTCGAGATCGAAATGTTTCATCCGCTTGGGCATCAATCTGTGTTGGTGCGCCAGAACTCTCTGTACAATATCATCATTGCGTCAGAACTCTCCGTACAATATCATCATTGCGTCAGAACTCTCTGTACAATATCATCATTGCGTCAGAACTCTCTGTACAATATCATCATTGCGTCAGAACTCTCTGTACAATATCATCATTGCGTCAGAACTCTATGTACAATATCATCATTGCGTCAGAACTCTCTGTACAATATCATCATTGCGTCAGAACTCTCTGTACAATATCATCATTGCGTCAGAACTCTCTGTACAATATCATCATTGCGTCAGAACTCTCTGTACAATATCATCATTGCGTCAGAACTCTCTGTACAATATCATCATTGCGTCAGAACTCTCTGTACAATATCATCATTGCGTCAGAACTCTCTGTACATATCATCATTGCTCAGAACTCTCTGTACAAATATCATTGCGTCAGAACTCTCTGTACAATATCATCATTGCGTCAGAACTCTCTGTACAATATCATCATTGCGTCAGAACTCTCTGTACAATATCATCATTGTGTCAGAACTCTCTGTACAATATCATCATTGCGTCAGAACTCTCTGTACAATATCATCATTGTGTAAGAACTCTCTGTACAATATCATCATTGCGTCAGAACTCTCTGTACAATATCATCATTGCGTCAGAACTCTCTGTACAATATCATCATTGCGTCAGAACTCTCTGTACAATATCATCATTGCATCAGAACTCTCTGTACAATATCATCATTGCGTCAGAACTCTCTGTACAATATCATCATTGCGTCAGAACTCTCTGTACAATATCATCATTGCGTCAGAACTCTCTGTACAATATCATCATTATGTGACTCACTTGTTGAGAAAACACTTCTTGAATCCAATTCAGATTAATGATAGAGAAAGTAGCAACTAAGTCTGTAATACACAAGATGCTTGTCAAATCAAATATCCCCCCCCCCCATTTCCCTTACCAACTGGCAATATAATATTATATCTTACTTACAAAGTTCGAATAACAAACACTAAGCCATTCATGAATAAACATGCTTTTGAACCCCATTTATTTGCTCCGTCCAGTGACTAGTAGGGGTCGGAGCACATCCCCCAGTAGCCTTACAACAATGTATGGAATCGATCGGATTTATAATTGTGCATAGTTACATTTATTTATTAAATGGGGTTCCATGAGACACGAAACAGTTTACATATAGGAAAAAGACAAATGTGTGTATAACAAAAAATAAGAAATAATACACACATACATACACACATGCCTGTCTTATCTACTTCTTATCTACAGTCAAACCTGTGTTAGTGGTCACATCTATTAAGCAGTCAACTTGTATTAAGCAGCCAGTTTCAAGATTCCCAATATGTTGTTTTACTATACATTTGACCTCTATTAAGCAGCCACCTGTGCTAAGCAGCCACTTTCTGTGATTCCCTTGGCTGGCTGCTTAGGAAAGGTTTGACTGTACATTATTGTTAGATGATAATGTGGCCTTGAGCAGCATCCGACTACCGTAAAATCAATATGGTTCATCGTAAAATCAATGTGGTTCATCATAAAATCAATATGGTTCACCGTAAAATCAATATGGTTCATCGTAAAATCAATATGGTTCATTGTAAAATCAATGTGGTTCATCATAAAATCAATATGATTCATTGTAAAATCAATATGATTCATCGTAAAATCAATGTGGTTCATCGTAAAATCAATATGGTTCATCGTACGTAAAATCAATATGATTCATCGTAAAATCAATAAGGTTCATCGAGTGGTCACCATCAAATTTCCAATATAATTACATGTATATACGAAGCATGTAAGGCTACTAGGGGATCTGTTTCGACCTCTACTAATCACTGGATGGAGCAAATAAATGGGGTCCCCCTTGTTGGAGTCCGAAGTAAAAAAAAAACCAGAAAGTGTGATGCAGTTTTACTGTTCAATGGATAAAACAAGGGCCATAACTGCATGAAAAGTAATCCAAGCAATATCCAATGCATAGATAGCTAGGCCAAAATAAGCAGAACGCTGACGCAACTATTAAGACAACATTGTCTTTCCATTTTACAAGCGGGATAATAAAACAGTGAGTGACAGACATTTCGTTTATAATACCTTTGACACACAATTATCACAGATGGCTTGCTTCACTTGACTACATGTTGCCCTGTCAAATCCCAGTTCTCCGAAGTATGTGAGTAGTTGTGCTCGTCGACAATCTGCCACGTTCTCGCAGTATTGTACCATTCGGAATAAATTGTCTATGTGTACACGCTTCGATTCATACGTGGCATTCTGGTCCACTGAAATCAGTTAGAACTCTTTATACTGGGACTCCACACACATCACACACACCACACACACGCGCACAGCACCGCACACACGCACCGCACCGCACCGCACCGCACACACCACACGCAAACACCACACACACACACCACACACACACACACACACACACACACACGCACACACACCACACACAAACACCACACATCACACAAACACCACAAACAAACACACCACACACACCACACACACCACACACACCACACACACAACAAACACATACCACACACACATACCACACACACCACACATACACGCACCACACACACACACCACACACACAACACACACCACACACGCACATACCACACGCACATACCACACGCACATATCACACGCACACACCACACGCAGATATCACACGCATACACCACACGCACACATCACACGCACACACCACATGCACACACCATACGCAAACATCACGCGCACACACCAGGCGCACACACCAGGCGCACACATTTCATGCACACTACACGCTCACACACACCACACACCACACACCACACACACATCACATACGCACACCACACACATACACTACACCACACACACACACATCACACACACACACATACATCACACAAACACCACACACACACCACACACACACCACACAAACACACCACACGCACACACATACCACACATAACACACACACATACCACACACACCACACACACCACACACACACACACCACACGCGCACATACCACACACACACACACACACCACACACACACACACACACACACACACACACACACACACACACACCCACACACACACCACACACACACACACACACACACACACACCCACACAACACACACACACACACACACACACACACACACACACACCACACACACACACACACACCCCACACACACCACACACACACACACACACACACACACACACACACACACACACACCACACACACACACACCACACACACACCACACACACACACACACACACCACTACATTGGGACTCCACACACTACATTGGGACTCCACACACTACATGGGGACTCCATACATTACATTGGGACTCCACATAATACATTGGGACTCCATACATTACATGGGACTCCACACATTACACTGGGAATCCACACATTACACCGTGACTCCACACATTACACTGGGACTCCACACATTACACTGGGATTCCACACATTACACTGGGACTCCACACATTACACTGGGACTATACACTGTGACTCCATGCATTACATTGGGCTTCCAAATACTACACTGGGACTCCACACATTACATTGGGATGCCACACATTACACTGTGACTCCACTCCACACATTACACTGGGACTCCACACATTACATTGGGACTCCACACACTACACTGGGACTCCACTCCACACATTACACTGGGACTCCACACACTACATTGGGACTCCACACACTACACTGGGACTCCACTCCACACATTACACTGTGACTCCACATATTACATTGGGACTCCACACATTACATTGGGACTCCACACATTACACTGTGACTCCACACATTACATTGGGACTCCACACATTACACTGGGACTCCACACATTACACTGTGACTCCACACATTACATTGGGACTCCACACATTACATTGGGACTCCACATATTACACTGGGACTCCACACATTACACTGGGACTCCACTCCACACATTACACTGTGACTCCACACATTACATTGGGACTCCACACATTACATTGGGAATCCACACATTACACTGGGAATCCACACATTACACTGTGACTCCACACATTACATTGGGACTCCACACATTACACTGTGACTCTACACTGTGACTCCATGCATCACATTGGGACTCCACACATTACACTGTGACTCTACACTGTGACTCCATGCATCACATTGGGATTCCACACACTACACTGGGACTCCACACTGTGACTCCATGCATTACATTGGGCTTCCAAATACTACACTGGGACTCCACACATTATACTGGGACTCCACTCACTACACTGAGACATCATGCATTACATTGGGATTCCACACATTACATTGGGACTCCACACATTATACTGTGACTCTACACTGTGACTCCATGCATTACATTGGGCTTCCAAACATTACACTGGAACCCACATACTACATTGGGATTCCTTGCATTACACTGGGATTCCATGTATTACACTGGGCCTCCACAATTACACTGGGACTCCACACACTACACTGGGACTAACTCCAGATGATGTATAGTCAATGTATGTCGAACTTTGTGTGTTTATATGTATAATTATATGAAAATAAATGAGCTATCATTGATAACTTAAAATGGAAAAACAAAAGCAAGAAAAACAATTTTAGTAGGGTTCTACTTTCAATCATCCTGCGGAGTCTCTTCACGTCCTGGTATGTGTACAGTAGGATACAGTAGGCTAGAAGCCCATCGCGTCCCGCACGTCCCGCCTCCTGGTAGTAACCCTCCACAGACTTGGGCATTGAGTAGTGAACAACAAATCTCACATCCGGCTTATCTATGCCCATACCAAATGCTATTGTTGCACATATAACCTATAAATATAGAAATAATAACAAATCTCACATCCGGCTTATCTATACCCATACCAAATGCTATTGTTGCACATATAAATATAGAAATAATAACAAATCTAACATCCAGCTTATCTATACCCATACCAAATGCTATTGTTGCACATATAAATATAGAAATAATAACAAATCTCACATCCAGCTTATCTATGCCCATACCAAATGCTATTGTTGCACATATCACCTATTATATATAGAAATAACAACAAATCTCACGTCCGGCTTATCTATGCCCATACCAAATGCCATTGTTGCACATATCACCTATTATATATAGAAATAACAACAAATCTCACGTCCGGCTTATCTATGCCCATACCAAATGCTATTGTTGCACATATCACCTATAAATATAGAAATTATACCAAATCTAACATGCAGCTTGTCTATGATCTTACCAAACCAAATATACTGGGGAGATTTATATATATAAAATATGTGTGAATTCACGGTGGTATCTCCTATATTTCACTGGGGAGATTTATATATATAAAATATGTGTGAATTCACGGTGGTACCTCCTATATTTCACTGGGGAGATTTATATATATATAAAATATGTGTGAATTCACGGTGGTATCTCCTATATTTCATTGGGGAGATTTATATATATAAAATATGTGTGAATTCACGGTGGTATCTCCTATATTTCACTGGGGAGATTTATATATATATAAAATATGTGTGAATTCACAGTGGTATCTCCTATATTTCATTGGGGAGATTTATATATATAAAATATGTGTGAATTCACGGTGGTATCTCCTATATTTCACTGGGGAGTTTTATATATATATAAAATATGTGTGAATTCACGGTGGTATCTCCTATATTTCACTGGGGAGATTTATATATATATATAAAATATGTGTGAATTCACGGAGGTATCTCCTATATTTCACTGGGGAGTTTTATATATATATAAAATATGTGTGAATTCACGGAGGTATCTCCTATATTTCACTGGAGAGATTTATATATATAAAATATGTGTGAATTCACGGTGGTATCTCCTATATTTCAATGGGGAGATTTATATATATATAAAATATGTGTGAATTCACGGTGATATATCCTATATTTCACTGGGGAGTCTTATATATATAAAATATGTGTGAATTCACGGTGGTATCTCCTATATTACCGCTGATCTGTTTACTTTCACCTATTTCTCTTGTATCATGATTCACTCTCCATCTGCGAGACAAGCATGGTACAATCTGGACAATGCCAGAACTCACATCAGTTTCGTTTGGTATTCCCCTCCTCCCTATGTGAGACCAGAATGACATGGACAATATTACGACCCAAATCAATGCCAGAATTCACAATTACATATGTTTCTTTGTGTTTTCTCCACCTCTGTGGGGTTAGCAAGGTACGGTACAGACAATATAGCAGTCTAAATCTATGCCAGAACTCACCTTTGCATCAGTTTCTTTGTGTTTTCTCCACCTCTGTGGGGATAGCAAGGTACAGTACAGACAATATAGCAGGCTAAATGAATGCCAGACCTCGCCTTTGCATCAGTTTCTTTGGGTTTTCTCCACCTCTGTGGGATTAGCAAGGTACGGTACAGACAATATAGCAGCCTAAATCTATGCCAGAACTCGCTTTTGCATCAGTTTCTTTGTGTTTTCTCCACCTCTGTGGGGTTAGCAAGGTACGGTACAGACAATATAGCAGCCTAAATCTATGCCAGAACTCGCCTTTGCATCAGTTTCTTTGGGTTTTCTCCAATGGTACGATACAGACATTATGGTACACTAAATCTATGCCAGAACTCACCGTGCATCAGTTTCTTTGGGTTTTCTCCAATGGTACGATACAGACATTATGGTACACTAAATCTATGCCAGAACTCACCGTGCATCAGTTTCTTTGGGTTTTCTCCAATGGTACGATACAGACATTATGGTACACTAAATCTATGCCAGACCTCGCCTTTGCATCAGTTTCTTTGGGTTTTCTCCAATGGTACGATACAGACATTATGGTACACTAAATCTATGCCAGAACTCACCTTGCACCTGTAGCCTTTAATCCATTTCTCTTGAATCATGTTTCGCTCTCCGTCTGTGAGGCCAGCATGGTATGAGACAGACAATATGCCTGCCTTGCTCAAAGTTCGGGCCGTATCATCGCATTCTTTCCTGTATTTGAAATGTGTCACACAATGTTAGTGAATGTTGCTTTGTCACATAAATGTTAGTGAATGTTACTTTGTCACACAATGTTAGTGAATGTTGCTTTGTCACACAATGTTAGTGAATGTTGCTTTGTCACACAATGTTAGTGAATGTTGCTTTGTCACACAATGTTAGTAAATGTTCCTTTGTCACACAAATGTTAGTAAATGTTCCTTTGTCACAGTGTTAGTGAATGTTGCTTTGTCACATAAATGTTAGTGAATGTTACTTTGTCACAGTGTTAGAGAATGTTGCTTTGTCACACACTGTTAGTAAATGTGCTTTCACACAAATGTTAGTGAATGTTACTTTGTCACATAGTGGTAGAGAATGTTGCTTTGTCACACACTGTTAGTAAATGTGCTTTCACACAAATGTTAGTGAATGTTACTTTGTCACATAGTGGTAGAGAATGTTGCTTTGTCACACAATGTTAGTGAATGTTGCTTTGTCATACAATGTTAGTGAATGTTACTTTGTCACACAATGTTAGTGAATGTTACTTTGTCACACAATGTTAGTAAATGTTGCTTTGCCACACAATGTTAGTGAATGTTGCTTTGTCACACAATGTCAATGAATGTTGCTTTGTCACACAATGTCAGTGAATGTTGCTTTGTCACACAATGTTAGTCAATGTTGCTTTGTCACACAATGTTAGTTAATGTTGCTTTGTCACACAATGTCAGCCAATGTTGCTTTGTCACACAATGTCAGTGAATGTTGCTTTGTCACACAATGTCAGCCAATGTTTTTTTGTCACACAATGTCAGCCAATGTTACTAAGTCACACAATGTCAGTGAATGTTGCTTCATCATAAATCCTCTTAATTCTTTCCAATTTGGCTTGGACCACTACCGCTTCATTCCAAGATGCAACCAGTTTTGGTTCTAACCAAAGTCTTGATTCTCATTACCACCAAACTTATTATAGTGTTACAATTTTGTAGCTGGTGACAGATATCCTTTCTGACTCATTTCTAGCTACAACCAAATATTTGACAGTTTATTGGTGGACGGTGAAGAGAAAATATAGTCCATGTGCATTACTTAAGTAGGGTAGTTTTTCAGACTTATGAGGCAGTAATTTACAACACCACCGGATAACGTTTACACACTACGTAGAATCTAATATATCGTGGTTTTTTATGCTGCATTACATTAAAATTGCATTGCTTTTCAAAGAAGTGAGTGAGTATTGGTTTAACGGCGCATCAGCACCATTCAGGCGATTTCGCGCCAGAGTTAAGTATATTGTATACAAGATTGATAAAAATATATTTGGAAGAAATATATATATATATATATATATATAAAAGTGTATTGCAACAACATTTATATCAAGCTATAGCTTTTCAAAGAAAGGGAGAATTCTTATCCAAAAAACTGCATAGTGGAAAACATACAGTGTTACGTATTGTCTCGCAATATATCGGTATACCAGTAAACGGTCACAGCCCTATTACAATGTATATATTAACTAACACTATTCAATATATTACCTTGAGAGACAGTAAACAATTCCGCACTTTCCTGGAAAATCATCCTTGATCAGCTTGATGATATCATTCGCAGCAGACGACGGTTTCTTGGGTCGTACTTCAAATTTCAAATTGGGACGGTTGAAACTTGAAGTGAACCTACAATGGCAAGCAGATGTGATACAGGGATGGAGCTAGAAAACGATCTGTCAGTGGAACCCCTTAAAACCGGATCCCCTCAAAACATGAACCCCTCAAGCGGAATTCCCTCCAAACCAAAGGCTGATGTTTGTGAACATGTGCACCTGATTAGAAACAGCTGTTGTGTATCAGACATCAGTGTAGACAGCAATTTTCAATATCATTACCTAATAAGGTTGACCTATGTGTAAGTATTTACAGTACATGAACACCCCAGAAGCCACAGAGATGAACGACAGCCATAGCAATACGCCATGCAACATTGAGTCTATTTGTATCATATCTAGCCTCAGGGTGCCAACTCTATATCAACAAGACCACCATAGAAATACGCCATGCAACATTGAGTCTATTTGTATCATATCTAGCCTCAGGGTGCCAACTCTTTATCAACAAGGCCGCCATAGCAATATGCCATGTAACATTGAGTCTATTTGTATCATATCTAGCCTCAGGGTGCAAACTCTATATCAACAAGACCACCATAGCAATACGCCATGCAACATTGAGTCTACAAATCAAAAATGTATTCACTATGCACATAATAAAATGGGCAGTGACAGTTTGAGATACTACATGGCCCATAATATCACTCACTGATGAGTCACCTCTATATATGTAGATGGTTAGTGATGTATTTCGATTAAGGTAAGCATATTGTGAAAATAATGGGATATACAGTCTACATCCGTTATGTCAAAGTCGGTTATGTCGAATTCTCCGGTTATCTCGAAGTCGGATCAAAGTCCCGTTTCAGACACTATCAAATTACATATCACTGACTCCGAGAGTTGGTACTGGTAGAGAGTTAGTACCAGTCAAGAGTTGGTACCAGTCGAGAGTTGGTACCTCGAGGTTAATACAACAAGTAGCATCCAGGATACATACACTGAAAGACATGAACATGAAACATAGTCAATAGGCAAGCTAACAAATGAACTTTTTATATTTTACCATTTTGGATCTTTCATATGTAGCTGATGACAGATATCCTTTCTGACTCTCATGGTGGCAGTGGCAGTAAGGGCCATTAGGGGCACACCTGGGAACTTCGTCTTCAGTACCCCAAGCTTCTTGTAATCCGGCCGGAAATCATGACCCCACTACAAACATGAATACACACAATAAAAACAAGGTTAACACCCCCGGTTGTTGTGCTTACTTAGCCTTTAGCTGTAAGCGAAATGTAGCCTGGCACGGGACCAGCGGAATATATCACTTCAGATGCAATTTCATAGGAGAACGACTACTTCTAAACTGAAGGCACTGGACCAGCAGAATATATCACTTCAGAGGCAATTTCATAGGAGAAAGACTACTTCTAAACTGATCGGACACTGGACCAGCGGAATATATCACTTCATAGGCAATTTCATAGGAGAACGACTACCGTACTTCTAAACTGATCGGACACTGGACCAGCGGAATATATCACTTCAGAGGCAATTTCATAGGAGAAAGACTACTTCTAAACTGAAGGCACTGGACCAGCAGGATATTTATGACAATCTTAGAAGGCTTTTAAAGAAACGGACACAGTCAGTCAGACTGACTGACTGACTGACTGACTGACTGACTGACTGACTGACTGACTGACTGACTGACTGACACGTGACTTACAGAGCTGACACAGTGGGCCTCGTCAATGACAATTCTATCAAGTGCATTCCTGCTGTACAAGTTCTCAAGAACATTGAGTAGCTTCTCACTGGCAGATATCTACAAATATACAACATCAAATACTGTGGCAGATATCTACAAATATATAACATCAAAATACTGTGGCAGATATCTACAAATATATAACATCAAATACTGTGGCAGATATCTACAAATATATAACATCAAAATACTGTGACAGATATCTACAAATATACAACATCAAATACTGTGGAAGATATCTACAAATATACAACATCAAATACTGTGGAAGATATCTACAAATATACAACATCAAAATACTGTGGCAGATATCTACAAATATACAACATCAAATACTGTGGCAGATATCTACAAATATATATCCATCAAATACTGTGGCAGATATCTACACATATACAACATCAAATACTGTGGCAGATATCTACAAATATACAACATCAAATATTGTGGCAGATATCTACAAATATACAACATCCATCAAATACTGTGGCAGATATCTACAAAGGTTTATAATGTATGGTTTTACAAGAGGCAACTAACAGGTTTATAATGTATGGTTTTACAAGAGGCAACTAACAGGTTTATAACATATGGTTTTAGAAGAGGCAACTAACAGGTTTATAACATATGGTTTTACAAGAGGCAACTAACAGGTTTATAATGTATGGTTTTACAAGAGGCAACTAACAGGTTTCTAACATATGGTTTTACAAGAGGCAACTAACAGGTTTATAATGTACGGTTTTACAAGAGGAAACTAATAGGTTTATAATGTATGGTTTTACAAGAGGCAACTAACAGGTTTATAATGTATGGTTTTACAAGAGGCAACTAACAGGTTTATAATGTATGGTTTTACAAGAGGCAACTAATAGGTTTATAATGTATGGTTTTACAAGAGGCAACTAACAGGTTTATAACATATGGTTTTACAAGAGGCAACTAATAGGTTTATAATGTATGGTTTTACAAGAGGCAACTAACAGGTTTATAATGTATGGTTTTACAAGAGGCAACTAACAGGTTTATAATGTATGGTTTTACAAGAGGCAACTAATAGGTTTATAATGTATGGTTTTACAAGAGGCAACTAACAGGTTTATAATGTATGGTTTTACAAGAGGCAACTAATAGGTTTATAATGTATGGTTTTACAAGAGGCAACTAACAGGTTTATAATGTATGGTTTTACAAGAGGCAACTAACAGGTTTATAACATATGGTTTTACAAGAGGCAACTAATAGGTTTATAATGTATGGTTTTACAAGAGGCAACTAATAGGTTTATAATGTATGGTTTTACAAGAGGCAACTAACAGGTTTATAATGTATGGTTTTACAAGAGGCAACTAACAGGTTTATAATGTATGGTTTTACAAGAGGCAACTAACAGGTTTATAATGTATGGTTTTACAAGAGGCAACTAACAGGTTTATAATGTATGGTTTTACAAGAGGCAACTAACAGGTTTATAATGTATGGTTTTACAAGAGGCAACTAATAGGTTTATAATGTATGGTTTTACAAGAGGCAACTAACAGGTTTATAATGTATGGTTTTACAAGAGGCAACTAACAGGTTTATAATGTATGGTTTTACAAGAGGCAACTAATAGGTTTATAATGTATGGTTTTACAAGAGGCAACTAACAGGTTTATAATGTATGGTTTTACAAGAGGCAACTAACAGGTTTATAATGTATGGTTTTACAAGAGGCAACTAACAGGTTTATAATGTATGGTTTTACAAGAGGCAACTAACAGGTTTATAATGTATGGTTTTACAAGAGGCAACTAACAGGTTTATAATGTATGGTTTTACAAGAGGCAACTAACAGGTTTATAACATATGGTTTTACAAGAGGCAACTAATAGGTTTATAATGTATGGTTTTACAAGAGGCAACTAATAGGTTTATAACATATGGTTTTACAAGAGGCAACTAACAGGTTTCTAACATATGGTTTTACAAGAGACAACTAACAGGTTTCTAACATATGGTTTTACAAGAGGCAACTAACAGGTTTATAATGTATGGTTTTACAAGAGGCAACTAATAGGTTTATAATGTATGGTTTTACAAGAGGCAACTAACAGGTTTATAACATATGGTTTTACAAGAGGCAACTAATAGGTTTATAATGTATGGTTTTACAAGAGGCAACTAATAGGTTTATAATGTATGGTTTTACAAGAGGCAACTAACAGGTTTATAATGTATGGTTTTACAAGAGGCAACTAACAGGTTTATAACATATGGTTTTACAAGAGGCAACTAATAGGTTTATAATGTATGGTTTTACAAGAGGCAACTAATAGGTTTATAATGTATGGTTTTACAAGAGGCAACTAATAGGTTTATAATGTACGGTTTTACAAGAGGCAACTAACAGGTTTATAATGTATGGTTTTACAAGAGGCAACTAACAGGTTTATAATGTATGGTTTTACAAGAGGCAACTAATAGGTTTATAATGTATGGTTTTACAAGAGGCAACTAACAGGTTTATAATGTATGGTTTTACAAGAGCAACTAACAGGTTTATAATGTATGGTTTTACAAGAGGCAACTAACAGGTTTCTAACATATGGTTTTAGAAGAGGCAACTAACAGGTTTATAATGTATGGTTTTACAAGAGGCAACTAATAGGTTTATAATGTATGGTTTTACAAGAGGCAACTAACAGGTTTATAATGTATGGTTTTACAAGAGGCAACTAACAGGTTTATAATGTATGGTTTTACAAGAGGCAACTAATAGGTTTATAATGTATGGTTTTACAAGAGGCAACTAACAGGTTTATAACATATGGTTTTACAAGAGGCAACTAATAGGTTTATAATGTATGGTTTTACAAGAGGCAACTAATAGGTTTATAATGTATGGTTTTACAAGAGGCAACTAACAGGTTTATAACATATGGTTTTACAAGAGGCAACTAACAGGTTTATAATGTATGGTTTTACAAGAGGCAACTAATAGGTTTATAATGTATGGTTTTACAAGAGGCAACTAACAGGTTTATAATGTATGGTTTTACAAGAGGCAACTAATATGTTTATAATGTATGGTTTTACAAGAGGCAACTAATAGGTTTATAATGTATGGTTTTACAAGAGGCAACTAATAGGTTTATAATGTATGGTTTTACAAGAGGCAACTAATAGGTTTATAATGTATGGTTTTACAAGAGGCAACTAATAGGTTTATAATGTATGGTTTTACAAGAGGCAACTAATAGGTTTATAACATATGGTTTTACAAGAGGCAACTAACAGGTTTATAATGTATGGTTTTACAAGAGGCAACTAATAGGTTTATAATGTATGGTTTTACAAGAGGCAACTAACAGGTTTATAATGTATGGTTTTACAAGAGGCAACTAACAGGTTTATAATGTATGGTTTTACAAGAGGCAACTAACAGGTTTATAATGTATGGTTTTACAAGAGGCAACTAACAGGTTTATAATGTATGGTTTTACAAGAGGCAACTAACAGGTTTCTAACATATGGTTTTACTGAGAAGTTCCCGCTTCGTTAATCAGCAAGGGCACATGTGTAGTGTCCTTGAGCACCTCACATACATTGCTTAGTGCTGGTAACAGGTCCAGCACACTCTGGAAAATATGTCTACAGTCCAGAAAAGTAACTAAAAATAGTTTACGTTCAACTCACTTTTTCAGGAGTGACATAGAGAAGACGTATTTCAGGATTTCTCTTATACAACTTCCTGTACAACATATCAGCCTCACTCTGGGAAACATCGCCGGACAGATGACCTGCGGGTACCTGTAATAAATAGTTTAGTATTTCAGGATTTCTCTTATACAACTTCCTGTACAACATATCAGCCTCACTCTGGGAAACATCGCCGGACAGATGACCTGTGGGTACCTGTAATAAATAGTTCCGTATTTCAGGATTTCTCTTATACAACTTCCTGTACAACATATCAGCCTCACTCTGGGAAACATCGCCGGACAGATGACCTGCGGGTACCTGTAATAAATAGTCCTGTTAAATCACTGCACAAACGGGGATGTGGTATTCGTATGCATTATTCATGAATACAGCATTTTCATGTATTCGCATGTAATCATTATTATGGAATTACACGAATACATAATGTATTCGGTTACATCTGCAAATGTGTATTCACGAATATTTTACGAATACATTATAGTAGATTGTGTGAGGGCTGTTTCAAAGATTTATAGATCATCACCCCACCCCCACCTCCTACTAGATATTATTAATGATCCAATGATTGGTTTGATATTATCGGCTATTTTTTATTTGTAAATGGTGAGATTCTAGCGTGCTTAGTTCTTTTCAACAATAACTAAACCTGGAGAAAGGTGGGATTATCACACCGAAACCTTGGTACACCTGTGCAACATTTTATAGGACATACCTCCGTGGCCACCATTAGAACAATTTCAAAACAATTAAGTTCTTCACTTTTGAAGCACACCTACAGGTCACAAGTTTGGACCACACATGCTTGGAAGATAACCGTTTATCATATATTTATAATTTCCCGAATATTTGAGACTCCCCCTTCCCAATTGAAAGCAAATGAATCCAAAAAGCACGGAATGTAGTAGGCACACAAAATCATTTAACATCAATAGCAAGTTGGTAACAAATGCAGCAATAATTCAATTGAAAAATATGTCCAAAATATTTACATACAACAGCCGCATGTATATTGCCCTTTTTTTCTCAAAACTATTTATTTTACACCAATTGCAAAGCAAGTTTTAACAACAAGTATTAATCATTCTCCGTAGATGAAAGCGTAAATGTGGTCATTCATGTGGGAGAAAACCCACATGTCTGATCTGGCGACCATCGTACCATTTCACATACTTCCTGGTCCGAGGATCGAACCCGGGTTGCATTGATGAGAAGCGAGCACGGCTAACCACTGCGCTAATCGGACAGCCATGTATATTGTTTGCTTAATTTGATAAATTCCTAGCAATTTCCTAGCTCAGACTTCTTCTAAACTGAACGGGCACTGGACCAGCGGAATATATCGGAAAATATTACATGATCTTACAACATATTAATCAAATGTGACCTGTCAATTTTGACTGCATTAATCTGTTTAAAATCATGTGTGAAAGGCCCAGAGTTTGAGCCCCACTGGAGCCGTTACGATTGTGCCCTTGGGCAAGGCAAGTTCCACATGCCTCTTCTCTCTCATTCGTGGCGATGGATTCCATCAGGAATGAGATCTCGAGAGTGATTAATATAAGTTATAAGAACTTGTTTCGCAATCGAGTTAAAATAAATTTGTATGAACTAATCTGTTTATTCACACCTCTGGCCAGTCTACATGTTGTTGCTTTAGCCACTTCTGAGATTAGCATCCGGAAATGTTATACAATTCTGTTATTTGTGTGGTCAAGGGAGGTAATTACATGGATCAGTTGATTAGAACTATGGATTAATGACTGTCTGTGGATTAGATGCCTCTCTGATCAACCTCAATTATCTAAAACAGTGAATCGATTGTTTATAGTGTACACCAGAAAACGTGTAACCACAAAGATAAAAATGAACAAGGAGTGTGTATCGATTTTTCTTTAACTGCAAAGTCAAGTCAAGTAAGAAAGGTTACAATCCTTTTTGAGAATCGCCACACATTTAATGAGCCATTTCTTGACAAAAATCAACATTTGGCTTTTATGGCAACTGCCAGTGTGGCCCCTGCTATTTATACAAATATATTTTAGCTAGATTGCCATTGAACACTCTCGAGACCTCATTTTCCCGATGCTCCAACTGGGTGCGAAATCGGGGTCTTTCGCACTTGAAGCGAATGCGCTACCACAACTTCCCCTGCTATTTATTGATACATCATCACAAGCAATAATAAACACGAAATTAGTTCAACATTTATTTATTTATAACAAGCACAACTGTTTAACAAACAAGCATTAAAGACTGGTTAACAGATAGCACACATCACGATCGTCGTCTACGTAACAGTTTTTGGATTTGTTATACAATACAGCACTAGGATTGGAGAGTCACTCATGTCTGGATACTTCACAAAACACACTAGACCACACAGCCTCAGCCTTGTCCATACTTAGGCTGACCCATGGCGATGAAGATGCAATCACTGGCGACGTCTGCTCACTGTCACTGTCATCTACTTCCAAACTGGATTTGATGGACCTGGCTGTAGACTGAACCTGAAATAAGGAATTGATCGTGTTAGATATATATGGTATTTCATATCTGATACTTGTATGTCGATGGGCATAACCATATACTTGATAATGAGTGCAGTTGTACATAGATATGCATGCATTCACAATTGAGGGTCGGGACAGGTAGGTTGGGACAATGAATATGAGAATCTCTTGTTGCTCACATGTTTGTTGTGTTACCTTGACCAATGCATGTCTTGGTGAGAGATTTCAAGGAAGGCTAGCCATATACTGTAATGCATAATAATGAACAACATTTTCGTCATTCACCCTATCTAAACAATGAATTTGTTGTACTGTACCGTTTCTGCACTCATGAGTGAGTGGTGCAGTGTATATTCACATGCCTAGGGTTAGCCAAGTACTAGTGATTGATGCAAGTTATTCTACATGTGCCTACTTGCATTACAAGTCTCCAAAAGACATCAAATCACTTTCGCCTCACTGCTGTATGTTTGAATCCCACTGGATGTGAAACTCTTTCATGTGAAGAAGCTATCCAGCCAGCATGAGGAAGGTCAGTGGTTTGTTGCATGCTTCCTTTTTCCTTCGTGTACTTTAACTCGCTTTATAGCCTTATAAAATATGTCATACGAAACAATACTTGTAATGTAACCGGTCATAGAATATGTGTGTTTGTATGTAATTGTATTGAAGAAAAGATATTCGAATAAGTTACTATGTAACTTTTCCCCCAATTCCAATGTTATGTACCATTCTTGAAGTGGTTTTACCCTGGTTTGTGGCTAAATTAAGTTTGATTAATATAGTTTATACAGATTTATTTTAGCTCGATTGCGTAACAAGTTCTTACAACTTACAACTCTTGAGACCTTATTCCTTGATGGAATCCATCGGGGAGAGAGAAGAGGCAACATGGAATTTAAATGCCCTGCCTAAGGGCACAATTGTAACGGCTCAAGCAGGGCTCGAACTCCTGACCTTTCGCACCTGAACCGAATGCGCATGCACTGCACTATGACAACTATTTTAAGTTAATAATATCATATGATGAAAAAGTGCATAGACCAACCTTCTTGAATAAAATATTGTTTAAACTAAGGTCAGTGGTTTTACCTTGGTTTGTGGCTAAATTAATTTGATTAATATGGTGAAATAGTGCATAGACCAACCTGAGCCCACTTCCTGTTGGAGTACTGATGGTACATGTGATGAACTCCGTCGGTGACGGACAGACGGAGCACAAGACGTAGATGACCGGACTGGTTATCTTCTATCGACGATATCAGAGACTGCTGATTTAGACTGGTACGCTGCCGTTCTGAAATAGAAGAAATATTTTTGTTGAAGACAAATAAACATTAGAATATAAAACTGTTATAGAAGAAATGCCTTAGTTACTGAAAGAATAAAAATGTTTAGGCCATTCTGAATAATTTAAGCATAAGCGAGTTACCCCGCTTGTTCTCCTGGTATTATGTACATTATAATGTTAGCATACATATAAAAGCTCGTTTAATTAGTCAATTAGTTAAATTTACTTGGTTTAAACATACATATTCCACTATATACATTCACAAAACAATACATGCACACAAAATCAAAGAATAGGAAAGGATCAAAACGGTTATGAAGCCTACTATGTGGTATCCGTAAACAGGACACGTAACAACATTTCCTCTTCTGTCTCCTTCATAGATTCCATCAGGAATGAGGTCTAGAGAACAATTTTATCTAATGTCATTAAAACTTGTTTAGCAATCAAGTTAAATACATTTGTATATACTAATACTATACCATACTAAGAAAAGCAGTGATATTCCACTGCTTGAACACCGATATTATTCTTTTCGGGAAGGGCCAAATGTTGCTAGAACTTGTGGCCTGACCCGTTTGCCTTTATTTAAATAGTCATGTTTTATATTCACATGTATACGTAAAACGAATCAAGCAATAAAATATGATTAATTAAACAATATTAAATTGGAAAGAATGACATAACATAAAGCATATTTACCAAGTATGTCTGTAGTAGAATCACTGTTGTGGAGAGCGACTAACTGCTCACGTAGGGTAGAAGCGGCTGACATAACATCCATGTTGATATGTGTTTGGTCTCGTGTGTATTTGAGGATTATTATTCCTTTAATTGTATTGCTTAATGTACTAGCTTGGTATAATTCAGCTCTATATTTGCTCTGTAACACTCACAATATTGTGATGGCTTGGGTCTCATTTCTCAAAATATTTATATGAAAATCTTGCCATTGTTTTACTGTTTGCGGGGTTAATAGGTTAATGATCTCAATTTCATATTTTAATGATTTGAACACAGCTTACATTGTATAAACAATTAAACTTTGATGATTACTAGATGAAAGGAAGATGAAAGACTTTTACAATTATGATTATAGGAGTAATTAATTATGATTGTTGGTCAATTAAGTTAATTGTTGATCAATCATTAAACCAGATTGCCTTAATAAGGTCAATTAAGTTCTAATTATAATTTGTTTGTCATTAATAACATGCATAATAGATATTTAATTTAATTCAGGTATATACAATACAATACAAAACATTCTACTAACCAACTTATGTCTAAATCTTCTTAGAATTAGTAATTGACCGGGTAATTTGTTCACCCGGTCTACCTCCGACCCCCGTTGGTACACAATAGTGTGCGAGTGGGAGATACGAAAACCGAACACACTCTGAGATTAATGCAACCGACTTAGCCTTCTAAACATCATAGTATTGTAATTTTAATTGTTTATTAACTATTTTTAGACCTCTTTAATCACCTTAGATAATTTAGTCGCCCAAATGCATTTATGCGGTGGCGACTTTAAATAAACTTATATAGATAGATAGACAAAACATTTTATTGCATGAAAACATATACATGTACAATGTTTTATAGCAAAATACACAATATATTATAGTGAGAACAACATGTTATAATTTCCTGAAGAGATTTAAACTAAGATACAAGGTATGTGAGGTGTAAAAGTTGAACCAGAGGAAGTTGAAACAAAATGGGTTTATTCTTATAGAATCACTATTTTGTTTGTGTTTACTTAAGGCCTACGCAATTTAGTAGCAATATATATAAACTTTGATAGATTATATAAAAGTTTTCTTGACCTAGACTCTAATAGAGATTGAAATTTATGTATTGTTGGCCATATATAGGAACATGTGAACTCAAATAATTTATTCCACTCAGTTCAAGTACACGACAACATGGGGTTACAAGTCAAGTCAAATATCTTTTATTCTGTGTGTTTTATGTTTATTTATCGTCGCTACCGGTTGCCCATATGAGTGACACCTCCTGAAGAGATTAGTCATTTTAGATTTTGGAGGATAGTGCAATGATACAGACAGAGACCCATTCCAGAGTCTCCTCTGGTTCTTTTACGTGCACGGTGTACAGCACCGACACGAGACCTCGGTTTAACGTCCCATCTGAAAGACTGTTAATATTATTAGGATCAGACGGGGGATCGAACCTGTGATCCCTGGATTACCAGTCCAGCGTGTTACCACTGGACTACAGATCCGTCTTCTCTTTTATTCTCTCATTTCATGACATACATGAATAAATGAGGTACGGTATTACAATCAATGCAATACAAGCGGATCATAGTTACTAAGCATTACTAACAAAATTACACATGTATAACAATGATATACCTTTGCATGAGGATGGTTCAGTGTAAAATAGTATTTCTCCACTGCAAATGTATAAGTTAACTGAAGATGCCGGAGCGTCAATATTATTACAAAACATATGAAATACACATGAGGCTCATTTTAGAACACAATAAGCAATGGTCCTAAGGACACGTGCAGGAGAGTACCCCAACAATTTCATAGAATTTCATAAATAAATGTTACATATAACCAACCAGTGTATAATTTGCATACTTACTTATTTCCAAAATGATGGGAGATCTGTATGACTGGTATGTACTCTGGGATCAGTTATGAACTATCTTAGTACAGATACTAGTACACATTAAGATCTGTATGACTTGTATGTACTCTGGCATCAGTTATGAACTATCTTAGTACAGATACTAGTACACATTAAGATCTGTATGACTGGTATGTACTCTGGCATCAGTTATGAACTATCTTAGTACAGATACTAGTACACATTAAGAAAGTCCACACATTTTTAATCTCCATAGTACACATGTGTATTAACCCATTCAACCCCAAGTAACTGACATGGACTGGTGCGTGATATTTTCAGACCAATAAATTAATAAGAAAATTACCTTTGGACCAGTTCATTTATCAAAATGGGTAATTTTATCTAAAAATAGTAATAATTATTACTGGCAAAAAAGTGCAGATCCTGATGAGACGGCTCGTCACGAGCCGGCTCATCAGGATCTACACTTTTCATAAGCCTATTTAGAGGCCTGTGGGGTTGAAAGGGTTAAATCATCATATTCTCATCTAAGTATTTTAGCACATAACTTAAAATATGTGAACAAAATTATTCCAATGTATGAGATCTGTTATTACAGGCTATATATATATTTTTTATTTATTGGCTGTCCAATTAGCGCAGTGGTTAGCGCGCTCGCTTCTCACCAATGCAACTCGGGTTCGATCCTCGGACAGGGAAGTATGTGAGATGGTATGATGGTCGCAAGATCGGACAGGTGGGTTTTCTCCGGGTACTCCGGTTTCCTGCCACACGAATGACCACAGACACGCTTTCATTGCTTCACAATAGTTGTAAAATAAATAAAGTTTAAACTTTTTATCTGTATGACCGGTTATAATTATATGTACTCTGGGATCAGTTATGAACTATCTTAGTACAGATACACATTAAGACAGTCCACTTGTTCTTAATCTTCATGGTATAACCATAGTACACATATTTTAAATTTCTTAGTCTTATCTAAAGGTATTTTAGCACATAACAGTGTAATATTAATGTCAAAAGTCGGATGCTGGATGGATATGGGTACAGGACTTTGTTTTCTTGTGGTATATCGATCACAGTATTATATTATTACACAACATTGCATTTATAACCATGTATTCTGGGGACATAACCCTAGTTGAAATAGAATGTGCATATGGTCATTAACTCATTTCATTCTGGATACATTTAAAGGCTTTTGCTAAATACAATGATACATTATCGTTAAATTGTTAAAACAGACATATTATTTCTTTTATAAATTCACAAAATGTTCTGTATTCAGTCATATTATTCGTTTTAACATTCATAAGTTGCTCATAATACAGAATATTTGGTCTCCTATATATTCTTATACTATTGAGCAATCTTTTTCTTTTAGATAATAAGTACATGTTGCATTCTAATAAATAATGAAGTTCGTCTCCCTATTCCTTGGTTACACGTTGGGCAAATACGTGGATTTAAAGGGACCTTGTTCCAATTTCCTACTTCAACTGGCAATCTATGATTTCTGGTTCTAAATTTAACAATAAATTTTTAATATTTTGGAGGCGTATATATTAAAGTTTTCAAATTCAAAATTGTGCTTAAATAATCTATAATTCCGGCAATTACTTGAATACAATTCGTTTACAAACAGGCATCTGGGTAGAACCACCAACCATATGCAAGCCAGCTGGATAGCTTCCTCACATCAAGCCAGCTGGATAGCTTCCTCACATCAAGCCAGCTGGATAGCTTCCTCACATCAAGCCAGCTGGATAGCTTCCTCACATGAAAGAATAAATCAACACCAACAGTGGGTGAGGGGCAAGGATTTACGCCGGATGAAGGGCGATCATACTAGCTAACTTCCGAGAGAGCTATCAAGGGAAGACAACTTACATGAAGTGATTTCAGTTCTGTACTGAATGAAGAGTCCTATGAGGGGAGACAACTTACCTGAAGTGAATTCAGTTTCTGTACTTGGTCCTGAATGAGAGCTTTCAGAGGGGAGACAACAATTGTAACGCCAAGACAAACAAGGGCAGGTAACTGGTAACACAGGCTCTTACCTCCACCTGAAACATGTTTAATGCCATAATAATCTTTATATCTACACCAGGCTCTTTCTTGAGGGCGACTTGAGCAAAATAGTAGCACTAGGGACCCTGCCTTTGCCCCCTGGGGGCCCCACTCCTCCCTAAACCAAAACAAGTTTTTTAAATTTAATTTTCATGCATAATTTTGTTCAGATTGGACAGGACAGGACAGGTGGGTTTTCTCCGGATTTCCTCCATTACGAATGACAACACATATGCTTTCATCCGCACCAGAGTGATTGATATAAGTTGTTAAAACTTGCTTCGCAATCGTAATAAATATAGCTTAAATTTAAATATTATCAGAAGCTCAATATGGCCCAATTAATGGTCCCAGGGAGCAAAATATATCAACGCCTGTTCCCAGGCACAAGAAGAAAGGATCACTTTCACACGACCTACTAGGCTAGATTTAACCTTGAAAGGTCACATGGTATGGCTTATTTGAAAGATCATTTAAAGTTTCCTATTATTGCGCAATTGGAACTATATACATGTACAATGTATTTATCTTAATCTGTTCACAAGCATGCAGTTTACTATAGATATCAATGGGAACGAACACTTCACTGACCACCCTGATCACAGGCTATGCCCGATTTCTGCTAAAAATGTAATCACTTTCTTCTAGACCAGCCCTCTATTCACAAACTTTCACTAAATTCCATCAACAACTTTTTGAATTATCTTGTACTTAACCCTTTCCTTCATAGAGAATTAGGTTAATATACTATTATATCTCCATACAAACGACAGCCATTTAACCCTTTCCTTCATAGAGATTTAGGTTAATATACTATTATATCTCTATACAAACGACAGCCATTTAACCATTTCCTTCATAAAGAATTAGGTTAATATACTATTATATCTCCATACAAACGACAGCCATTCAGCTATCATGCAGTGGATAAGTAGTCGCCATATCTATCACACATCCATAGATATTACTGGGACTACCGGTACATGAGATTCTGGCCTTTATTGTGAACATTGGTTTGGCTACTACATTGTCAATGTATGTCGTATTGGTAATGGCTTCAAGAGGTGCTTCTATGAGGGAAAGGGTTAAACAAACACATAGACAATAACACCAGTTTCTTATGGCATTGTGTGTGTTTTACGTTTATTTGTCGTCGCTACTGGTTGCCCATATGAGCGACGCCTCCTGAAGAGATTAGTAATTTCAGATTTTTGGAGGATAGTGCAATGATACAGACAGAGACCCATTCCAGAGTCTCCTCTGGTTCTTTTACGTGCACAGTGTAAAGCATCGACACAAGACCTCGGTTTAACGTCCCATCTGAAAGACTGTTAATTTTATTAGGGTCAGACGAGGGATCGAACCTGCAATCCCTGGAATACTAGTCCAGTGTATTAACCACTGGACTACAGATTCTTATGGCAGATGTTCATAGCTGAAGATATAGCGGATATTTGTGCTTTACTAGACTTTACTTGACGAGATCACAAATCTTTTTCTTTCAAGATTTCCAATGTGTTTGGCTAATATGAAAATTGTTATCCAATTTTATTCATTTTAGCTGCGTCTGCCGGGAGCCTCAGTTCACTACAATACACCCGAAACAAACACTTAGTTAGTGTAAATGTTCGCAATATAGTTCCGGTATGCTTTTCAAGCTAAGTTTCTGTTTGCTGTCAAAATTAACAAGAGGGCCACGAGTGCTCTGTATCGCTCACCTGACTAATGTTTTTACCGCGCTATCACAATTTTAACAGCTTTGAAAGAACATTGCACACAAATCATTCCATACAAAATATTGCCAAAATCCGACGGATGGTTCATGAGAACATGCTTGAAGAATTTGCGTTATTTTTATTCATGGATTCATTTCACAAAGCTGAAAAGGCTACACCCGCGAACAATTGTGAAATTAGGCTACCATTGGTCAAGCGATTTGGGCGAATTTTGAAATCTATAATAAAAGAACGATCTTTTGATCTTTCGGCAGCCATCTTGGAAGACAAAGTCATCTGATTTTGATAACAATTTCATCAGAGTGATCACCTAGTCGATACCTTCGATCTGATAATATATGACAAGACCATAATTATTCACTCAAAAATAATAGTTGACCCCTATTTGATCTCCCGGGACACGCCCATTTTTGATCCCTGAGTCACCATTTGAACAACTTTGAAAGACCATTGGACATCGATCATTTATACCAAGAATCGTAAAATTCCGGCTGGCAGTTTGTGAGAAGAATATTTAAGAATTTGTGCTATTTTTAGACAGTGGCAATCTTGGATTACGCAATTATGCAATTGCCCACCAACACAAGTATCATGACCAAAAATGGTTGGTATTGACCCAATGGTTACTGAGGAGAAGACGTTTGATAATGTTCACAGGTGATTGTCAGAAAACAGCGAAAATACAGAAGTACAGTGACTGCGGGGGAATACCAAACACAAACAGTGGGAAAATACAGAAGTACATGTAACTGCGGGGGGATACCAAACACAAACAGTGGGAAAATACAGAAGTACATGTGACTGCGGGGGAATACCAAACACAAACAGTGGGAAAATACAGAAGTACATGTGACTGCGGGGGAATACCAAACACAAACAGTGGGAAAATACAGAAGTACATGTGACTGCGGGGGAATACCAAACACAAACAGTGGGAAAATACAGAAGTACATGTAACTGCGGAGGAATACCAAACAGTGGGAAAATACAGAAGTACATGTGACTGCGGGGGAATACCAAACACAAACAGTGGGAAAATACAGAAGTACATGTGACTGCGGGGGAATACCAAACACAAACAGTGGGAAAATACAGAAGTACATGTAACTGCGGAGGAATACCAAACAAAAACAGTGGGAAAATACAGAAGTACATGGCTGCGGGGGAATACCAAACACAAACAGTGGGAAAATACAGAAGTACATGTGACTGCGGGGGGATACCAAACACAAACAGTGGGAAAATACAGAAGTACATGTAACTGCGGAGGAATACCAAACACAAACAGTGGGAAAATACAGAAGTACATGTGACTGCGGGGGGATACCAAACACAAACAGTGGGAAAATACAGAAGTACATGTAACTGCGGAGGAATACCAAACACAAACAGTGGGAAAATACAGAAGTACATGTAACTGCGGAGGAATACCAAACAAAAACAGTGGGAAAATACAGAAGTACATGGCTGCGGGGGAATACCAAACACAAACAGTGGGAAAATACAGAAGTACATGGCTGCAGGGGAATACCAAACACAAACAGTGGGAAAATACAGAAGTATATGTGACTGCGGTGGAATACCAAACACAAACAGTGGGAAAATACAGAAGTACATGTGACTGCGGAGGAATACCAAACAAAAACAGTGGGAAAATACAGAAGTACATGGCTGCGGGGGAATACCAAACACAAACAGTGGGAAAATACAGAAGTACATGTGACTGCGGGGGGATACCAAACACAAACAGTGGGAAAATACAGAAGTACATGTAACTGCGGAGGAATACCAAACACAAACAGTGGGAAAATACAGAAGTACATGTGACTGCGGGGGGATACCAAACACAAACAGTGGGAAAATACAGAAGTACATGTAACTGCGGAGGAATACCAAACACAAACAGTGGGAAAATACAGAAGTACATGTAACTGCGGAGGAATACCAAACAAAAACAGTGGGAAAATACAGAAGTACATGGCTGCGGGGGAATACCAAACACAAACAGTGGGAAAATACAGAAGTACATGGCTGCGGGGGAATACCAAACACAAACAGTGGGAAAATACAGAAGTATATGTGACTGCGGTGGAATACCAAACACAAACAGTGGGAAAATACAGAAGTACATGTGACTGCGGGGGAATACCAAACAAAAACTGGGAAAATACAGAAGTACATGTAACTGCGGGGGAACTGCGGGGGAATACCAAACAGTGGGAAAATACAGAAGTACATGTGACTGCAGGGGAATACCAAACAGTGGGAAAATACAGAAGTACATGTAACTGCGGGGGAATACCAAACAGTGGGAAAATACAGAAGTACATGTGACTGCGGGGGGAACTGCGGGGGAATACCAAACAGTGGGAAAATACAGAAGTACATGTGACTGCGCGGGAATACCAAACAGTGGGAAAATACAGAAGTACATGTGACTGCGGGGGAATACCAAACACAAACAGTGGGAAAATACAGAAGTATATGTGACTGCGGGGAATACCAAACACAAACAGTGGGAAAATACAGAAGTATATGTGACTGCGGGGGAATACCAAACACAAACAGTGGGAAAATACAAAAGTACATGGCTGCGGGGGAATACCAAACACAAACAGTGGGAAAATACAGAAGTATATGTGACTGCGGGGAATACCAAACACAAACAGTGGGAAAAAACAGAAGTATATGTGACTGCGGGGGAATACCAAACACAAACAGTGGGAAAGAAAATGCAATCTTCATTGGAAAGCATAAAAGAAAATTGTAGTTGTTTCTATCGAAAATCATATTTCATCTATGAAAGCATATATGTGGTAATTTGTGTGGGATGAAACTGGATTACGCGGAGAAAACCCCACCTGTTCGATCTGGCGACAGTGCCAACTCACATCCCGCGTTGCATTGGTGAGAAACGAAAGTTCTAACATCTGGGCAAATCTGACGTCCCATGTCTAGTATCTGACGAATATGCAAATAAACTAGATATAATTTCATTGCCGAGGAATATGATTGTTCTCAAAAACACAGACGTTGGTAGCTTAATTGGCAGAGTGCCGGCATTTCTAACTTTGAACTGGGTTATAAAATGGGTCAGAAAACAACCCTTGCTTACCAGTAGGCATCAGGATAAACGTGTCATTCTTTAGTAACGCAGCGTTACAGGCTTCAAGTTGATGACGTCGGAACTTCTGCAGACCAAACACCTGGTTAAATATCTTCACCATCTCTCGACAGTGATCGAAGGAGTATCCCGAGTACTCGCTATGTTCTACTGCGGCTTCTACAGGTTCATCAGCCGATCTACCGGCCGACCCTAAAATCACAGCATAAATATCCGATCGTGACATTGGTAATGTTTCGAGTCAGCGAGTCGAGTCTTTCCTGATCTAAACAAAACCTAAACAGGTCTGTGATGTGGGAAAAAAATCGCCTTTTTTGATAGGTAGTCTCCCTCTAACAGGCTATATTGTATTGATAGTGGCATTTATAAGAGATCAAAATGATGCCTTTAGAGTAGGGATGGGACCGAATATCCGAATACCGGACATATTTCAGTTTTCGATTACAAAAAAACAACATTTTATTTTCAGTTTTTGTTTTAATACTGGTTATTTCTAGTTATTTCAATCCATAAATTCCACTGATTCGCACCTCCTCGGGTGTTTGTTTAAATGCAAAAACTTGGCCACCTGTTCCCAATCTCACACGCCCTCAAGCGTCTTGACACTTTGTACAAGTACAAAGTGTTGTTTTAGAACCATCATTAACTAAATCCATGTCTCCTCTGTCCTTCATGGCGATGGATTCCATCAGGAATGAAGTCTCAAGAGTGATTAATATAAGTTGAAAGAACTTGTTTCGCAATCGAGCTAAAATAAATTTGTATAAACTAAATCCATGTCAATAAGAAGCCAATTTAATGAGGTGTAAAATAGAGGTCAGGTTGGAAAAAGTTAGGATTTGATGTGAAATATTCATCGAATATTCGAATACTATTCGAATACCACTTTTGAATATTGGAATACCACTTTCGAATATTGGAATGCCACTTTCGAATATTGGAATGCCATTTAGCTATTCGGTCCCATCCCTACTTTAGAGACAGGTCTATAATAGATGCTCTCTATTTGGAGGCTGTCCTCAGCACTATTACTATCTCTCGTTTATAAAATTCTATGCCATTCTATAATAACTTATTATCAATTACCGGGAAAGCTACACCTTCACAAAGTTTATTATACACTCAACAAAATTCCTGATCGGTCACCTGGTGCTTTGCAGTATTTGGAGCAAACGAATAACCACATAATGTGAAACATTAATATCACCTTATCAGATACATTTTATTACTGTTTACAGATCTTTATGCATAATTGCTGCATAATCATCTGGAATAAAATGCATTGAATGACAAGATGAAACTATTTATATTGTATGATTATTAATTGGCTCCAAATATAATCAAATACAAGGTAACCGATTAGGAACTTTGTGAGTGTATATTATAAAACACAAGGTGACCGATTAGGAACTCTGTTGGGTGTATATTATAAAACACCAGGTGACCGATTAGGAACTCTGTTGAGTGTATATTATAAAACACAAGGTGACCGATTAGGAACTCTGTTGAGTGTATATTATAAAACACCAGGTGACCGATTAGGAACTTTGTGAGTGTATATTATAAAACACAAGGTGACCGATTAGGAACTCTGTTGAGTGTATATTATAAAACACCAGGTGACCGATTAGGAACTCTGTGAGTGTATATTATAAAACACAAGGTGACCGATTAGGAACTCTGTTGAGTGTATATTATAAAACACAAGGTGACCGATTAGGAACTCTGTTGAGTGTATATTATAAAACACAAGGTGACCGATTAGGAACTCTGTTGAGTGTATATTATAAAACACAAGGTGACCGATTAGGAACTCTGTTGAGTGTATATTATAAAACACAAGGTGACCGATTAGGAACTCTGTGAGTGTATATTATAAAACACAAGGTGACCGATTAGGAACTCTGTTGAGTGTATATTATAAAACACAAGGTGACCGATTAGGAACTCTGTGATTATATTATAAAACACAAGGTGACCGATTAGGAACTCTGTGTGTATATTATAAAACACAAGGTGACCGATTAGGAACTCTGTTGAATGTATATTATAAAACACCAGGTGACCGATTAGGAACTCTGTTGAGTGTATATTATAAAACACAAGGTGACCGATTAGGAACTCTGTTGAGTGTATATTATAAAACACAAGGTGACCGATTAGGAACTCTGTGAGTGTATATTATAAAACACAAGGTGACCGATTAGGAACTCTGTTGAGTGTATATTATAAAACACAAGGTGACCGATTAGGAACTCTGTGAGTATATATTATAAAACACAAGGTGACCGATTAGGAACTCTGTTGAATGTATATTATAAAACACAAGGTGACCGATTAGGAACTCTGTTGAATGTATATTATAAAACACCAGGTGACCGATTAGGAACTCTGTTGAATGTATATTATAAAACACCAGGTCCCCGATTAGGAACTCTGTTGAATGTATATTATAAAACACAAGGTGACCGATTAGGAACTCTGTTGAGTGTATATTATAAAACACAAGGTGACCGATTAGGAACTCTGTTGAGTGTATATTATAAAACACAAGGTGACCGATTAGGAACTCTGTTGAGTGTATATTATAAAACACCAGATGAACGATTAGGAACTCTGTTGAGTGTATATTATAAAACACAAGGTGACCGATTAGGAACTCTGTTGAGTGTATATTATAAAACACAAGGTGACCGATTAGGAACTCTGTTGAGTGTATATTATAAAACACAAGGTGACCGATTAGGAACTCTGTTGAGTGTATATTATAAAACACCAGATGAACGATTAGGAACTCTGTTGAGTGTATATTATAAAACACAAGGTGACCGATTAGGAACTCTGTTGAGTGTATATTATAAAACACAAGGTGACCGATTAGGAACTCTGTTGAGTGTATATTATAAAACACCAGATGAACGATTAGGAACTCTGTTGAGTGTATATTATAAAACACCAGATGAACGATTAGGAACTCTGTTGAGTGTATATTATAAAACACAAGGTGACCGATTAGGAACTCTGTTGAGTGTATATTATAAAACACAAGGTGACCGATTAGGAACTCTGTTGAGTGTATATTATAAAACACCAGGTGACCGATTAGGAACTCTGTTGAGTGTATATTATAAAACACAAGGTGACCGATTAGGAGAACTACCCGTTTTGAGAATCTGTGACCCACCCACTTGCCATTATTTATGCTGTAGTGTGCTATATTATTATATTGTATAAGCACTAATATTGGCAATAAAATATGTTTAAACTAAACCGATTAGGAACTCTGTTGAGTGTATCTTATAAAACACAAGGTGAACGATTAGGAACTCTGTTGGGTGTATATTATAAAACACCAGGTGATCGATTAGGAACTCTGTGAGTGTATAAGGGAGATGTGTAGCGGCTCAACCAACTTCCTCTTCCATTTATTCATAAATCCATTCCATAAACAGTTCTTTTGTTTGTTCTTGGAGTTTAACGTCTTGCAACTCTCCAGTTATTATTTGTGGAAGAACTCTTATACGTAATTGGATTATAGAAAACTGCATACATACCTGTAGATTGCCTGGAGTTCTTGGGTCTGGATATATGAGGTAGGTCATCTTGTGAAAGAATTTGATTGAAATCGTCATCATCAAATTCATCAATTAATTCATCCTTAGAACAGTCTTCAAAATGTTCAGGGTAACCACTTCCCTTTACCATACTACTTCCTGACTGATGCATTGTGGGTTTAGAGGAAGCAGACTGGTTTGAAAGATTGTAATTGAATTCAAATTCTTCAGCCATATTAAGGTTCATGTCTTCATCGATGCTATCAAACATATCCGGTTCGTAATGTCTATTTTTAGGAGCTGGTTGTTGAGGTGATACCGGCAGTCTATTCGGAGTAATGAGTGACGAATTGGTCGTAATCAGACCCGATTTTAAACAATTGGAACTATTAACGGTTGAATTAGAAAGTGTTTGTAGCACATTTTGTCCTGCATGTTTGTGTATAACTTGTGTTGACCTTACACTAGGGGAGGCAACAGGAGTTGAGGTAGCACTAGACGAGTTGTCTGTAGCATCAAGAGAACCGTTCATTGAATGCCGACTGAACCTCGACATAAAATTTACATGTGTCTGAGTTAAAACAGCATCCTCTTCGAAGAAGCTATTTCCACACGGAATTGGTGAACCTAATTTGTTTCCATTGTTCGATAGATGACAGGCTGAAGATTTCTGAGCAGTGCTGGTTAGGTGCTCCCTCCTTGGCTTGCTCAAGTTCTGTGGTGTCATTGTCTTTGTACCTGAGGGCATGAACGCAGCAGACGATTTTGCTGAATCGCATTGTGTTTGTAAACGTCCGTCATTCACTAACATCCGAATCTGTTTTTGGATGAGATCTCGAGATCCAACTTGTTTTTTAATCTCAGTTCTGAAAAAACACACACAAAAGACCTGTTACAATGCATAATAAGTTGGCTTTATTCATCATGGACCAAGTTTATACACCACAACATCCAAATAAAGTGGGTCACTAACCTGAGGAAACTATACATTTGTGCCTATCTATCACCATTACTTTGACCTAGTGACCTAGTTAATTAACGAAATAACCGTTTACGACAGAATCCGAGATTTAATCAAAATGTAACTGTGACATAGTGATCCAACTTATTGTTGAAAACAAAACCAATAAATATTTACCAAGATTGGACGAAATTGGGTCAGAAAAAGGGTTGATACAATGTTCACAAGGATTTTCATTAATTTGACCTACTGACCTACTTCTTTGACTGCAGTAGCTGACAATCAAAATTAAGAGTTTTCAAATCAAACTTCAAACTTGTCAACAAAGTTAGCTCACGAATTAGCGCAGTGGTTACCATGCTCACATCTAACCAATGCAACACAAGTTTGAGTCTCGGAATGGGAAGTATGTGAGATGGCATGGTGGTCGCCAAATCCGTTAATCGGACAGGTGGGTACTACCTGGTACTCCGGCTTCCTCTAACATGTATGACCATGTATATGCTTGCATTCGCGTCAACGATAGTGATTAATATAAGTTGTTATAGCTTGTTTCTCAATCGTTGTATAATAAATAAAGTTTTTACATAACAAGGTCAGGTCAAACATATGCTTAATACAGAATTTCTATGCACGTTGGCGATGGAAATAACAGTAAAATATGTCATGCAATTTCTTTAAATTCCACGACCTATTTCCAAAGTTTTCAGTTACAAATAAGAACCAATTGTCGTCTGCTATAATTATTTAAACTATTTATAGCCTTTATTTTACCCAGCATGCAAAGAGTTAAAGCTAGATCCAATCTAAACATTGTGGTGCAATGGCTAATTATCAAACGGAATCATCATTTCATCAATAAGTAAACTTGTGATACAGATTGAAGAAACATTGGGTCAAATGGACAAAAATGGACAGACGGATCTGTAGTCCAGTGGTAACACGTTGGACTGGTAATCCAGGGATCGCAGGTTCGATGCCCTGTCTGACCCTGATAAAATTAACAGTCTTTCAGATGGGACGTTAAACCGAGGTCTCGTGTCGGTGCTTTACACCATGCACGTAAAAGAACCAGAGGAGATTCTGGAATGGGTCTCTGTCTGTATCATTGCACTATCCTCCAAAATCTAAAATAACTAATCTCTTCAGGAGGCGTCGCTCATATGGGCAACCGGTAGAGACGATAAATAAACGTAAAACACACACATACAATGTTCACAAGTATTCTGTTCCATTTGACGGACAAGCACACTCGTTGCATCACCGATGTCCCGCAAACAAGCTGGATAGCTTCCTCACATGTAAGTTATTTGAGGTCAATGACGTAGCCACTCGACAATGGAGGCCCCCCCGTTAAATATTGACGATTCCCGAACTTGTGACACGGATTGAAGAAACATTGGGTCAAATGGACAGTTGCTACAATGTTCACATGTATTCTGTTCCATTTGACCTAGTGACCTAATTTATAGATCGCATTGACGAATTATCGAAGGAATCAAGCGTTCATTAAAGTTTAACTTGTGACAATAGTTTGAACACAATTGAGTCAAGCATAAAGTTGTTAACAGTGTTTTGGTATAATTTTCTGTAATTTGACATGGAATTTTGATAGAAAAGGTCGATTATTATCAGACTGAAATTTTCATAAAAATATAATAATGTGTGACAATGTTTGATCACAATCCATTGAAAAATAAACATACTATCATGTTACAAGGTAAATGTTGATGTACAGACGGACAAAAGTCCATCACAATGCCTCACATTCAGCCATTGGTTCAGATATATATTGATTTGTGCGTTTGGTTTTAAGGTCGCACCAACAGCTTAGGTCATATGGCAACTCTCCAGTTACTATTGATGGAGGAAGGCGACAGGTGCCACTCTCCGAACAGTATATCAGGCACGGACAAGCACACTCGTTGCATCACCGATATCCCGCAAACAAGCTGGATAGCTTCCTCACATGTAAGTTATTTGAGGTCAATGACGTAGCCACTCGACAATGGAGGCCCCCCGTTAAATATTGACGATTCCCGATCAATTTGTATGTGACAAGTTGCCCAGGTTCTCACCTCTCTGACATCAGGTCCTGCACACGCCCGGATTTGTGTCTGAAGCACGTCTGCACTTCTGTGACAGTAAGACATCCGATAAGTTCACAAATCTCATCTGTGACTCGCAGAAGCTTAGCTTGCAGCTCTAGTAGTTCTATGTCAGTCAGAGGCTTGGCGGATTCCACACCAGGAAATATTTCCTTGTTCGCCACTATAATGTTAAAAACTTGACATCTGAATTACTAATCACTTGCAAATCATGGACAATCTTAATAAAAACTGATCCGATATGGAACTCACATAAATAGAATTGAGATGACTTACATGTACATGTATCGAACTAAATTTCAAAATCCAAACATGCAAAAACAAAGGGGAGTAATTCGGCATAGAGTTAGAGCACAAGACAGTTATCACAATATTATTTAGTACCCGAAAGTAGACGAATCATGATTGTAAATGATTAGCCCTTTCCATCATAGAGATTTAGGTTAATATACTATTATATCTCCATAGAAACCACAGCCATTTAACCCTTTCCTTCATAGAGATTTAGGTTAATATACTATTATATCTCCATACAAACGACAGCCATTTAACCCTTTCCTTCATAGAGATTTAGGTTAATATACTATTATATCTCCATACAAACGACAGCCATTTAACCCTTTCCTTCATAGAGATTTAGGTTAATATACTATTATATCTCCATACAAACGACAGCCATTTAACCCTTTCCTTCATAGAGATTTAGGTTAATATACTATTATATCTCCATACAAACGACAGCCATTTAACCCTTTCCTTCATAGAGATTTAGGTTAATATACTATTATATCTCCATACAAACGACAGCCATTTAACCCTTTCCTTCATAGAGATTTAGGTTAATATACTATTATATCTCCATACAAACGACAGCCATTTAACCCTTTCCTTCATAGAGATTTAGGTTAATATACTATTATATCTCCATACAAACGACAGCCATTTAACCCTTTCCTTCATAGAGAATTAGGTTAATATACTATTATATCTCCATACAAACGACAGCCATTTAACCCTTTCCTTCATAGAGATTTAGGTTAATATACTATTATATCTCCATACAAACGACAGCCATTTAACCCTTTCCTTCATAGAGATTTAGGTTAATATACTATTATATCTCCATACAAACGACAGCCATTTAACCCTTTCCTTCATAGAGATTTAGGTTAATATACTATTATATCTCCATACAAACGACAGCCATTTAACCCTTTCCTTCATAGAGATTTAGGTTAATATACTATTATATCTCCATACAAACGACAGCCATTTAACCCTTTCCTTCATAGAGATTTAGGTTAATATACTATTATATCTCCATACAAACGACAGCCATTTAACCCTTTCCTTCATAGAGATTTAGGTTAATATACTATTATATCTCCATACAAACGACAGCCATTTAACCCTTTCCTTCATAGAGATTTAGGTTAATATACTATTATATCTCCATACAAACGACAGCCATTTAACCCTTTCCTTCATAGAGATTTAGGTTAATATACTATTATATCTCCATACAAACGACAGCCATTTAACCCTTTCCTTCATAGAGATTTAGGTTAATATACTATTATATCTCCATACAAACGACAGCCATTTAACCCTTTCCTTCATAGAGATTTAGGTTAATATACTATTATATCTCCATACAAACGACAGCCATTTAACCCTTTCCTTCATAGAGATTTAGGTTAATATACTATTATATCTCCATACAAACGACAGCCATTTAACCCTTTCCTTCATAGAGATTTAGGTTAATATACTATTATATCTCCATACAAACGACAGCCATTTAACCCTTTCCTTCATAGAGATTTAGGTTAATATACTATTATATCTCCATACAAACGACAGCCATTTAACCCTTTCCTTCATAGAGATTTAGGTTAATATACTATTATATCTCCATACAAACGACAGCCATTTAACCCTTTCCTTCATAGAGATTTAGGTTAATATACTATTATATCTCCATACAAACGACAGCCATTTAACCTTTCCTTCATAGAGATTTAGGTTAATATACTATTATATCTCCATACAAACGACAGCCATTTAACCCTTTCCTTCATAGAGATTTAGGTTAATATACTATTATATCTCCATACAAACGACAGCCATTTAACCCTTTCCTTCATAGAGATTTAGGTTAATATACTATTATATCTCCATACAAACGACAGCCATTTAACCCTTTCCTTCATAGAGATTTAGGTTAATATACTATTATATCTCCATACAAACGACAGCCATTTAACCCTTTCCTTCATAGAGATTTAGGTTAATATACTATTATATCTCCATACAAACGACAGCCATTTAACCCTTTCCTTCATAGAGATTTAGGTTAATATACTATTATATCTCCATACAAACGACAGCCATTTAACCCTTTCCTTCATAGAGATTTAGGTTAATATACTATTATATCTCCATACAAACGACAGCCATTTAACCCTTTCCTTCAGAGAGAATTAGGTTAATATACTATTATATCTCCATACAAACGACAGCCATTTAACCCTTTCCTTCATAGAGAATTAGATTAATATACTATTATATCTCCATACAAACAACAGCCATTTAACCCTTTCCTTCATAGAGAATTAGATTAATATACTATTATATCTCCATACAAACGGCAGCCATTTAACCCTTTCCTTCATAGAGAATTAGGTTAATATACTATTATATCTCCATACAAACGACAGCCATTTAACCATTTCCTTCATAGAGATTTAGGTTAATATACTATTATATCTCCATACAAACGACAGCCATTTAACCCTTTCCTTCATAGAGAATTAGGTTAATATACTATTATATCTCCATACAAACGACAGCCATTTAACCCTTTCCTTCATAGAGAATTAGGTTAATATACTATTATATCTCCATACAAACGACAGCCATTTAACCCTTTCCTTCATAGAGAATTAGGTTAATATACTATTATATCTCCATACAAACGACAGCCATTTAACCCTTTCCTTCATAGAGATTTAGATTAATATACTATTATATCTAAATACAAACGACAGCCATTTAGCTATCATGCAGTGGATAAGTAGTCGCCATATCTATCCCACCTCCATAGATATTACTGGGACTATATGAGATTCTGGCCTTTATTATGAACATAGGTTTGGCTACTACATTGTCAATGTATGTCGTATTGGTAATGGTGTCAAGAGGTGCTTCTATGCTGGAAAGGGTTAAACATCTATGTAATAAGATCAAACTTGTGGTTAATATATTGTGCAATATTACTATTTTCCTTTAGTTATTCCTGTCTAGCTGGAGCATGAACAATATTAGTATTTGTATTTAGTTATTCCTGTCTAGCTGGAGCATGAACAATATTAGTATTTGTATTTAGTTATTCCTGTCTAGCTGGAGCATGGACAATATTAGTATTTGTATTTAGTTATTCCTGTCTAGCTGGAGCATGAACAATATTAGTATTTGTATTTAGTTATTCCTGTCTAGCTGGAGCATGAACAATATTAGTATTTGTATTTAGTTATTCCTGTCTAGCTGGAGCATGAACAATATTAGTATTTGTATTTAGTTATTCCTGTCTAGCTGGAGCATGAACAATATTAGTATTTGTATTTAGTTATTCCTGTCTAGCTGGAGCATGAACAATATTAGTATTTGTATTTAGTTATTCCTGTCTAGCTGGAGCATGAACAATATTAGTATTTGTATTTAGTTATTCCTGTCTAGCTGGAGCATGAACAATATTATTACATATATATGACACGCACACACATCATGATTGACCTACCTGTCTCGTGTTCTGTATGACTAGCATCCTCCTCATCATCAGAGAATTCCAGTGTCCTTCTCTTCTTGGCTCTTGGAGCAATAATACCACATTCATCATCACTCTCCACAACCACTGCTGAATGTGTCACAGGGGTCTAAATAGAAGCAATAATACCACATTCATCATCATCACTCTCCACAACCACTGCTGAATGTGTCACAGGGGTCTAAATAGAAGCAATAATACCACATTCATCATCATCACTCTCCACAACCACTGCTGAATGTGTCACAGGGGTCTAAATAGAAGCAATAATACCACATTCATCATCATCACTCTCCACAACCACTGCTGAATGTGTCACAGGGGTCTAAATAAAATACACATGGCTCGCTACTGAGAATTAAATAAAATACACATGGCTCGCTACTGAGAATTAAATAAAATACACATGGCTCACTATGGAGAATTAAATAAAATACACAGGGCTCACTACTGAGAATTAAATAAAATACACATGGCTCGTACTGAGAGTTAAATAAAATACACATGGCTCACTACTGAGGTCTAAAAAAATACACATGGCTCGTACTGAGAGTTAAATAAAATACACATGGCTCTCTACTGAGGACTAAATAAAATACACATGGTTCGCTACTGAGAATTAAATAAAATACACATGGCTCTCTACTGAGGACTAAATAAAATACACATGGCTCACTACTGAGGACTAAATAAAATACACATGGCTCGCTATGGAGAATTAAATAAAATACACATGGCTCGTACTGAGAATTAAATAAAATACACATGGCTCACTACTGAGAATTAAATAAAATACACATGGCTCGTACTGAGAATTAAATAAAATACACATGGCTCGTACTGAGAATTAAATAAAATACACATGGCTCTCTACTGAGGACTAAATAAAATACACATGGCTCACTACTGAGGACTAAATAAAATACACATGGCTCGCTATGGAGAATTAAATAAAATACACATGGCTCGTACTGAGAATTAAATAAAATACACATGGCTCACTACTGAGAATTAAATAAAATACACATGGCTCGTACTGAGAATTAAATAAAATACACATGGCTCGTACTGAGAATTAAATAAAATACACATGGCTCTCTACTGAGGACTAAATAAAATACACATGGCTCACTACTGAGGACTAAATAAAATACACATGGCTCGCTATGGAGAATTAAATAAAATACACATGGCTCGTAATGAGAATTAAATAAAATACACAGGGCTCACTACTGAGAGTTAAATAAAAATACACATGGCTCGCTACTGAGGTCTAAATAAAATACACATGGCTCGTACTGAGAATTAAATAAAATACACATGGCTCGTACTGAGAATTAAATAAAATACACATGGCTCACTACGGAGAGTTAAATAAAATACACATGGCTCACTACGGAGAGTTAAATAAAATACACATGGCTCGCTACTGAGGTCTAAATAAAATACACATGGCTCGTACTGAGAATTAAATAAAATACACATGGCTCACTACTGAGAATTAAATCAAATACACATGGCTCGCTACTGAGGACTAAATAAAATACACATGGCTCACTACTGAGAATTAAATCAAATACACATGGCTCACTACTGAGGTCTAAATAAAATACACATGGCTCGCTATGGAGAATTAAATAAAATACACATGGCTCTCTACTGAGGACTAAATAAAATACACATGGCTCTCTACTGAGGATTACATAAAATACACATGGCTTGTACTGAGAATTAAATAAAATACACAGGGCTCACTACTGAGAATTAAATAAAATACACATGGCTCTCTACTGAGGACTAAATAAAATACACATGGCTCTCTACTGAGGGCTAAATAAAATACACATGGCTCTCTACTGAGGACTAAATAAAATACACATGGCTCTCTACTGAGGATTAAATAAAATACACATGGCTTGTACTGAGAATTAAATAAAATACACAGGGCTCACTACTGAGAATTAAATAAAATACACATGGCTCTCTACTGAGGACTAAATAAAATACACATGGCTCTCTACTGAGGGCTAAATAAAATACACATGGCTCTCTACTGAGGACTAAATAAAATACACATGGCTCTCTACTGAGGATTAAATAAAATACACATGGCTTGTACTGAGGACTAAATAAAATACACATGGCTCACTACTGAGAATTAAATAAAATACACATGGCTCGCTACTGAGAATTAAATAAAATACACATGGCTCACTACTGAGAATTAAATAAAATAAACATGGCTCGCTACTGAGAATTAAATAAAATACACATGGCTCACTACTGAGGACTAAATAAAATACACATGGCTCACTACTGAGAATTAAATAAAATACACATGGCTCGCTACTGAGAATTAAATAAAATACACATGGCTCACTACTGAGAATTAAATAAAATAAACATGGCTCGCTACTGAGAATTAAATAAAATACACATGGCTCACTACTGAGAATTAAATAAAATACACATGGCTCGCTACTGAGAATTAAATAAAATACACATGGCTCACTACTGAGAATTAAACAAAATACACATGGCTCACTACTGAGGACTAAATAAAATACACATGGCTCGCTACTGAGAATTAAACAAAATACACATGGCTCGCTACTGAGAATTAAATAAAATACACATGGCTCATTACTGAGAATTAAACAAAATACACATGGCTCGCTACTGAGAATTAAATAAAATACACATGGCTCACTACTGAGAATTAAACAAAATACACATGGCTCGCTACTGAGAATTAAACAAAATACACATGGCTCGCTACTGAGAATTAAACAAAATACACATGGCTCGCTACTGAGAATTAAATAAAATACACATGGCTCACTACTGAGAATTAAACAAAATACACATGGCTCACTACGGGAGAATTAAATAAAATACACATGGCTCGCTACTAAGGTCTAAATAAAATACACATGGCTCACTACTGAGAATTAAACAAAATACACATGGCTCGCTACTGAGAATTAAATAAAATACACATGGCTCGCTACTGAGAATTAAACAAAATACACATGGCTCACTACTGAGAATTAAATAAAATACACATGGCTCACTACTGAGAATTAAATAAAATACACATGGCTCACTACTGAGAATTAAACAAAATACACAGGGCTCACTACTGAGAATAAAATAAAATACACATGGCTCGTACTGAGAATTAAATAAAATACACATGGCTCGTACTGAGAATTAAATAAAATACACATGGCTCGTACTGAGAATTAAATAAAATACACATGGCTCACTACTGAGAATTAAACAAAATACACATGGCTCGCTACTGAGAATTAAACAAAATACACATGGCTCGCTACTGATACACTACGGACAACAACATAAAACATACACTGCTTGTTACTGATCTCTTTACAAGTGCCCACATAATATTGTGTATGTCATTCAAACAAACATCCCGAACGTATTACAAAAGTCATATATAAAATATGGTACAATCCAATACTGTATATCTGGTTGTTTTCACGACCATCTAATTTTAGCGTACACCTTCAACCGGCAAGATTAGACAAGCGAAAATTTGATTAATAATATTTTCATTAATAATTTTCAAAACTGCGCTGATCGCTAGTACCTATGAAATCTTACACATAAAGACAGTGTACTGTTATGGATGACATAGTTAGCATGTGTATGAAAATATACATGTATTCCCAAAATAGTACTGTATGCAAAAACAATTATTTTGTTTACGGTACAAACCGGCTACGCATTTTATCCTGATTCCAGAACCGGTGTCAAGGTAAAATTCTCCACGTAAACAGCAGTACGGGAAAAAATGCATCGCGAATCAGGGTTCATTCTAGGTCAGAATTGTTGGGAGAAGTGAGAAAGCGCGCGATCGCTTCCTTAAATGGTGTTCTTTAATATACTTCTGCAAAATAGGGTTAAAATGCACAGTACAACCATTAAATACAGCATTTGAATAGGAGTGCTTTATAATGGGCCAGTGTATCTTACTAGACAAAATTTGGTTTGAAAATCGTAAAAACCAAAAAATAATATTTTTTTAATTAGGAAGAAGTCAGGGTCCCTAGGGCGACAATTTCACCCACATCGCCCTCTAGAATGATCCCTGGTGAAAATTAGTTTTACGAATATAAAACCAAACATATAAACGCGAAATTTGCAATACGCGAACATAACCCGATATACGGTATCACATATACAGTCAAACCTGTCTTATAGACGGATCTGTAGTCCAGTGATTAACACGTTGGACTGGTAATCCAGGGATCACAGGTTCGATCCCCTGTCTGGCCCTAATAAAATTAACAGTCTTTCAGGTGGGACTTTAAACCGAGGTCTTGTGTCGGTACTGTACACCGTGCATGTAAAAGAACCAGAGGAGACTCTGGAATGGGTCTCTGTCTGTATCATTGCACTATCCTCCAAATATCTAAAATGACTATCTCTTCAGGAGGCGTGGCTCATATGGGCAACCGGTAGCGACGATAAATAAACGTAAAACACACACAAACCTCTATAACGACCACACAAATTGTGATCATTAGAGACAGGTGGTCATTATTTGGAGATGGTCTATAGCACAAGTTTGACTATGTTGAATGAGGGACCTCGCTCATTTTCCCATTACCTCCCTTGGTAGATAAAGTCTGATTTATCACTAAATGTAAAGCGATTCTTTCAGTTGGAATCCTTTGTTTTTACAGTTGTTCCCTAACCAGATGTTGCGTTTTGATAAATGTGATTTTATTCAAATCATATTTATTAATTGATAAAAAAATGTTAACAGATTTTTTACCCATTGGATAAACTGTAGGATATCTGTCGAGATATAGTAACATAATAATTCTAAAATGAGAAAGTGGAAGAAATTATATAGCATGTTGTGCAAAGGAAACAACAGTAAAAACAGAGGAAACAACATGGAGGACCTACATACTTTTAGAGAGTATTCAGGGGCAGTAACTGACCGATGTCTCTCACTAGGTACGACTGAACATTACCTTTTTATCACTTGGCAAGGTTTTCTTGAAAGCCGGTGACCCTGAAATAAACAAATGGCCGATACGTAGAATCAATACGGTACTTAACCAACAAACAAATGGCCGATACGTAGAATCAATACTTAACCAACAAACAAATGGTTGATATGTAGAATCAATACTTAACCTACAAACAAATGGCTGATACGTAGAATCAATACTTAACCAACAAACAAATGGTTGATATGTAGAATCAATACTTAACCTACAAACAAATGGCTGATACGTAGAATCAATACTTAACCAACAAACAAATGGTTGATACGTAGAATTAATACTTAACCAACAATATATTTTCTTATATTCTCCAGTCCGCTGCCGGACAGCAACATGGATGTAGACTGATATTCATAGCTGCTAATAAAATATGGCTATCTGATTTAGTTTTTTTTATACTTTATTTATTTTACAATGATTGCGAACCAAGTTTTAACAACTTATATTAATCACTCTCGTTGGCTCGGATGAAAGCGTATATGTGGTCATTCGTGTGGGAGGAAACCGGAGTACCCGGAGAAAACCCACCTGTCCGATCTGGCGACCATCGTACCATCTCACATACTTCCCTGTCCGAGGATCGAACCTGGGTCGCATTGGTGAGAAGCGAGCGTGCTAACCACTGCGCTAATCTGATTTAGTTAGCACACTTATTTGTCACCAATGCAACCCGGGTTCGATCCTTGGATCGTGAATTATGTGAGATGGTACATGGAACCAGATCAGACTTGTGGGTTTTCTCCAAGTACTCCGGTTTCCTCCTATACAAGTTACCACATACATGCTTTCATCTGCACCAACGAAAGAGATTAATATAAAATGTCACAGTCTCCACAATCAGTACAAAATACAAATAAAGTTTATATCTAATAAAACAAAATCTTCTAATATCAAGTTTGACAGTACATTATCATATCGAACTTCTGCCTCGTGTAGCGATCCTCGGAGACCTGTAGGTCTATTTCTGTTGAAATTGCGAAACAACGATTTTTATTATTTATATTAATCACTCTCATTGGCACAGGAAACTGGAGTACCTTGAGAAAACCCAACATTGCATTGTGCATATATAAACCAGGGGTCTTACCATGCCGTTCTTATAACAGACGGATCTGTAGTCCAGTGGTAACACGCTGGACTGGTAATCTAGTGATCACGGATTCGATCCCCCGTCTGACCCTAATAAAATTAACAGTCTTTCAGATGGGACGTTAAACCGAGGTCTCGTGTCGGTGCTGTACACCGTGCACGTAAAAGAACCAGAGGAGACTTTGGAATGGGTCTCTGTCTGTATCATTGCACTCTCCTCCAAAAATCTAAAATGACTAATCTCTTCAGGAGGCGTCGCTCATATGGGCAACCGGTAGCGACGATAAATAAACGTAAAACACACACAGAGATTGGATCTGGGCAGCTGTTAACAATGTTACCTGTCGGCACATCAAAATCATCAAAGTCATCATCACATGACGAAAACATGTCGGACAAACTGTTCATACGCCCGCTGTTCTCCACGTCATCAGATTTCCTCTTCATCCCCTTCACCTGTGACCTTTGTAGAGGTCGCGCTTCATTTCTCTCAGGTGATCTGAATATATACATGTACATGAATACGAAGAGGATATTTGTTTGTTTCAGTGTATGATCGAGTTATATTTCACCGACCAAGTTATATTTCACCGACCAAGTTATATTTCACCGACCAAGTTATATTTCACCAATGGAGTTAGAACGTCGGGTATAGACAAAGTCATAGATGTGGTTACTGACCGGGTCCATACACGTTCTAATGGTTTCTATTTTAAATGTACCTTTGAAGGGCCACAGCGGCCACTGGTTTCTGTTTTAAATGTACCTTTGAGGGGCCACAGCGGCCACTACTGGTTTCTGTTTTAAATGTACCTTTGAGGGGCCACAGCGGCCACTGGTTTCTGTTTTAAATGTACCTTTGAGGGGCCACAGTGACCACTACTGGTTTCTGTTTTAAATGTACCTTTGAGGGACCACAGTGACCACCACTGGTTTGTTTTAAATGTAACTTTGAGGGGCCACAGCGGCCACTGGTTTCTGTTTTAAATGTACCTTTGAGGGACCACAGTGACCACTAATGGTTTCTGTTTTAAATGTACCTTTGAGGGACCACAGTGACCACCACTGGTTTGTTTTAAATGTAACTTTGAGGGGCCACAGCGGCCACTGGTTTCTGTTTTAAATGTACCTTTGAGGGACCACAGTGACCACTAATGGTTTCTGTTTTAAATGTAACTTTGAGGGGCAACAGCGGCCACTGGTTTCTGTTTTAAATGTACCTTTGAAAGGCCACAGCGGCCACTGGTTTCTGTTTTAAATGAACCTTTGAGGGACCACAGTGACCACTACTGGTTTCTATTTTAAATGTACCTTTGAAGGGCCACAGCGGCCACTGGTTTCTGTTTTAAATGTACCTTTGAAGGGCCACAGTGGCCACTAATGGTTTCTGTTTTAAGTGTACCTTTGAGGGGCCACAGCGGCCACTACTGGTTTCTGTTTTAAATGTACCTTTGAGGGGCCACAGCGGCCACTGGTTTCTGTTTTAAATGTACCTTTGAGGGGCCACAGTGACCACTACTGGTTTCTGTTTTAAATGTACCTTTGAGGGGCCACAGCGGCCACTGGTTTCTGTTTTAAATGTACCTTTGAAGGGCCACAGCGGCCACTGGTTTCTGTTTTAAATGTACCTTTGAAGGGCCACAGCGGCCACTGGTTCTGTTTTAAATGTACCTTTGAAGGGCCACAGCGGCCACTGGTTTCTGTTTTAAATGTACCTTTGAGGGACCACAGTGACCACTACTGGTTTCTGTTTTAAATGTACCTTTGAGGGGCCACAGCGGCCACAGGTTTCTGTTTTAAATGTACCTTTGAGGGGCCACAGTGACCACTACTGGTTTCTGTTTTAAATGTACCTTTGAGGGGCCACAGTGACCACTACTGGTTTCTGTTTTAAATGTACCTTTGAGGGACCACAGTGACCACTACTGGTTTCTGTTTTAAATGTAACTTTGAGGGGCAACAGCGGCCACTGGTTTCTGTTTTAAATGAACTTTTGAGGGACCACAGTGACCACTACTGGTTTCTATTTTAAATGTACCTTTGAAGGGCCACAGCGGCCACTACTGGTTTCTGTTTTAAATGTACCTTTGAGGGGCCACAGCGGCCACTGGTTTCTGTTTTAAATGTACCTTTGAGGGGCCACAGTGACCACTACTGGTTTCTGTTTTAAATGTACCTTTGAGGGACCACAGTGACCACCACTGGTTTGTTTTAAATGTAACTTTGAGGGGCCACAGCGGCCACTGGTTTCTGTTTTAAATGTACCTTTGAGGGACCACAGTGACCACTACTGGTTTCTGTTTTAAATGTAACTTTGAGGGGCAACAGCGGCCACTGGTTTCTGTTTTAAATGTACCTTTGAAAGGCCACAGCGGCCACTGGTTTCTGTTTTAAATGAACCTTTGAAGGGCCACAGCGGCCACTGGTTTCTGTTTTAAATGTACCTTTGAAGGGCCACAGTGGCCACTAATGGTTTCTGTTTTAAGTGTACCTTTGAGGGGCCACAGTGACCACTACTGGTTTCTGTTTTAAATGTACCTTTGAGGGGCCACAGCGGCCACTGGTTTCTGTTTTAAATGTACCTTTGAAGGGCCACAGCGGCCACTGGTTTCTGTTTTAAATGTACCTTTGAAGGGCCACAGCGGCCACTGGTTCTGTTTTAAATGTACCTTTGAAGGGCCACAGCGGCCACTGGTTTCTGTTTTAAATGTACCTTTGAGGGACCACAGTGACCACTACTGGTTTCTGTTTTAAATGTACCTTTGAGGGGCCACAGCGGCCACAGGTTTCTGTTTTAAATGTACCTTTGAGGGGCCACAGTGACCACTACTGGTTTCTGTTTTAAATGTACCTTTGAGGGGCCACAGTGACCACTACTGGTTTCTGTTTTAAATGTACCTTTGAGGGACCACAGTGACCACTACTGGTTTCTGTTTTAAATGTAACTTTGAGGGGCAACAGCGGCCACTGGTTTCTGTTTTAAATGAACTTTTGAGGGACCACAGTGACCACTACTGGTTTCTATTTTAAATGTACCTTTGAAGGGCCACAGTGACCACTACTGGTTTCTGTTTTAAATGTACTTTGAGCGGCCACAGCAGCTACTACTGGTTTCTGTTTTAAATGTACCTTTGAGGGGCCACAGCGGCCATTGGTTTCTGTTTTAAATGTACCTTTGAGGGGCCACAGCGGCCACTGGTTTCCGTTTTGCGTGGGCGGTAAATGCAGTAATAGTCTTCTGAACTGTGACCGTCTGCAAATAAATAACAATAACCAATAACCCCTTCTTCGCTCATAAAGGATGTCTGCAAATAAATAACAATAACCCCTTCTTCACTCATAAAGGATGTCTGCAAATAAATAACAATAACCCCTTCTTCGCTCATAAAGGATGTCTGCAAATAAATAACAATAACCCCTTCTTCACTCATAAAGGATGTCTGCAAATAAATAACAATAACCCCTTCTTCACTCATAAAGGATGTCTGCAAATAAATAACAATAACCCCTTCTTCACTCATAAAGGATGTCTTCAAATAAATACCAATAACCCCTTCTTCACTCATAAAGGATGTCTGCAAATAAATACCAATAACCCCTTCTTCACTCATAAAGGATGTCTTCAAACGGTAAAATGTCATTCGCATATTCGAGAGTGGTATTCGAATATTTCATGTCAAATCAGAACTTTCCCAATCTGATAGCAGTGACCCCATTTTTTTTATATCTTCCTATAACGTTTATCACATTCCAAACAGGGCATATAGACTGATTAACAAAGTTCTCTGTTTTAGAATTGAAGCAATTCTTTAAAACAGTGATATTGTTAAAAATGTGTAAATTCAGTGTTTTCGAGATGTAGTAAAAACGGCTTATTTCACAAATTTACTGAATACTTGTTAATAAATTTGATTAAGAATATATAAAGCTTTGCAATAAACTCATTCAAGCAGTATTATGTTCATTAACGCACGATTTATTCCATATTTTGACACCATATATTTATTAACGAAACAACCATGTATCTGTGCTTGTATTACCAAAACAAAGTAGGTGACATTTCAATTTAATATTTTTTATTTTCATCCAAATAGTTCAAACTAGCAAAATGTACAAAGTTTGAAGAAATTCTGTGTTTGCAAAAGGTTTTGAAGAAACTGTAGCATAATCCTATAAGATTGCCACCAAAATAGCTTATACTATTATACTATGTTCGATCAAGTGTCATTTTTGATTTATTTCAAATGTACTCGGAAAGTCCTACTTTCGGTTTCGAGTTTGTTTTATCGCAAAAAAAACCACTGTTTACCAAATGAACATAAGCATACGAAGTATAATGTTAGAATGTGTAGCAGCATTGCTACACTTTTTTCAAATATCTTTTATCTCATACAATGTAATGCTGCTTTAACCACGGAGGCGGACACCGTAATTGTATTTTATTTACTGTTCCGTCATACATATTGTTTTTTTTATTATTTGTGATTATTCCTCATAATTTCATAGTATTATTAACATAATATATATATAGATAACTACATAGTACATCGAACGTTATGCATTACTTAATATAGTATGTGCATAGATATTATTATAAACAAATGAGATTTTTATATATGGTGTGGGGGAGAGTATATTTATGTTTACGGGATCAGTGTAGACATATTGTATGGGCATTATGTTTATTAAAGCCGAATAAATTTTGAAACCTGTTAATATTTTATGCATCTAAACACTATGTTTTGTTACATACTTTAAACATTTACTATACAATTTATGCATGTTATTAATGACAAACAAATTATAATTAGCACTTAATTGACCTTATTACGGCAATCTGGTTTAATGATTGATCAACAATTAACTTAATTAACCAACAATCATAATTAATTACTCCTATAATCATAATTGTAAAAGTCTTTCATCTTCCTTTCATCTAGTAATCATCAAAGTTTAATTGTTTATACAATGTAAGCTGTGTTCAAATCATTAAAATATGAAATTGTGATAATTAACCTATTAACCCCGCAAACAGTAAAACAATGGCAAGATTTTCATATAAATATTTTGAGAAATGAGACCCAAGCCATCACAATATTGTGAGTGTTACAGAGCAAATATAGAGCTGAATTATACCAAGCTAGTACATTAAGCAATACAATTAAAGGAATAATAATCCTTAAATACACACGAGACCAAATACATATCAACATGGATGTTATGTCAGCCGCTTCTACCCTACGTGAGCAGTTAGTCGCTCTCCACAACAGTGATTCTACGACCCACATACTTGGTAAATATGCTTTATGTTATGTCATTCTTTCCAATTTAATATTGTTTAATCATATTTTATTGCTTGATTCGTTTTACGTATACATGTGAATATAAAACATGACTATTTAAATAAAGGCAAACGGGTCAGGCCACAAGTTCTAGCAACATTTGGCCCTTCCCGAAAAGAATAATATTGGTGTTCAAGCAGTGGAATATCACTGCTTTTCTTAGTATGGTATAGTATTAGTATATACAAATATATTTAACTTGATTGCTAAACAAGTTTTAATGACATTAGATAAAATCGTTAGCGAGACCTCATTCCTGATGGAATCTATGAAGGAGACAGAAGAGGAAATGTGGATTTACGTGTCCTGTACAATAGTAGGGTTCATAACCTTTGTAAATCATTAAATTTAACTTAATTGACTAAATAAACCAGTGATTCGACGACCCACATACTTGGTAAATATGCTTTTTTAAAATTTCATTCTTTGAACAATAACATATAGAAATTCAGTCAAATAATATGTGTTCAGTGAAATACGACGTCTTATTTCTCACTGCTTTACTGTCGTCATTTATGACAAGATTTAACCCATTACCTGCTCAGTAAATAAAATCACATTTGCAAACAACATAGACCCGTAACAGGGTTCATTGTAGGTCAGAATTTTTGGGAGAAGTGAGAAAGCGCGTGATCGCTTCCTTAAATGGTGTTCTTTAATATATACTTCTCCAAAATAGGGTTAAAATGCACAGTGCAACGATTAAATACAACATTTGAATAGAAGGAGTGCTTTATATGGGCCAGTGTGTCAAACATTTTTTTAAGGGAGAAGTGGCGCCCCCTAGAGGGCGAAGTCAGGGTCGACTATTTCGCCCACTAGAATGATCCCTGCCATAATGCCGTGTCTGATCAGAAGAATGCATAGCTTAACACTTTTCAGCCAGGGTATGAACACCTGGTTTTTTGCTACATCTCTATTCTGTTTCAAAGTCTTAGTTTCATACCTACTGTGAATGAGATGCTAAACCAATATGTTCATGTGACCAGCACCTTGATGCAACCTAGCTTAAATGTACAAGAGACCTCATTCCTGATGGAATCCAGAGAGAAATGTGAATTACATGTCTTGTTTAAGGATACCACTGGTAGGGTTCAAAACCGTGTGTCAATTTAACTAATGACTAAATAAACCAGCTTTTATATGTACAATGTATGCTAACATTATAATGGGAGAATAAGTGGGGTAACTCGCTTATTAAATTATTATTCAGAATGGCCAAAACATTTTTATTCTTTCAGTAACAAAGGCATTTCTTCTAACAGCAGCCAGTTTCATATTCTAGTGTTTTTTTGTCTTCAAAAACATTTCTTCTATTTCAGAGCGGCAGTGTACCAGTCTAAATCAGCAGTCTCTGATATCATCGATAGAAGATAACCAGTCTGGTCATCTACGTCTTGTGCTCCGTCTGTCCATCACCGAAGGAGTACATCACATGTACCATCAGTACTCCAACAGGAAGTGGGCTCAGGTTGGTCTATACACTGTTTCATCATATGATATTATTAACTCCAACAGAAAGTGGGCTCAGGTTGGTCTATGCACTGTTTCATCATATGATATTATTAACTCCAACAGGAAGTGGGCTCAGGTTGGTCTATGCACTGTTTCATCATATGATATTATTAACTCCAACAGGAAGTGGGCTCAGGTTGGTCTATGCACTGTTTCATCATATGATATTATTAACTCCAACAGGAAGTGGGCTCAGGTTGGTCTATGCACTGTTTCATCATATGATATTATTAACTCCAACAGGAAGTGGGCTCAGGTTGGTCTATGCACTGTTTCATCATATGATATTATTAACTCCAACAGGAAGTGGGCTCAGGTTGGTCTATGCACTGTTTCATCATATGATATTATTAACTCCAACAGGAAGTGGGCTCAGGTTGGTCTATGCACTGTTTCATCATATGATATTATTAACTCCAACAGGAAGTGGGCTCAGGTTGGTCTATGCACTGTTTCATCGTATGATATTATTAACTCCAACAGGAAGTGGGCTCAGGTTGGTCTATGCACTGTTTCATCATATGATATTATTAACTCCAACATGAAGTGGGCTCAGGTTGGTCTATGCACTGTTATCACTGTTCATCATTATATTATTATTAACTTAACTTATTGGGTGAATAACGAAGACGTTCATTGCTTAGGCATTATATGGCTAGAATTCCTTGAAATCTCTCTCACCATGCATTGGTTAAGGTAACACAACAAGCTAGCCTGGGAACAGGCATCGATATTTTCTTGGTCAGTCAAATAAATATATTTTAACGCCGAGACTATTAATTGGGCCGTATTGAGTTTCTGATCATATCATTTTGCCAGAAGTTAAAAATCTACAGACTGGCACCCAGGCTAACAAACGAGGAAACCATACTGTATGCACTCATTATCAAGTATATAGCTAGCACCAGTCTGTGACTGTGAGATATATCAGAAATGAATTAAACTTGATAATATAGATCACACATATATAGTCTAATATGATTTATTCCTTTTTTCAGGTTCAGTCTACCGCCAGGTCCATCAAGTCCAGTTTGGAAGCAGATGACAGTGAGCAGACGTCGCCAGTGATTGTATCTTCATCACCAGGGGTCAGCATAAGTATGGACAAGGCTGAGGCTGTGTGGTCAGGGGTGTTTTGTGAACTCTCCAGACATGAGTGATTCTCCAATCCTAGTGCTGTATTGTATAATGAATGCAATGTCCAATGTAGATGAAGTGTGCTATCTGTCTTGTTTCTTAACCAGTCTTTGATACTTGTTATGAATAAATTATAAATGTAGACCTCAGTTGTGCTTGTTATGAATAAATGTTGAACTAAGTGCTTTTATTATTGCTTGTGATGTAACACTAGATAGTCCAAATTAATCCAGCAGATATTGACCTAGGGACTAGGGAACTCACTAAGTCAAAATTAGTCCATTTGCTATTTAGACTCACTCAATATATAAAGCCCGAATTTGAGGCCATACTAAAATCCAGCAGACTCTTTAGATATTGACCTAGGGACTAGGGAACTCACTAAGTCCAAATTAGTCCATTTGCTATTTAGACTCACTCAATATATAAAGCCCGAATTTGAGGCCATACTAAAATCCAGCAGACTCTTTAGATATTGACCTAGGGACTGAATATTTTGGTCAGTACTGGTAAACAAAGGGTATTTATAATAGTGTTTCAAATTCAGTTTCATGTCCAAAGGCACCCCTGGTGCCACCTGGTGCATAACACAGTGTATATATCAGATGACGTTTGGGTAAAATACCTAGAGACCCTGACTGAAATCTCCCGTCAATGAATTTTCATACAAAATTTTGTACCTTCTTAGGTTTAGCACTCTCCGGACGGCCGCATAACATGGTGTTCCGTGCAACAGACTTGGTCTGGGATAAAATCAAAACATCATCATCATCTCCATTCTGATTACCAGCAGCTAACACAGGGCCACACAAAACATTGCTAGATGATGACAGCAGATTGCTTGAAGTCTGGTTCTGACCAATGGTATTATACATGGTGCGTATATTGTTTGGTGGCTTTGGTGTGTTTAAACTCATACCTCCCCCAGGCTTCTTAAACTTGAATCTCCTGAAATTAAAACTGTCTTTAGCAGCATGTCATGAGTATAATAGTGAAAGTGGTTTCTTTGCATAGCTGCTTAATAGAGCCTTTAGAGGTAAGATTTTTTTGGTATGTTTTTTCTAGTGCAGAATTAAAACCATAATTAGCACATTTTCCGGGGGAATACCCCCAATTAACTCTCTCCCTGCACCTACACCATCACCGCTTTAAATGCACCACTACTTCTAAATGTGATTTTATCTGATTTATTAAAAAATACATACTTTTTACCTATTGGGTACACTGTAGGATATCTGTTGAGATACAGTAACATAATAATAAGTATAAGTACAACAAGTAATCATAAGATAAGAAAGTGGAAGAAAATTGATGGCATGTAGTGCAAAGGAAACAACAATAAAAACAGAGGAAACAACTTAACAACATATATTAATCACTCTCGTTGGCGCAGATGAAAGCATAAATGTAGTCATTCGTGTCGGAGGAAACCGGAGTACCCGGAGAGAAAACACACCTCTCCGATCTGGCAACCAGTGTACCATCTTACTGTACATGTAGAAATGCAAAATTTACTATTGGAATCAGCAAAACGGTCAACTGATCAGTATATTCTTACCCCTTTGTCGTAACATTGTGACTCATATTCAGTCGTGCAGAAAGGTTATCAATCAAATCTCTACAGCTACCCTTCTTTATTTGTAACACCTTTATGTATCACTGCAAACACTACTCTGGAAAAAGATTTATTCTATAATTATAATATTATATAAAAGGCATATATTTTAAACCAATACACCCTGCAATGCTACAGAGAATTAGTATGTTACTAACTTACTATGTGTTTTACGTTTATGATACAGGCAGAGATCCATTCCAGAGTCTCCTCTGGTTCTTTTACTTGCACGGCGTACAGCACCGACACGATTTAAAGTCACATCTGAAAGACTGTTTTATTAGGGTCAGACAGGGGATCGAACCTGCGATCCCTGGATTACCAGTCCAGCGTGTTACCACTGGACTGTATCAATTAATGCCAAAATGATTGAAAACATGTCAGTAACTGTTGGAAACTCCACAGTTGAACCATCTTCATGTGTTAGAAACCTTGGGGCAATGCTCGACTCAAGGCTGAACATGGAGCAGCATGTCAACTCTGTCTGCAGGTCCTGCTATGGCCAAATACGGCAAATCGGTCATATTAGAAAATTCCTAACAGCTGATGCAACAAAAACTCTAGTCAACTCATTAGTTACATCACGGTTAGACTATTGTAATATGCTGCTGACTGGGGTACCAAATACAATTCTGAACAAATTACAGAACGTCCAGAATACAGCAGCGCGCCTAATTACAAAAACGTCCCGATACGACCACGTGTCTCCAATCCTGAATGAGCTCCATTGGCTGCCAATACAATACAGGGTCCAATACAAGATCCTTACTCTGACCTACAAAGCACTACATCATCAGGCACCGGAGTATATCACTAACCTCATGAGTGTATATCAACCAACACGAAACTTAAGATCAAAGAATAGCTCACTTCGACTCGTGACACCAACAAATTGAACAGTAACATACGGAGACAGGAGTTTCGGAACAGCTGCGCCGAAATTATGGAATGCGTTACCACCAGGAATAAGAGACTCTGAGACAGTGTTTATTCAAAAGATCATTGAAAACTCACTTTTTTGTGCAAGCACATGGAGATTAATGTTCGACAATACTCTGGACGTGCATAAAGTGACTGTGTGTATATAACATATTATTAATTATTTTGGATTTGTAACTACACTTATTTAATTTCGGATATACATGTTTTTTATCACTGCTAAAATGACTTTTGTTTATCTATGTAAAATAGATTTATTTTACTTCATATTGTAATGTTGAAATACTTTTTGTTTTATTATTATGTCCTTTTGTATTTGTTCTTAAACTTTATCTGTAAATTGCAATCATTATTTTAAGTATAAGGTTTATCTGTACTTTTACCACTTGACTTCTATTTTTGTACTTTTTATTCTATATGTGTTAATTGTTACATGAACATGTAAAGCGCTTTTGAACGTATAATTTTTATATGATAAAGGCGCTATATAAATATGGTATAATAATAATAATAATTAATGATATTTTTAACCACCATTTTTATCCTCGACGGGTACCTACAATACTGATACTCAGGGAGTATGATGTAGCGAATCTGATCATAGAGTGATGTTTATAGATATATATATATACATTTTTCACTATAAAATAATACGTTACATTGATTTATATTGGCTCTGGCACATTATCTAGCCTTGTCTTTTCGTTTTCTTACTTTTACCCCGAATTCTTTTCAGGGGAGAACTCTGTAACACAGTATAGTGACTATACTAATAAGCCTTGAATGTTACAGTCAATACAGTGTAATGTCAGGGATCCCTTTGTCTGAATATTTGTTTGCGCCACTTCTGTCGTCAATTGGAAAAAAACTGGAGCCAGTTTGAAACATTAAGTCATATACATGTAGTTCACAGATTTATTTGAAGCCAGCCATGTATTTGACAAAACATATTGTGCCAAAATTTTTTTAAAATGTTGCGCAAAATTTAGAGCTAGTATTTGTTTTTTTGTCGCAATTGGTGACCGACAGCAGGAACCCTGAATGTAGAAAGAACATCAGCCAAGATAGATCAGTTGGCAACACAGTCCGATTGGAGTTCTGGAGGATGTGTGTTTCTGCTCCTTCATTATAAGTTCATATCCTGATCACTTCAGCCACTAGAATATTGTAATGGCATTAGGGAGACTTGTTCTGTGTGTGTGTGTCTTTTACGTTTATTTATCGTTGCTACTGGTTGCCCATTTGAGCGACACCTCCTGAAGAGATTTGGTTATTTTAGAATTTTGGAGGATAGTGCAATGATACAGACAGAGACCCATTTCAGAGTCTCCTCTGGTTCTTTTATGTGCATGGTGTAAAGCACCAACACGAGACCTCTGTATGACGTCCCATCTGAAAGATTGTTAATTTTATTAGCGTCAGACGGGAATCGAACCTGCAATCCCTGGAGTACTTGTTCTGTCTAACTATAGAGCTAGCTTTTATAGCAATGCAGCAGTGTTCGCATACAGGTAATGGAGGATCAGGCGGTTGTGGCTTCAAACCCAGACTTGTACTTGGTTACTTTAATATATTCAAACTCTAGCAATCAAATCTCATGAAATTTACAACTAAATTGATGCTTATTGGACAATTGTCAGCGGTGGTCGTGGTAGCATGTTCGCTTCAGGTGTGAGTGGTCCGTAGTTACGATTGACCTCTTAATGGCTATGGACCCGTGGCGATGGAACCAGTGGATGGAGTTTTATGGAACCATAGCTGCAGGGTTCAGTTAAATTTATCTGAATACAGTACAACTCTATAACTCATTCACTGTCTATGGCCGTAGGCATGCAACTTGAATTCCACATTGCCTCCATCTTTCTGGATGGGTTACATCAGGATTGTGTGTGTCCCCAACAAAAATGGGAACTGCCAGTCATAAGCAGACATTGGTTGTTCGTCAGTATAAAGTAGAAATAATAATGAGAAGAAAATGTTATGTAGAAATGTTAACAGCTGATTATCATTAACTTATGATTAAGAAAATATGGTTTGAATATTATCGAGTACGAAACGTTAGATACGTGACACTATTTTACCATATACAAGGCTATGGCAATAATGTTGCGTATAATCGTGTGGTATAATACCTGAATAACGTTAAAATTTGTTAAATATACTTCTTTGATACAGAAGAACGCTGCAAGTTAAGTAATTTTCTCTTTTTTTTTTTGGTTTTCCGCGCCTTTCAAGCGTTTCTCCTGCTTTGACTGCTTCCGGTTTTGTTGTTTACATTAGTTTCAACATGATAAACACAAGCCAGCCGCCAACAGTGGCCACCATTTATTTAAGAACCGGAAATGTGAAGAGTTATCGCCCGTCTTGTAAAACGGTGTAATTTAACGGTGCGTATGTAAATCTTTCACTTCATACAGCCGTCATTAAGGTTCTGCAAGTGATTTAGAGATTTATTAACTTTTGCAAACAAAGTTTTACCTATTTCGCAAAATGTCAACAGTTTGTAAATGGACAAGTGAATGGCCATCTGTCCAAGAAGTGTACCTGGATGCAAAGTTGGAGGAGACCGTAAGTGAAAAAGACATATTTAGTGTAAAGGTTTGCCAATTTCTACTGTCGTGAACTATTTTTGTTTAAGTCCACACTCGTGTACATTGTATATTGCTATGGAGGCGATACACGTATATCAACACACGCCGATATAAATCTCTCTGTCCCTAAGCCTTGGACAAATCTACATGTCAACATTTCCGCGATGACTTTGACATTAATTAGAGGAAGATAGATTAAATTATAACGAAAAGTAGACACCATTTATTTATACAAATTTATTTTAGCTCGATTGCGAAACAAGTTATTTCAACTTATATTATACACTCTCGAGACCTCATTCCTGATGGAATCCATCGCCACGAGGGAGAGAGAAGAGGCAACGTGGAATTTAAATGCCTTGCCTAAGGGCACAATCGTAACGGCTCCAGTGGGGCTCGAACTCCGAGCAAATATTGACAAGTAATTGAGGAATGCATTAACATTCATCGATGCATATCCGTACACGATTAATATGTAAGTAGACATGTGTAATAACTATTAAGTAACACAAAGTATGACTATCTTGGCCTTTGTGGACGCTACACTTATCAATGGACCATGCACCACCCCTTTTAAAACCACATAATTACGGTTCCGGGACATTTTGGTACTGAATAGCGAGAAAAGTAGGCGATGTGACCCCATAAGACCGGGTAAAATATGTAGCCTGGTATCATAGCTGCTAGGTGACACCAAGTATGCCTCTCCACCTTGGGCTGGGTGGACCCTACACTTAGTCAACTGAGGACCACCCCTTCGAAAACAACAGAATTACGGTTCCGGGCCTCTTTGGTACTGTGTAGCGAGCAAAGTAGGCGATGTGACCCCACAAGACCGGGTATACGTATGTAGCCTGGTATCATAGCTGCTAGGTGACACCAAGTATGCCTCTCCATCTTGGGCTGGGTGGACCCTACACTTAGTCAACTGAGGACCACCCTTCGAAAACAACAGAATTACGGTTCCGGGCCTCTTTGGTACTGTGTAGCGAGCAAAGTAGGCGATGTGACCCCACAAGACCGGGTATACATATGTAGCCTGGTATCATAGCTGCTAGGTGACACCAAGTATGCCTCTCCATCTTGGGCTGGGTGGACCCTACACTTAGTCAACTGAGGACCACCCCATCGAAAACAACAGAATTACGGTTCCGGACCTCTTTGGTACTGTGTAGCGAGCAAAGTAGGCGATGTGATCCCACAAGACCGGGTATACATATGTAGCCTGGTATCATAGCTGCTAGGTGACACCAAGTATGCCTCTCCATCTTGGCGTGGGTGGACCCTACACTTAGTCAACTGACGACCACCCCTTCGAAAACCACCATATTACGGTTCCGGGCCTCTTTGGTACTGAATAGCGAGTAAAGTAGGCGATGTGACCCCATAAGACTGGGTATACATATGTAGCCTGGTATCATAGCTGCTAAGTGACACCAAGTATGCCTCTCCATCTTGGCGTGGGTGGACCCTACACTTAGTCAACTGACGACCACCCCTTCGAAAACCACCATATTACGGTTCCGGGCCTCTTTGGTACTGAATAGCGAGTAAAGTAGGCGATGTGACCCCATAAGACCGGGTATACATATGTAGCCTGGTATCATAGCTGCTAAGTGACACCAAGTATGCCTCTCCATCTTGGCGTGGGTGGACCCTACACTTAGTCAACTGACGACCACCCCTTCGAAAACAACAGAATTACGGTTCCGGGCCTCTTTGGTACTGTGTAGCGAGTAAAGTAGGCGATGTGACCCCACAAGACCGGGTATACATATGTAGCCTGGTATCATAGCTGCTAGGTGACACCAAGTATGCCTCTCCATCTTGGCGTGGGTGGACCCTACACTTAGTCAACTGACGACCACCCCTTCGAAAACCACCATATTACGGTTCCGGGCCTCTTTGGTACTGAATAGCGAGTAAAGTAGGCGATGTGACCCCATAAGACTGGGTATACATATGTAGCCTGGTATCATAGCTGCTAAGTGACACCAAGTATGCCTCTCCATCTTGGCGTGGGTGGACCCTACACTTCGTAAACTGACCGCCACCCCATCGAAGACAATTTAAATGGAGTGCCCATATAAGCATTGCTGTGTTACATTCTAGGTCAACTACGATATCCTTAATGCTACTAGTAATATATACATGTATATATATCATATCTTACATTTTATTTGAGTTTTAGAGGTTTTTTTTCCTCACACAACGTTGCTATTGTGTTGCAGTGTTTGGTGGAGAATGGTTTTGATGCGCGTCCTGTGGAGAAGGGCGTTGAGAATGGCGTTGACAACTGTTTGGTGGAGACTTGTTTTGACGAGCACGTGCCAGATAAAGATGAATTTGTGCCGACCTTGCCCGACAGACCCCAACCAAATGTCCTCCTGGCATGTAACACAGAAATTGATGCTAGCATTGATATCAAAAGTATAGAAGGTAATATTTTTATTGACTATGTTCTTCAAAATAGTGTTTCTGTGGTCAAAAGTTGTAACATTGGGTCAACTTAATGAAAAACCAGTATACATAAGTCGCGTTGTCATGAAACAATGTTTTATTGTAATATGTATCCTTGCAATAACCTCTACCAATTAATGAACATGTTTCATATTTTTCAAACGTCAATTGTCAGCTAGTTTTACACCAGCTGGTCCATGTTTGACACATTTCCTACTGTGTTCAAAGCATTGAGATGGAATATTTTACTGAGCATAATGCTCTGACCCACCTCATTTAGTTGTCACGGGTAAAGTACTTACAGTGTCTTTAAATACACTCATCTTAAACCTTTTCATGTTTTATGTTAGTACTGTGTTGAAAACAAGACCAACTTTTCTATTGCAGTTGCTGGTTCTATGGAAGATTGCGTTTCTGTGGAATGTCTTCAAGCTGCTAAGGTAATATGTAAATATTCTACCAAAGTCAAAGGCAAATCCAGCAACTATTCTTCAAACTCTGCAAATACACACATAACTCATTCCTCTAATGCTGACTACAAGCATAAAATTCATAATAGTGTATTAGTTGTCAACGGTAAATATATTCCTTTGAAGAAGTTTTCGTCGATCAATATTATTCCGGAAGTAAATGTCCCAAATTATGTACCATACTCATCATCCTTGTTGCATGAAAATTCCAACACAATCAGCGAGTCTGTAAATACTGATTGCCCACAAAGCTTAAAACAAATCCAAGAACAAGCTCTTGATTTGTGTAAAACTATTGACGGTATTGGAGAATTTTCGGTAAAAAAGAAATTATATTATGAAGGAGCAGTGAACAATTTATTGTGTCAGCTTGAAAAAGTCACTTATGTTAGTGATGGGAAATGTTTTATTCTTAAGAACCATATTATAGCCATGCTTGAACAAACAATTAAGTTACTTGAAACTATTCCAAAAGAAAACCACAATTATTCCACACCATCGCCGCCACCACTTCCATCTGTAGCATCGATTCCATCAGAATGTGTGTCAGTTGCTGAAAGTTGTGATTATTCTGATGAAAGTGATGATAATGGCGTAGTTAATACTAGTAACACAGACGACGCCCCATTATCACACAAGACTATATCTGAAATTCTTGGTGTTAAAGTCCCAGAAAAATATTTTACCTTTGACAAGCTTAAATCCAAATCTGTCATATTTGACTTTGATCCTCAAATATTTCATACGCTAAAATCTACTCAAAGAAAGAGATGTTTTGCTAATAATTCATGGCAGAGTTATTTTATGGATGGAATTCGACAGAGTAATCCATACTGTGTTTTTATGTTTAAAAATCATTGCGTATCTGCTGCTAAAATAAGAAAACGTAGAGTAAATTCCACCATATTTAGAGCTAAAGCAGTGTGTAAATTTATAGACTGTACATGCAAAGTAAATATTAAAATGTTTTCTGAAACACTAGTCAATATTTCATATACAGGCCATGTAAAACATGACATCTGTGAACAACATTCCCGTCCTCTCTCTGGTAAAATTAGGGATCAGATTAAGGATACCATGAGAAAAGGTGAAACTCCGCTTAATGTATATTTGGAAAAAATGGATAAAATACCTGCAGAAGAACTAGTGGCTGGTAATATGGGCACTTTAGGTCATAATACAAGAAAGATAGCTCAAGTAGGTGTTGAAGCTCGCCACGTTGGTCGGTATGACCCAGATTTAGTAAAAAGTTTAATTATGCAGAAGAATTCAAATGGTTTCATCCACAAAATTTGTGCATCTCCAATGTATATTTTGTACTGGAGTGATTATGGATTGAAACTTTTTAATCAGTTAGCTTCTAAACACATATTATTTTTGGATGCAACAGGAACTGTTGTAAGAAAGAGCGATGATAAAAAAAGATTTCTGTATTATGAATTATCTGTGGCTCACCCTATTGATGGAAAAATGGGCATACCTGTCTCTGCTATGTTGAGTGAAGATCAGACTCTTACAACGGTTTTAGACTGGATTCGTTCTTTTAGACATGCTGAGAAGTCAATGTTTGGCTATAATAAAGCAGTGAATCACCTAAAAATTATATTAAGTGACCAGTCAATGGTTTTTATTTTATCAGCTCTGAAAGAATTTAATAATGAAAACTTATCAGATTTTCTTAAAAGAGCTTATGCCATAGCAAAAGGGGAAGCATCTGTTTCTGATACCAAGAAAACCATCGTACATCTATGTAAATGTCATTATCTGAACTCTGTAAAAAGATACTTAAGAAAAAAAGAAGTTTCTATTCAAAAACGAAAAGTATTCTTGTTCATGATTGGTCTGTTGATAAACTTTCATAAAGTGTAATGACTTGAGTGATTTGAAGGAGCTTTTGTTTGACATATTTCTTGCACTGTCTTGTAAACAAATTAATTCAGAAATAAGACCATTTATTCAAAGACTTTTAACCAAAATAAATCATTTTGAAGTTAGTGCATACTCTGATTCTGACTACAAAGAAGATGACACCAGTAATATTGGTATAGAGTACAACACTAGTATGTATTCTGAATAAGATTTTCAGATAATTGGTACGGAATCTCCTTTCAAAACACTAGGATTTCACATACACGAGAAAGCATCCAAGTACACCTTAAATATTCAAGATAAAAGCTTACCATGTAATACCTATTATTGCCTAGTATTTTTAGATTATCTTTTGAAAAGTGTTGTCCCCATATATCCATTATGGTCGTCCCTTCTTCTTGGCAATTTGCAAAGATTTAATCCGAGTTATGTTGCTAGTCCAGAAGAGTTTCCTTCCAATACAACTACTAGTTTAATAGAAAACCCTTTTAGAATCTTAAAACATTTGCCTTTAAGAGGAAGAACCCAACACAGAATTGATGAATTTTCTGAGGCACTTCAGTTTCATATTGTTGGTATTCAAAAGAAGTCCGCATTGGAATGTCTAAAGACTAAAACAAGTGTTTGTAAACCAAGGAAAAGGAGATCAGATACTTCTTGTAATAGCAATGAGGAACGACCATCCAAAACATGTAAGCAAACAAATTTAATAAAAGAGCAATGGAATAAGTATAAAGAACAACCTGATAATTTAAAAAATAAAAAAGTAGGAACTTACCAAAAACCACCAAAAAGGAAACTTTCATTAAGTAAAGAATCTAATAAATTTGATAATACATTAGAAGAGGATGTTTTTGATCATGATGTTATTAATAATGTGTATGACAATGATGATCACAGTTACATAGCTACTAGGGAAAAAAACAGAAAAATTAAGGGAAGTAACTCAAAATTTATTGTTTCTGGTTTCTCTAAACCAAACGTTAATGATATCAATAAATTAAAAAATTTCGGACAAACATGTTGGTTTAATTCGGTTGTACAAGCATACTTTTATACAAGACTTGCTAATGAAATAATGAAGAAAGATTATATGATTTATACAATTGACAGCTTTCCTAAACCGTCAGAGTTAGCTTGTGAGAAAATCAGAGATATTTGGATTTTCATGAAAGAAAACAAGGGTGTACCCGTCCCAGTTATGTTATTGAAGAGCGCTTTGCTGAAGATATGTTTAGCAGTTAATACCTTCAGTCAAGATAATCAGCAGGATGCTCATGAATTTATCACCAATATTATTAATGAAATGTCCGATTCAACTGGAAATTATTTTAAACTAGTACATTCGCGCAAGTGTACACACTGTACTGAGGTCACTGCCCATATTAGCAATGAAGGACACAGTCTGTTCCTTCATTTGGAAAAGTCTTTACCTAACCTATCCATTCAAACTTTGATTGATAATTATTTTTTGATATCTGAAGAGGCTATATTAGAATGCAGAAACTGTAGAAAGGAAACTAAACATATAATTCACAAATCTGTTAAATCAGTACCAGAAACGTTTGCTATTGTATTAGGAAGATATCACCAGTCAGCTGGTTTTGTTAGGAAACTTCATACACCTGTCATTGTAAGTAATAATATATTTTTGTCTCATTTGTCTACAAAAGATATTTCTTATGAATTTGTAAGTGCAATCTGTCATAAAGGTTCCAGCATGCAAAGAGGTCATTATGTGTCCGTCATAAAATCTGGAGGAAAAAATATCCATTGTGATGATTGTGATATAAGTGAAGTAATGCTTGATAAAATTGGATCTGTAGCATATGTAATTATGTATAATAGAAGCATGAAACCACTTCCACAGATTTTCTAGGATATGATAAAATGCCTGTTACATACAGATGTATTAAAGAGAATTATTCGTGATAATCAGTTCCAACATATAGATCTTGAAAAACAGTAATTCGTTAAATCATTGCTTAATAATGGATTGTCTGTAGAGTTAGAAAAAATACTTAAAAATGACCTTTGTCTTATAATTGAAGAGAAAATTGGTATAGACACTAACATCACAGCTCATATAGAAATGATGTACTGTATTTTCATTGATTATCTTCTTGGTAACAATTGTGATAATTGTAAGAATATGAAAAAGGAATATTTCCAACTGAATTCTGTAGAATTATTGATGTGTGAACAATGTTCAAATATTATTAAAGTAAATCTTCATACTTCCATTATATATGTGGACATTCCAATAACGGACAAACAACATATGTATTCACAATCAATAAAAAACAATTGTATGAGTCATGTTTTTAAAGATAAAGACTCTCTTTCGCTGTGTAACTGTCGTGATAGTTTATATACATCTCTGATTCTCTCACTGCCTAATGTTTTAGTTTTTATGATTCGAAATCCAAAATCCTTAGTTATTCCACCAAAACTTAACTTGAGATGTGAGAATTTAGAATATTGTTATGCAGTTGATAGTATGCAGTTCAACCTAAGGTCAATATTGACTTGTACTGGTTCAGAAATAAATGCAATTTTGAAAGATAAAGACAATTACATTGATGCAGAATCAAGATGTAAATATATGTTGAAAGAGCTAACAAAATCAGATTGTGTTTGCCTGTTTTACTGTAAGACATTGAATATAGCGAATTTTAATATCTTACAGGAGACAAAGTTGGACGTTTATAAACTTCCTCAACTTGATTGTGCAACATCATTTTCACCTGACAAAAATGTAACTATCAGAAAACTTCTTAATGTAAAGCTTAATATAGCCTTTTATTCAGCCATAACAGATCCTAAAGGATGGTTGAATAATGACCATATCAATATATATTTACATTGTTTAGCCGCACAATCTAATAAAAAGTCCATAATATTGACTTTGGTTGGTTTTGTCAAAATCTGTTTAAGAAAAGAAAGTTGGATCAGTTAAAATGGTTTCTTAATGCTTTGGAAAGCAAGAAGGACTGGCTTACAAGTGATTATGTGATAATTCCTGTAAATGAAAATAATTCCCATTGGACAGTAATTGTGATTGATACAAACAAACGTTTAATAATTTACTGTAATCCATGTGGAAATGATGGATATTCTCAGTATGTCTGCTTTCAAATTTGGCGTTACCTGTGCTTTGAGGCAATTATGCATGCAAACCTGATATTAACTACATCAGAATGGAGAATTGTTCACTATTCTAACGAGCGTATGTTCCCTACACAAACTGACTTGAGCAGTTGTGGAGTTTACATATGTGCTGTTGCAAAATCTATCATTTTTAATAGGTCTCTTCCTAATGAACCTAATTTGAGAAAGTTTAGGTTTCAAATGACAACGGAAATATGCAACCAAAGTCAGGGTCATGACATGAGCTAAATGTGCTTTGTCGTCCATCAATTTTCAATTGTTTCCTGTCAACCATATTTCATTGACTGTCCAAATAATAGTGGAAGTCGTGATAGCGCAGTGGTATAACGTTTACTTCAGGTGTGAAAGGACCGGAGTTCATGCCCAGCTGGAGCCGTTACTAGTGTGCCCTTAGGCAAGCACTTAAATTCCAAATGCCTCTCTCGAGTGATTAATATAATGTTGTCAGAACCGGATTTTCGCAATAAATAAATTTGTATAAACGAAATAATAGTGCAAGCAATTATACTTGCCCCAGCATTGGCGTCACTATCACGCTTATTAGGAATATCAGAGACTTAAACAGAGACCTGAAATATATGTGATTGATATTGCATATTGTAACATTTTCTGATTCTGGTCAAAGCCAAACAGTGAAAATATATGTACGTGAAAGAACTCATTAACTAGATACCATAATCAGAAATCGATTGTTCAGCAATATAAATCACACTATGCCATAACTAAATACCCATATTGAGCATGTACACGGTTAATGCCTAATATGTAAGTTGCTTTAATTTGAACATCATTTAAACAGTGTATTTCATTTATCGTTGAAGTACTTTCTATAATGTTTCCAATCTAGGATACAAGTTAGTGCAATGTTTTTGCACTTGTATCAACATTCAAACAATTCTTGTCTGATGTATGCAAGTATCTTGCTTCACTGAATCGGACATAGTATTGAAAAGTTATTACCCTTGTAACTTTTGCTAAGAAGCTGTTTTATGTTCACATGGTAACCAAATACATGTTGTATTGCGTCCGACTATTTCAACTAATAAACAAACGTCGTATACTACATGTGTTGACATAACAAGGTTATTTAAACAGGCTCTAAAATAATGCGTTACACAGCATATGTATCATGAATAAATTATTAATTATGTGCTATCAATAATCACAACGAGGTTTCATTATATTACTTATTTCAGGAGAAATGTGATTAACCTACATCTAAACGGTAATATCACTCGATTACCGCCACTGTATAGTTGGATTGGGTAATAAAGAAACGACCCTTCCGGGTTGTATTAACCGTTTTGGAAATTCCACTTGTAGGTCGCCTAAACCTCATTTACTGATGAAAATTAATTAGTTAAAATAGTACGGAAGAATGTGTATTAGTAATGCTATATATATGTGAAAATATGTTTTACTCTTTTGCGAGTTCGCTTTTATATACTTCTTATACTTACATCTTGTATCTGCATCATTAGTAAAGTTTCACGGTAACTCAACATTACTTTAAAGTATCTCTATATAAATTTTTCATCAAATTGAAAAGGCTATAATTCATATGAAAGATTATTCCCGATTAAAATAGAACAAACCACTATTGACACAGTAATTGATCATAATATTATCATACTAAGAATAGGAATGAATTGTCCTACTATATTAAGTTTGTGTACTGAAACTGTTGTGTAAATGCTGGTTTGTAGCAGTACAATTACATCATAAAAACAATCTTTTTTGAAATTGTGACTTGTTATTAATAGGAATCTGAATGTATTGAAGGGAAACATCACACTATATTTCAGTCAGTAAGCAATGTATGGAAGGGAAACATCACACTATATTTCAGTCAGTAAGCAATGTATGGAAGGGAAACATCACACTATATTTCAGTCAGTAAGCAATGTAACAGAACAATGGTATGTCCTCTTTTACGTCAACAGTACTGAGCCCGGGCTCCGTAATCAATGCCGATACCGATGACTTTACAAGTTACCGATGATTCACAGTATTTAACTTTTCATCATCCATTTTGTATTGTGGTTAAATTAAAATATGTTTAAGCTAAGCTTCGCATTATGCCATCATCATTTAAACTACATTATGTGTTTGCTTTGAATGTGTTGCAAATCAAGATATTCTTAAAGTTTAAACTTTATTTATTTTACAACGATTGCGCACCTGTCCGATCTGGCGACCACATTACCATATTCTAAGGAGTAGATGATTAGGAAATCGTGATTGCTGTCTCATTCTTCAAATTGTCTATAATCATTATTCATATTTTAAAGGAACAACGTCAAAACAGTAATATTCCTTGTAATTTGAAGATGTCATCGTTTTCAGTCTCATGTCTGGCTAGCGTTTAAACGTCCACATAAATATTGCGCAATAATTATATCACGACAGCATCCTTTGTCGACGTAACATACTCGGATTACTTCACCTTTTAGCACGTTTGCAATGAGCGTGTGGCTTCATGACTGCGATTCTCGGTGTAAGCCATTATTTGGATGTAGGCGAAACATATGGATTCAACACTAAGGTTGCAATATTCTATTATGCGTATTGTGCATGATCCTATATATCACAGATCCTATATATCACAGATCCTATATATCACAGATCCTATATATCACAGATCCTATATATCACAGATCCTATATATCACAGATCATATATATCACAGATCATATATATATCACAGATCCTATATATCACAGATCCTATATATCACAGATCACATATATCACAGATCCTATATATCACAGATCCTATATATCACAGATCACATATATCACAGATCCTATATATCACAGATCACATATATCACAGATCCTATATATCACAGATCACATATATCACAGATCCTATATATCACAGATCACATATATCACAGATCCTATATATCACAGATCACATATATCACAGATCACATATATCACAGATCCTATATATCACAGATCCTATATATCACAGATCACATATATCACAGATCTATATATCACAGATCAATATATCACAGTCCTATATCACAGATCCTATATATCACAGATCACATATATCACAGATCTATATATCACAGATCACATATATCACAGATCCTATATATCACAGATCACATAATCACAGATCACATATATCACAGATCTATATATCACAGATCACATATATCACAGTCATATATATCACAGATCCTATATATCACAGATCCTATATATCACAGATCACATATATCACAGATCCTATATATCACAGATCCTATATATCACAGATCCTATATATCACAGATCACATATATCACAGATCACATATATCACAGATCCTATATATCACAGATCCTATATATCACAGATCACATATATCACAGATCCTATATATCACAGATCCTATATATCACAGATCCTATATATCACAGATCACATATATCACAGATCACATATATCACAGATCACATATATCACAGATCACATATATCACAGATCCTATATATCACAGATCCTATATATCACAGATCACATATATCACAGATCATATATATCACAGATCCTATATATCACAGATCCTATATATCACAGATCACATATATCACAGATCACATATATCACAGATCACATATATCACAGATCCTATATATCACAGATCACAGATCCTATATATCACAGATCCTATATATCACAGATCACATATATCACAGATCCTATATATCACAGATCCTATATATCACAGATCCTATATATCACAGATCCTATATATCACAGATCCTATATATCACAGATCACATATATCACAGATCCTATATATCACAGATCCTATATATCACAGATCACATATATCACAGATCACATATATCACAGATCACATATATCACAGATCCTATATATCACAGATCACATATATCACAGATCCCATATATCACAGATCACATATATCACAGATCCTATATATCACAGATCACATATATCACAGATCACATATATCACAGATCCTATATATCACAGATCACATATATCACAGATCACATATATCACAGATCCTATATATCACATATCACATATATCACAGATCACATATATCACAGATCACATATATCACAGATCCTATATATCACAGATCACATATATCACAGATCACATATATCACAGATCCTATATATCACAGATCACATATATCACAGATCACATATATCACAGATCACATATATCACACCGATGTGACAAATACGATCGTATTCACCAGATATTTGTCATGTGACAAATGTGACCGACCCATACATTAAAAAGACGGTCAATATCGCTGTCGTATCACAACTTTACTAAATTGAAAGTGCTATATTTATTACGGTCGCCATGACCACATTGAGCCACATTACAGTCTACTGTGTTTACATTCCAGTACCACCGGTGTGTGCTGTCCATTCATCCGTTATCATTCTTAAGCTCTGTACTATTATGTATTTTACAAACTTATTTAGATATTATTATTTAAGTTTAGTAATGTTAATTTACAAGTTTGTATGTTATAAGTTACATGCATTACATCTTTTTTTAACAAAAATGATTACTGAACGTGTAACTAGTCGTGCTATGAAATATTTGTGTACATTAATTATGAAGGAGAGATCACCCGTAAACTGTATAGTAATATTCATGTACATATTAGAAAATAAATATGTTTTAAACTAAATCTTGAAACATAAAATGTAAACCTAAGGTATAAATTTAGCGTATGCTTTGTTTTAATGTTTGTGATCGCTTGAAATTGCATAACAGATATACATAAATAACCAGAATGCTAACAAATTAAAACATGTGCAACACAGGATATTGTTGAATGTATATGTTTAGGAAATACTGATACAAACTGGGATGGCTTACAAACTGTGTAATCCTTTAATACTTATGCTAAAAGTGGCTGGATGACTGGAGTTATATTTATCATTGTTGATAAGAAAATTGTAACATTCTTCCGTTTGTCTTAGCAGCAATACACAAAACATAATATGGCATAAATGCAACTAGAAGTGTTTTAGATAAACATAATCATACAAAGTGTTCAATGACAACTGCCCTCTAATATTATTATCATGATACATATATTTTGTTATTTTATTGATAACATTGCTTTGTCAACAGTGATTTAAACTTGGTCAATGGCAATAATAATGTGGTAAACAGATAGTTCTTATATTACTCGAGAACAAACATACTATTTATTATATAGTAAACAATAATTTGTTAGTTCGAGTTTTACGCCTGCATCATCATCATCATTTTGGGCTATATCGCCGGCGGACAGTTTACCTAACAACACCTTTCTTGGGCAGACTCCAGTGGTTAACCAGCACTTGGGTGCACCAACCTCTGTAAGAAACTGCCAACCTTTTCATATAAATGAGACACGGTATAATATTCATTTTCAATAAAAAAAATACAATGAATTTTGTACAAATGCTCTGGTTTGTATCAACAGTTTTGAAATCTATTATTAACATTTTTAGCGCAAGATAAATACTTTTTTGATTGTAAGCAAGTAACTTGCCCAGTAAATAATTTGCTGCATGTCAATTGCAATTAAAATACTGCACTTGGTGTTGATAAAGGATCTTTAGTTTAGTGTCATGGAACGTCAAATAACCATTTTACCGTACAACTATTAATGATAGTAGTGTACATGTATGCATTTTTGTACAATGAGGGTGTAAAATTATTATGAAAGGAATATGTATAAGATATCTACGAAGCCGTTAGTGGTTCTACCCGGAAGTAATGTTCCTCACAAATTAAGAGCAAACGAGTAACTATAAAACCATGAAGGATGTTAGATTTAAATCCGAATGTCCAATCAACAAAATCAATAAAAAACAGAATCAACCTTTGTATATAATAATTTTTAACAATATGGTGTTTTATAACACGAGCATCGAGGACACTAGTTCATTGGCCTTAATCCTGTCAACTGGTCTGCTAGAAATCAATGTCATCATGAATCAACTTTTCGTGGTTCTCTACTGTTTCAAATCTTGTTATACATATTTGGCTGATTGTACTGTAGTACTAGTATTTCCCTAATAAATGTATTTAAGATTATATTCTGATCTGAAGGGAAACTGACCACTTATCCATGTTAATAGTACATGTATTTTGATATGTTAATTGTTCTATGGGCCCCCATTGACGATTGGTTAAGCCAATAACGCAGTTGACTTCAAATAGCATGCCCATTTCCGTTGTAGTGTGTGAAGCGAACTGAGAATGTCAGATTATTTCATGTGCTCCATTCAGCTGTCAGTGGTTCTACCTGGTTCCCATCCGTGCCTGAAATACTGCTCGGAGGTTACACAAAACAAAAGCTTGATTGCACATGACTTTTATTTCACATTGAACGGTTAATCTCAATAATAATACAATTGCTATTTTATCCTCAAACATATATATTTTTGATATTTTGATGTATACATTTTAGTGTATGCGATTAACTCAACCCAAACGGAGAGGTATGTATTACTTCGAGCTTGTGATTTCGAAGTTCAGTATATGTTATTTGCTTGAAGTTCCATTATGAGATATTGAATTTAGGTATGAGAAGTATTCACACGCTCTTTGGATGTGTGTGCAGACTTTGGTTTTTAATCTTACATTGTTCACTATAGAGTCGTAGGTGTATGTTGATTAGTTCACCAGTTCTATTACATGTCGCACATTGTGTCCGATACGTGTTACAAGAGCAGGTATGTTTAAGCTGACAGTATGACTTTTAATTCCAAAGCAAAACAATATGGTGGTGAACATACACATTTCAAGGAAAAAGAGCAGTTCCATAGAAAAGCGTCATGATATCAACAAGATTGGTGTGCAATACATATTGTTTGAGAACATTAAACAAAAAAACGATGCCAGATTTTGCCATGATTCTGATTTTTGTTTACTGTTGGGTAAACGTTTTTCATAAAATGTTACATTCATTTATTGGGTTCAAATGGGACCAGTTTATAACCGGAAGAAAATCAACAATTCTAGTATCTACATTAGCCAATTTAATTGATATAAAGGGAAAGAAGTTTTCTTTTTTCAATGGGAATTATGTTTATGTTTTCTGTAGCAGATATATTGTCAGAGTGCCACCAATGACGGGTAGAATGCATATAATTGCACTACCTATACAGGGACACCTGACTGTTGACAGATGTATCTTTCATATATGATTGTAAAATATACTGGTTCCTTAATGTGAAACTGAAGCTTGTACTCAGAAGCAGTAACAATCAAGTGAACAAGTGCTTATCAAGAAATGAAGTGACATATGGTGAACAGTCAACATTGTTCGTGAGTAAGAGATAGCTACAATATGACATGATCTTCGTGTGTTATGGAACCTGAACATTGTGTCTACAATAACTATATTTGTTTGCTAGCTACAAACTGTTTATAAGAGAATGAATTGTGTTAATTGACAAGTGATGCAGACTGTAGATAAGACGAATAAAACAATATGAAAAGTGGACAAGAGGTATTGCCGTATAAAAGAGATATGCGGTTTAAGAAAGAGAAGATGAAATAACACTTCAACAGTTGATGGAATAATTGACAATTTTAATGCCGTTGAAAAAAGCATAAATTGGGAAACATGTTCCAAAGCTGCTAATGAACACATATGAAAGGATACCTGAGATTATACAGGACTGTCACCAATGACGGGTCATGGCGTTCCAGAAAGGGCGTCGACCTATACAGGGACAGCTGGCTCAGTCAACGTAATAATTATGCTACAGATAAAACGTTTACAGTATGAAGTAAATTAGTTTTGGGAAAACCTACTTATTCAATTGTCGTCTCGGGATAAATCTGGCATTAGTCAAAACGTTCTTGTAAAGTTAATATTATGTTTAATAGAGGGACATTATGAAACATGAAAGCACTTGAAGCTTTAAACCTTTTGATTGGTCAAATAAGGGAAATATATCATCTTGTTGGTCATGAAAGTAATTGGAACATATATTGTACACATACTTAAAGACCAGGCTATGGAGTACACTGATTGTTTAAATGGGACTGATACTTTTTGTGAAATGTTGGTATTCAATATAGTTAAAAGAGACCAAATAAAGTAAATCCCTTTAATCTGGATCCCCTCTATATCCGGAAACCCCTCCAAACATGACATTTTCTCTGGTCCCAAATTGTACCCATCTGTTTTCATTGTAATAAATATTCCTCTAATCCGCACCTCACCCCTCTATTCCACACCTCACCCCTCTAATCCGCACCTCACCCCTCTACTCCGCACCTCACCCCTCTAGTCCGCACCTCACCATCTATTCCGCACCTTACCCCTCTATTCCGGAAACCGGGTGGAATTTCTTAACAGTTTGTGTATTTCCAAAACAAAATTACCTCTCAAACACGGACGTGCCAATTATGAAAGGAAGCCAGTCAAGGTATGATCCTTGTGTATTGTCATAAAAGTGACAACATTCTATTTACCAAATTGTAAAAATCACATTTTGTTCTGCATATAATTGGTGAGCAAATGACACTAGCAGATAGATGTGTGTATGAGTTTATCCAGTTGATGTAATGTTTTTAATCAGTAAATGTGTGATAACGTTGACTGGTCTTAATTGGCTTTTGTGTTCCATTAAACACGATTGCATATTAGCATTAAACAATTGAATAATATAGTGTGGTTTCAGATTCGGTTTCTCCACTAAACAAAATCGTTCATTCTGTTGGATTAACATAGTGTATGTATTCAGTGAATCCTTGACATTTGCCCCGGACATCTGCCCACAGTCCTAAAAATTGGATAGGTGGACATCTCCCCCCCCCCCAATGATATGTAAGGTAGGACATTAGCCCCCCAAATGTTGGCTAGGACATCTGCCCCCAGTAGAAATGTTGACTAGGAAATTAGCCCCCCTCCCCAAGTATAAATGACAGCTGTCTTTAATTGCAGATAATTACATGAAATTTGTTAACTATTATCATTTGTTAATTGAACAAATTTACAAACATATATATTGTTAATTACAATTAAAATTAACACTGAAATATTGCAATCAAACCCACTGATTAAATATCGTAAAACATGTTTAGAACTTTTTATATTAATTAATAATTTGATGGGTATGAGGACTAGTAAAATGACAGTTGATGTATGCATTTTGGAAGATTTTCATCCAGTATTATGTCTCTAATACTGCCACTTTTCAACATGTCTACCGGGGGGGGGGCAGATGTCCTACCTTACATTTCACTTGGGGGGGGGGGGACCTATTCATTGTTTTGGACTGGGAGGCAGATATCCGGGGGAGGCCGGTCCGTATACCGTATTCAGAGTATACAGAGTATGCTAGTGTTAATTTAACTGTATACAGTGTATCAGGATAAACATCATGCTAGCTATAAAGTGCATCAAAACTAGAGTGCATAATTATACAGTTCATGCCTAGTTAATGGCATACTAGTGTATACTTATGTTTGTTTTATTTTAGTGTTCCTATCTTGTACTGTACATCATAGTAGGTTGTACACGTATTAATTTTTTTAAACCTCTAATCCGGAACCCACTCTAAATCGGAGTTTTTGTCCAGTCCCGAAGAAGTCCGGAATAGACGTTATGAGTCAGTGTACATTAGAAGTTACATGTAGTTTGTTCCTGTATATAATATGACACAGTTAGTATATTGTTTAACAAATTCACTAAATTAAAGTTAACTGTATTTGTTATTTTTTCCAGATATCTTGAAGAGGTTACATATTCCGGATGGAGTGGTGAAATAGAATTTCTTTGAAATATGATTCCAACTGTATGAGTAGTTAATCTAGTGAGATGTTTAAACAATGTTATAAACTGCAAATTGATTAAACGTTTGATTGATCCAGGTTAAAAACTACTCTACATTACTTGGAGTTGAGAGACTTGCTATTTACTGATGATTAACTATTTATTCCTAAGGTATGTCGGAAATCGATGCATGTGACAGAAAGAGAGACATGTTTCTGTGCCATAGCAACATTCTCTAATGTAGTTCACATACTATGTTTGTACAGAAACATGTATTAGCTTATTTAAAACTGAAGATATACTGAACAATAGTTTGTTGTTGTTTGTGTGTTCACGTCACCCAGTTTGCTAGCTATGCGTTGACTAAGTGTAGGGTCCACCCAGCCCAATATGGAGAGGCATACTTGGTGTCACCTAGCAGCTATGATACCAGGCTACATACGTATACCCGGTCTTGTGGGGTCACATCGCCTACTTTGCTCGCTACACAGTACCAAAGAGGCCCGGAACCGTAATTCTGTTGTTTTCGAAGGGGTGGTCCTCAGTTGACTAAGTGTAGGGTCCACCCAGCCCAAGATGGAGAGGCATACTTGGTGTCACCTAGCAGCTATGATACCAGGCTACATACGTATACCCGGTCTTGTGGGGTCACATCGCCTACTTTGCTCGCTACACAGTACCAAAGAGGCCCGGAACCGTAATTCTGTTGTTTTCGAAGGGGTGGTCCTCAGTTGACTAAGTGTAGGGTCCACCCAGCCCAAGATGGAGAGGCATACTTGGTGTCACCTAGCAGCTATGATACCAGGCTACATACGTATACCCGGTCTTGTGGGGTCACATCGCCTACTTTGCTCGCTACACAGTACCAAAGAGGCCCGGAACCGTAATTCTGTTGTTTTCGAAGGGGTGGTCCTCAGTTGACTAAGTGTAGGGTCCACCCAGCCCAAGATGGAGAGGCATACTTGGTGTCACCTAGCAGCTATGATACCAGGCTACATACGTATACCCGGTCTTGTGGGGTCACATCGCCTACTTTGCTCGCTACACAGTACCAAAGAGGCCCGGAACCGTAATTCTGTTGTTTTCGAAGGGGTGGTCCTCAGTTGACTAAGTGTAGGGTCCACCCAGCCCAAGATGGAGAGGCATACTTGGTGTCACCTAGCAGCTATGATACCAGGCTACATACGTATACCCGGTCTTGTGGGTCACATCGCCTACTTTGCTCGCTACACAGTACCAAAGAGGCCCGGAACCGTAATTCTGTTGTTTTCGAAGGGGTGGTCCTCAGTTGACTAAGTGTAGGGTCCACCCAGCCCAAGATGGAGAGGCATACTTGGTGTCACCTAGCAGCTATGATACCAGGCTACATATGTATACCCGGTCTTGTGGGGTCACATCGCCTACTTTGCTCGCTACACAGTACCAAAGAGGCCCGGAACCGTAATTCTGTTGTTTTCGAAGGGGTGGTCCTCAGTTGACTAAGTGTAGGGTCCACCCAGCCCAAGATGGAGAGGCATACTTGGTGTCACCTAGCAGCTATGATACCAGGCTACATACGTATACCCGGTCTTGTGGGGTCACATCGCCTACTTTGCTCGCTACACAGTACCAAAGAGGCCCGGAACCGTAATTCTGTTGTTTTCGAAGGGGTGGTCCAGTCAGTTGATAAGTGTAGCATCCACAAAGGCCAAGATAGTCATACTTTGTGTTACTTAATAGTTATTACACATGTCTACTTACGTATTAATCGTGTACGGATATGTTAATGCATTCCTCAATTACTTGTCAATATTTGCTCGGAGTTCGAGCCCCACTGGAGCCGTTACGATTGTGCCCTTAGGCAAGGCATTTAAATTCCATGTTGCCTCTTCTCTCGTGGCGATGGATTCCATCAGGAATGAGGTCTCGAGAGTGTATAATATAAGTTGAAATAACTTGTTTCGCAATCGAGCTAAAATAAATTTGTATAAATAAATGGTGTCGACTTTTCGTTATAATTTAATCTATCTTCATCGCGGAAATGTTGACATGTAGATTTGTCCAAGGCTTAGGGACAGAGAAATTTATATCGGCGTGTGTTGACATACGTGTATCGCCTCCATAGCAATATACAATGTACATGAGTGTGTACATGTGGACTTAAACAAAAATAGTTCACGTAGAAATTGGCAAACCTTTACACTAAATATGTCTTTTTCACTTACGGTCTCCTCCAACTTTGCATCCAGGTACACTTCTTGGACATATGGCCATTCACTTGTCCATTTACAAACTGTTGCCATTTTGCGAAATAGGTAAAACTTTGCTTGCAAAAGTTAATAAATCTCTAAATCACTTGCAGAACCTTAGGATGCACACCACTGAATATTACTCCTTCTTCGCG
>CM026399.1:33157819-33188689 GCA_014843695.1 Archivesica marissinica
GGTTAACATTGTTGCCTAATTATTTAAACAGTCCATGGTTGAATAGATATGAACCAGAAACGTGACCATGGAATATGTTCGACATGTATATCATCCCGGATTGGTTTTACATTACATGCTTTATGAAATTGCCTCTCTTTCTGGGTGGGTTACATTATGAAGTTGTGTCTGACTGAAAGAGACCTGCCAGTCATAATCAGAAATTAAAAATGCAGGCTTATGCGGGGAAAAAATATATTTACCAAGTATGTGGGTCGTAGAATCACTGTTGTGGAGAGCGACTAACTGCTCACGTAGGGTAGAAGCGGCTGACATAACATCCATGTTGATATTTGTTTGGTCTAGTGTGTATTTGAGAATTATTATTCCTTTAATTGTATTGCTTAATGTATTAGCTTGGTATAATTCAGCTCTATATTTGCTTTGTGACACTCACAATATTGTGATGGCTTGGGTCTCATTTCTCAAAATATTTATATGAAAATCTTGCCATTGTTTTACTGTTTGCGGGGTTAATAGGTTAATTATCTCAATTTCATATTTTAATGATTTGAACACAGCTTACATTGTATAAACAATTAAACTTTGATGATTACTAGATGAAAGGAAGATGAAAGACTTTTACAATTATGATTATAGGAGTAATTAATTATGATTGTTGGTCAATTAAGTTAATTGTTGATCAATCATTAAACAAGATTGCCTCAATTAAGTATTAATTATAATTTGTTTGTCATTAATAACATGTAGTAGTTTCTGCATAATCATTTGTTGGTTATTGATTATCCTTACGTTATTTTAACGTAGTACAGTGAAATTACTCATTAGCACGGTCGATCTCTTGTAGATATTGCTAATGAATCTCTATATGTTCGACGGCTTTTTTCGACACTTTCTCTTCCTTCTTCTACTTCTCTTTCGTTTAGAAGAGATGGCGGACCTGAGGGAGCGGCAACGGTCGTGGATCCACGCTCCCCTGAGTGACAATCGACGACCAGATGTTTAACTGTCAGATCTGTATTAATGCTGCTGCGGGGTGACCAACAGTGAGGAGTGTGGCCCTACAAAGGACCACGTACAGACCAGGCATTGTCAACCTGGCCGGCACAGAAAGAAGTAACCACCTGATGACGTCTTCATAAGCTACACAGAATACAGAACCTTCAGAGAATACCGAACTAATCAACGTAGAAGAATAGGAATAATCATCATGGTGGTTTGCAGAACACGTATAATCATCATCGAATAACCACCACAGAAGAATCACCTTAGGACAAGAAGAATCACCTTAGACAAGAAGAATCACCTTGGGACATAACCATCTTAGAAAATACAGTCGCCCAAATGCATTTATGCGGTGGCGACTATAAACAAAATTACATTGTTGGTTAAGTCTACACATTAATGTATTATTTTCTATAATTTTGGCATATTGTCCACTTCCCATAATTCCCACACATACATGTTTGGAATTCCCTCCAGACCAAACAAATTTCTTGGGTTCGAATTTTTTCCACTCTGTTCATTGTAAAAACTTCTGTAAGAACCCTTCTTTGGTCCGATCCAAACTGATTTTTAAAAGATATAGCAGGGTTCCACTGTAGACTTACAGCACTGTGTCTCTCCTCAAATATAAACCTGTTTATCTCGTTAAAATGTTACGACTATCCTCTATTTTATTTTTCAGAATAACTATCTATATTCTACACTTAAAATTATCCTTTCTTTACTACTAGCAACTATAAATGTCTCAGACTCCAATCAGTGCCCCAACGATACGTGTTACTGACTGACTATATAAGTTTATTTAAAGTCGCCACCGCATAAATGCATTTGGGCGACTAAATTAGCTAAGATGATTCAAAGATCAAAGAACCGCGAGGGGTTCGACATTAGCGGAAGACAGATAGATAGTTAATAAACTATTAAATTTACAATGCTATGATGTTAGCTATGTGGGTTGCATTAATCTCAGAATGTGTTCGGTTTTCATATCTCCCACTCCCGCTCGCACACGATTGTGTACCAACGGGGGTCGGAGGTAGACCGGGTGAAGAAATTACCCGGTGCAATTACTAGGTCTAAGGAGATTTAGACACAGGTTGGTTAGTAAATTGTTTGTTAGTTTGTTCTATAGCCGATTTATACTGTATGTCCTTGGTGTGTTTAAAAACCACGTGCAGATATTTGTTTCTAAGTAGCATTCAAACCAGTGTAGAAGATAACAAGGACACACACTAGATTTTTGAAATGTGTGTCCTAAACAAAATGAACAAGAAGTTAGAAGGAGTGAACCAATGAGATGGATGCATGGAACTCTGATTGATCCAAAAAATAAAATAATAACTAGTTTAACCATAACAGCAGATAAATAATAATTAATATAGAGACAAGTTTGACCTTAATTAGGGATCCTGGGGTATATTTTTATATCAGCATACCCCATCACCAAAATGTATTTAGAGTAGGTGATTTATAATGGGTTGCATAAGGTAGAGAGATAGATTTAATAGGAAGAAGGTAGAAGGACACTGTCTGTCAGAAGATTATCAACAGCTCATAGGTGTGTCCTTCATATATCCCAAGATCCCTAATAACACCTAGTCAAACCTGCAACATATAGACTGCGTTGCCCGTTAAGGGTTGTACTAATAAATATCAATAAAGATATTGCTACGAAAATTAAAAGTAAGACCTAATTGCAAATAGTTAACTAGTCGCACGGACCGGTGTGAAAAATAGCAGGTGCCCCTGAGCAAAGAAGAACGAGCGCTCAGGAATGTGCACTGACTGACCTCTGCAAATGTAAACAAACAATTGAGAATTTTACGTTCGCGCGAACGAGAAAGAGATATGGCAGGTGCCCGTTTACCTTGTATAGTGCACAGCAGTATCGAGGTTGCTACGAAGATTAAAATTCATGGACTATCTTAATATGTATCTGTACTAAGACATTTAGTTGATTGATCCCAAGTACATATAGTTACTACCAGTCATACAGATATATAACTGGTAGTAAAATATCTTCCATAGTTATGGAAAATGTCAACAGGATAGAGAACTTCACCTATCACAAACGACTAAACCGTTAGAGGTATCAGCCTACTATGATGTTTGGTCAACTTTTTAACATATATAAGTATCACCAAACTAAACTATCATGGGTTGCCCCTAAAAATATTTACATAAAACTAATTCCATAGTAGGTTGTACAATGTGTGATATGTGTACCCAAAAATAATACCCCCCCCCCCCATATGCCCCCATGTACTGGGATCATAAAAATTACATCTAAAACAGGCGGCTTAACCCCTGCGTGACAACGTTTAAACATAATGTGGTAAAATACACTTCCGTACAAACAACGGTCACCTTCGTAGGGCCTTTAAAATTACATTTTAAGTATAAAAAACAATCGGTTCTTGGCTATTTACAATAAAACTTAGTCACACGGGAATGCCAAACTAATAAAAATTAGCGATCGCTCACGAGACGAAGATTTCATGGCAGGAGTACCGGTTCCGTTGTTTACTCGGTGATTTCGGAGACCGACCGACCGCACGCAGTAATTGCTCATATAACTACTCAGCCGGCCAGGTTATTCATGCAACTTGAGGGTGTCTGATGACCTTAATTAAAGTAGAGGATGATGTAGGGTGTCCTTGTTTGTTTTAAGTTTATTGTTAAGCTTATTCAGAACTTATGTATATTTAGAGATTAAGTTGTACAGTCTAATACCTACTGAAGTGGTATTAAGAGTAATGAAGAATTGTTAGAAAAAACGTAAATTTGGGCTAATGACTAGTGTCATAGCATTTGAGCTTCAGTTTTAGAATTACTGAAGATTACTTCTTGAAGTTGATCAAACTTTGTTAACATAATGTTGACCTTAATAAAGAACACTAAAAACTCTAGATAATTTAATCAGATGATCATTAGATCATTGATTGAAATTACACAATTTTGCCGTATGGCTGCACAGGGTCAGTAAATAGAAATGTCCAACTGCATATTGAAACTTCAGATGGCATTTTTTCCAAATACTGTGTTGGTGTAGCAATTATGTGGTAGATAATCTACAAGATAGTAGGTTCAATGTACCAAGGTGTATACAAATAGTAATATCCATGTATGGTAGTGGAATTTGCCAAATTACTATGGAAAATTTGTGATTTTGGATATTTCCTTGTGCCATAGGAGAAGGGCCTCAAGGTGAATACTGACAGGGCCTGGTCAGAATAATAGTTCTGTCCAAGTCAATAACATGTTATTGTTACTAGTAATGTAGGGAAGTTTGTAACAAATTAAATTACAACCACCAGAAATTACCTTGGTAATTTCTGACCCCAATTTCCAGAAATTAGACATTTCTGTCGTTATGTTATATTATGTTATATTTCGGGTTTTACGCCTGCATCAGCACCATTTTGGGCTATATCGCCGGCGGGCAGTTTACTTAACAACACCTTTCCTGGGCAGGCTCCAGCGGTTAACCAGTACTTGGGTGCACCAACCTCCGTAAGAAACTGCCAACTTTTTCATATAAATGAGACACGGCCTGAGCGGGGCTCGAACCCGTGACCATCAGTGATGATAGGTTACAGTGGCATACAAGTCAGCGACCTTAACCACTCGACCACGGAGGCGGACCATTTCTGTCGTACTTTATTATGTAGGAAAGTTAGGGCCTCAATTCAACCACCTGGTCAAGTTGAGTGTACTAACAAGATGAATGAGGTAGATAATTACATAACCTTAACATAGGAACTTGAGTATCTTATGAAGCACACTCATGTACAAGAATATTTAGATTTAAGATGAATATGTACTTGTTGAGACTATACCAGGATGGTAATCCGCTCCAACTAAACATATTTAAAAATATCAGATGACATTTTTTTTTTAAATATTGTACTAAGGGCTCTATATTGAGGTAATTAGAGTTTAAAATAGAACTTTACATGTAGATTATGAATATAGACCCTTTAAATTTTATTTGGACCTTGAAATTGACCAAAAACCGGCCAAAATTGTACAAATTGAGCATTTTGCTTATGACATAGCATAAGGCCCTCAATTTGAATATTGGTGGATAAAAAAATATTTTGATGTTTATTTTGGATAAACAACAGTATAAAGTTACTAGAAAGTTATAAATATATAGGATTTATCAATCCTAGTTACAAAAAATTTAGCTAGTAATTTCCCGAATTTACCATTGTGTTGAAGTAATCTTATTGATCACAAACCAATACAATTTAAACTAGCTTTATTTAGTTTTAGAGTTATTCGGTCACAAAGCACCGGCAGTATGGGCCTTACCCAGCCGGACTGAATCCACTGGTTGTTCTGCGCGCTGTCATACTACCAATCCGGGTAACTTGGACCAGGGGCTCTGGGTCCCAATTTAAATTTCTCAGACAAGTATGTACCCATATACATGTTTACAAGCTTAATCGCTTGGGGATTTTCAAATACTAATTTAATAAATACTATAGTTTCCTATGTAAATGGTCACAGGGGAGAAAGGCAATAATGAATAGCTAAGGTAAGTTTAGCTATAGGTAAGAAATGAATTAATAAAACAGGAGGGTCACTAATTTAAATGGGATAGGTTGCATATAGCACAGTAATAGCTATTTATGAGCTATTTGTTTGACAGGGGCATAGCCAGAAATCTGTCATAATAGTTTAGTTTGGGAGGTAGAGACGGTTTGTGTGGATTTGGATTTTGCAGGTTGTTGTGGATTGTCCCACAATGGTTTACTTATTCTAATGATGTAGAAATGAAGTTGTTGTGATATTTAAACAACCGGTATTTATGAAACTTACAATACTGAGTTAACTCAAAAAGTCAACAATTGTTCTTTTCCGAATACCAAACTGATTTTTAAAAGATATATGCATTTTCAACTGTAGACGAACATCAACTTGTCTTCATCAAATATAAAACTGGTTATTCTTTTAAATGTACAACTATTAGCTATTTTATTTTCAGAATATTATATTATATTATACACTTAAAATTAATCTGTTCTTTACTAACATGTCTCAGACTACAGTGGCCCAACGATAACGTGTTATTTACAAGCATTACTATAAATAGGTTTGGAATAAGCCAAATCAATACGTAGGGTGTAATAAATAATCCTGTGTAACAAGTAATGCATACATAAATGATAATAAACTTATTTTTACCTGTTATAATAATATTAGCCCGTGCTATCTTTTTCGCGGGAATCACGTTATCGTTGGGGTACAGTATTTCTAGGCATTTCAGAGTTGTAGAAATCTAACCAACTATGAAAACCCCTCTAAATTGAATACCCCTCCTAACCAAACTTTACCTCTGGTCCGGGGGGGGCGTTCGGTTTACAAGGGGTTCACTGTATATTCACTGCAACATAATAGTTATGGATAATCGTCTATCTATATGTAAACAGATTTAGTATTTAATTCACATATTTAATTCACAGATTTAGTTTAAACTTTATTTATTTTACAACAATTGCGAAGCAAGTTCTAACAATTTATGTTAATCACTCTCGTTTGCGTGGATGAAAGCGTAAATGTGGTCATTCGTGTGGGAGGAAACCGGAATACCCGGAGAAAACCCACCTGTCCGATCTGACGATCACCGTACCAATGCTACACGTGTTATAGACTGTACGACTGTTTTATTGTTAACTGCATGGTATAAACTTCATGCAGCCATGTGATGCGTGCATACTGTGATCTCCAATTATCATGTGTTAGTCTGATTGAATCTTGCATTTCGTTTCGGTAAGATCCACTCAGGTTTATAGTGTGCGCTTATCACGGATATTAATACTGGTGCATCGGTATTATAGATGAATATGTGTGGTTTATGTACATGTACATATACATGTATGAGTATATTTATATTCATATACAAATATGTGTATGTTATACTAGAACTACTGTGTATGTACCAGTGTAATATCATTGTGAAGGCATGTACTTTATTTGTATCGTAAATTGTATGCCTTTCTCTGTAAATATCATATGTATAGATATGCACTTGACGTGCACTGTACCTATGCGTTGTATAATTGTCAAGTATAATTGTAATTTGTATTAGATTGTGTTCTTTGTAAATTAGATGTTTATGTTTATATTGTATGTGGCTCTCCCTGCAGTGGAGGAAATAAAGTTATCTATCTATCTATCTAACTTCTAGGCATTTCAGAGTTGATTTGTTAACGTGTAGAAATCTAACCAACTATGAAAACCCCTCTAAATTGAATACCCCTCCTAACCAAACGTTACCTCTGGTCCGGGGGGGGGGGGCGTTCGGTTTACAATGGGTTCACTGTATATTCACTGCAACATAATAGTTATGGATAATCGTCTATCTGTATGTAAACAGATTTAGTATTTAATTCACATATTTAATTCACATATTTAGTTTAAACTTTATTTATTTTACAACGATTGCGAAGCAAGTTCTAACAATTTATGTTAATCACTCTTGTTGGCGCGGATGAAAGCGTAAATGTGGTCATTCGTGTGGGAGGAACGGGTTACATTGGTGAGAAGTGAGCACGCTAGCCACTGCGCTAATCGGACAGCCACATATTTAGTATTTAATTCACATATTTGATTCACAGATTTAGTATTTAGTTATTCACTCCATAAAACAGATACAAGAGCATTATCAATGCAAATGCGGCCAACATATCTACCCCGCATTATGTGGCATTACCACTGTGATTTTTTTTGGGTGTTTTTTGATATTCTAACATTTATTGCGAGTGTTTCCATATTTCGATATTCTAACATTTATTGCGAGTGTTTCCATATTTCGATATTCTAACATTTATTGCGAGTGTTTCCATATTTCGATATTCTAACATTTATTGCGAGTGTTTCCATATTTCGATATTCTAACATTTATTGCGAGTGTTTCCATATTTCGATATTCTAACATTTATTGCGAGTGTTTCCATATTTTGACGAATAAGTCGTTGCACACTAGCAGTGAAACTAACACAGTCAAATATGTTATGAAATTTCGTGGTAGTTTTTAGTTACAAATAAGAAGAACATGTTAATGAATTGTCGTCTGCTACATTTATTTGAACTATTTATAGGCTTTAATTTACCCAGCATGCAAAGAGTTAATGTCTATGTAATCTTGGTGAGGCGTTTCTATATGTTTAATCCAAATACCATTACCTTCATAATATGGAATCTTTCCAAGAAATGGGTGCCTCTAATTAATGGAACCTTCAGCGGAAATGTTCACAGATGCTTGGAATCGTTTCGGGTTCAAACCAAAATGTTTTTTTAAGAACATTTTTAAACACCATAATTATACTCGACACTATACATACAATTTGTTTAGGTCATATCCAAGCATGTTAAAATGACACCCCGTCACTTTCAGAGCATAAACATTTTGGTTTTTGAACCCGAAACCATTTGTCCAGACCCCAAGCGCCTGTGGAAATATTCACCCGTGTCAACCCGATACAACATATTGTATAAATTACTTGGAAAAGTTGATACAACGAATCATGAATGTCAAATGAAACAACTGCAATTCGTCTTCCGTTACTTACAATTGACTCGCATGTTGTATAAAAATTTTAACAGAAATGGGTTGAGGTCGCACAAACAGCTTAGGTTAGCCGGCGACTCTCCAACTATTAATTGTGGAGGAAGACCCCGGGTGCCCATCCCTGTAGTATCTCAGACACACATGTAAAACCTCCGACCATCCACAAGTCAGCTGGATAGCTTCCTCACATGAGAATTAGAGACCCACATTGGGATTTGAACCTACAGCAGTGAGGGACAGAGGATTTAAGCGAGCGACCGTAACAATTCGTCCACAGAGTCCGTGTCTATAACAACATAGTAACACTTTGCTGTATGAGGTATGTTCTGTGGCAATGTTTTATACTGCTGTATTTTATTACTTTCTGATCTTCTGTCATCTTGTAAACGACTTTCTGATGCAGCAGACGACAAGTTACGAAAATTGAAAGATGAAACTTAACAGAAATTCCACCACAGATAGAGTGCCCAATAAAGTAACACTATTGAAATATGAAATTATAAAAGTGCATACAAATCTGCCAAAGAGAACACATAGCACATTACAATCATACTGTGACAGTATTTGCGGCTAGGTACAATGTAATGGTGACATTTATTTCTTTGGATAGCATGACAGTCTGTGATATGGATAATCTGTTTATGATAACTGACACAGTCTGGGATAAATTGATAGTTTATGATAACCGACACGGTCTGTGATAAATGAATATTTTATGATAACCGAAACTGTCTGAGATAAATGGATAGCTTATGATAACCGACACAGTCTAGAAAAATGGATAGTTTATGATAACCGACACAATCTGAGATAAATGGATAGCTTATGATAACCAACACAGTCTAGAAATATGGATAGTTTATGATAACTGACACAGTCTGAGATAAATGGATAGCTTATGATAACCGACACAGTCTGGGATAAATGGATATTTTATGATAACCGACACTGTCTGAGATAAATGGATAGCTTATGATAACCGACACGGTCTGAGATATATGTATGGTTTATGATAACCGACACGGTCTGAGATAAATGTATAGTTTATGATAACCGACACGATCTGAGATATATGTATAGTTTATGATAACCGACACGGTCTGAGATATATGTATAGTTTATTATAACCGACACAGTATGAGATATATGTATAGTTTATGATAACCGACACGGTCTGAGATATATGTATAGTTTATGATAACTGACACAGTCTGAGATAAATGGATAGTTTATGATAACCGACATGGTCTGAGATATATGTATAGTTTATGATAACCGATACAGTCCAGGATATATGTATAGTTTATGATAAATGACACAGTCTGAGATAAATGGATAGTTTATGATAACTGACACAGTATGAGATATATGTATAGTTTATGATAACCGACACAGTCCAGGATATATCTATAGTTTATGATAACTGACACAGTCTGGGATACATGGATAGCTTATGATAACCGACACAGTCCGGGATATATTTATAGTTTATGATAACCGACACAGTCTGAGATAAATGGATAGCTTATGATAACCGACACAGTCCGGGATATATTTATAGTTTATGATAACCAACACAGTCTGAGATAAATGGATAGTTTATGATAACCGACACGGTCTGAGATATATGTATGGTTTATGATAACCGACACGGTCTGAGATAAATGTATAGTTTATGATAACCGACACGATCTGAGATATATGTATAGTTTATGATAACCGACACGGTCTGAGATATATGTATAGTTTATTATAACCGACACAGTATGAGATATATGTATAGTTTATGATAACCGACACGGTCTGAGATATATGTATAGTTTATGATAACTGACACAGTCTGAGATAAATGGATAGTTTATGATAACCGACATGGTCTGAGATATATGTATAGTTTATGATAACCGATACAGTCCAGGATATATGTATAGTTTATGATAAATGACACAGTCTGAGATAAATGGATAGTTTATGATAACCGACACAGTATGAGATATATGTATAGTTTATGATAACCGACACAGTCCAGGATATATCTATAGTTTATGATAACTGACACAGTCTGGGATACATGGATAGCTTATGATAACCGACACAGTCCGGGATATATTTATAGTTTATGATAACCGACACAGTCTGAGATAAATGGATAGCTTATGATAACCGACACAGTCCGGGATATATTTATAGTTTATGATAACCAACACAGTCTGAGATAAATGGATAGTTTATGATCACTGACACAGTCCGGGATATATTGATAGTTTATGATAACTGACACAGTTTGAGATAAATGGATAGTTTATGATAACTAACACAGTCTAGATAAATGGATAGTTTATGATAACTGACATGATCTGTGATCTGTGATCAATGGATAGTTTATTATAACCGACACTGTAATAAATTAAGAATGATTTAAGACTCTTGAATTCTAATCTGTGTACTGTATTTTGATACATGTAGGCACAAAACGGACACCCGGGTAGAACCACCGACCCACCCAAGCCAGAGGATGGCACACGTGATTTGAAGTCAGTAACCGTAATCACAAGGCCATCGAGTCATATTCCTCTAGTGGTTACAGGGGCGTAGCTAGCCATTCTGAATGTGTAAGTCCGACTAATAAATTGAGCACCGAATGTACAATGGTACTGGAGGGTTCGGGTGGGGGGGGCATGCTCTTCCCAGGAAAATTATGATTCCTAGAATGTCCATGGTACACGCAGACGCATTGTAATGTAGACCATCACTATTTTCAGAGATCAATATAATAATATTTCTAAAAGTTGAGTCTAAAATTGCTAGTCCGGCAGTAGGGGCCTAAACCCAAGATTCCTGGATAAAGTGTTTTTCTCTGTTGATTATTTATCTATAGGACATATATAATGATATCCAGGTGGATGTGAAGTTCTCACCTTTGGGCAATTTGAAATATTCAAGATTTCCAAAATATCCGCCAATCTGAAAATGGTTTAGCAATATATTCACTAATAAGGCATCTACAGTCTTAATGGTTATGCATAGACCCAAATAGTATACATACATTATATAATAAAAAACTATAGAAGAAAAATATTTAATAATGTGGGTCAATTGGCAGATTGGCCTCCACTGAATATTTTCCTTCCCATATTGAACAAATAAATATGTTAGCAGCAATATCAATCAAACTTCAAAACATTCCACCAACCTTATTGATTGACAACAAGTACATTGAGGAACCAGCCCACTTATCTTAAAATATTACTAGTATTGTTGCTGCGAGACTATAAGACATTACTTGGATATGTATATGATTTTGGAATTAGTTGATGAAGTTCTTCGGTTCAAATCTGCAGTAGTCGCTGCATTCAAGTAGCAATGTATACCTGGTATATCAACCTCAGATAGTGGATTAGTGCGAACAATAGCTGACAATTTCGATGCAGACATTCATTCCCAAATGGTAAAGTGTCCACTAACGCACTGGCAATGATACAGACACAACCATCTGCAGTCTATAACAACCAAGAATATAATGTAATTGTGCGACTGAAACATGGTTCTATGAAAGTGCCAACATATGAGGCTGGAGACTGCACTTTAATACTATTTTGATGAAAAGAACCGTCTATGCTGAAACTATATATTGCAATGGATCCTGGTAATTTGACTTCACACCAACGTATGTCCAACGATATAGCGAGAGAACTAGATTTCCACTTCTTCTATGATATGTGTACATCTCAAACCTGCTCAGAATACAATGGATACAACACAAGTATGTCGGGAGCAAGGACACACATTGAGACCAACAACCAACATAGTCTACCTACCATTGATAGATAAACCTCCTGCAGATCCATCTACTAGTGTGGCTGCTTTGGTGAATGCAAAGGCGCTGTCCGAAGACACTGGTCAGGAATATGTTGTATTTACCGCAGATCAACAACTGTATAGGATAGCTGTACATATTCTATGGGAGAACCAAACTAGATTTAGTAATGTTTACCTTCGACTAGGTGGTATGCAGTTATTGATCAGCTATATCGGATGCCTAGGGTATCTGATGGACGACAGTGGCCTTACTGAAGTTCTCAGTGAAGCATTTGATGGTGTGTTGAAAATGCTAACTGGGAAAAGGTTCCCTGAAAATGTGTTACTTGCAAATGCATGCTGATACAAAAAGTCCTCAGACCAATGTTTTACAGAAATATGGATGACCGTCAACAGGAACTGCATCATACAACATCAAACAACAGAACAGCCAAGATCTGGATAGGTTGTTTGATCACACCAGTCCTCACCATAATGAAGAACATCAAATCAGAGAGGGAGGCAGATTGACCACTTCATCTTGCCAACATCAGTAAAATGATGTCAACATTTGTTGCTGCTTGGCATTTTAATTATGCCCGCTATGCTCTGCACTATTTACGAATGATAGCATCATTGCCTGATGATGTACAGCAACAGTTCATGAATGGTCAACACACAATGTATCATAACCTTGGTTTCTTCAATGGAAACTGGAGTCATTTGTGAAGAATTGACATCACGAGGGAACCCCCATCTCAAATAATGTGCAAAATTGACTTGGAAGCTGAATAGATTATAACCATTCACTTTGTTTGGTGGGTGAATATTAGGTTCTTATGAGCTAACCATGTCTATAAGAGACCACCTTTGCAGTTCCCATTTGTGTTGTTAGGGAACAAATTATCCTGTATTAAGAGACCATCCTGCTTAGAGACCATTGTTTCCCTTCCCTATAGTGATCTCCTGATTGTATTTCACTTTTGGAAAGTACAGGGATCTTAACCATTTCAACACTACACACCTCTAAATAGGAATCTCATCAGGATTTGATTGCTAAATGAACTGATCGAAATGTAATTTTCTATTAATTTATTGGTCTAAAAATAGTATGCACCAGTCCATGTCAGTTACTTGGTGTTGAATGCACCAGTCCATGTCAGATACTTGGTGTTGAATGCACCAGTCCATGTCAGTATTGGTGTTTAGTACACCAGTCCGTGTCAGTTATTTTGTCTTGAATGCACCAGTCCATGTCAGGTACTTTGTGATGAATGCACCAGTCCATGTCAGCTACTTGGTGTTGAATGCATCAGTCCATGTCAGTTACTTGGTGTTGAATGCATCAGTCCATGTCAGTTACTTGGTGTTGAATGCACCAGTCCATGTCAGTTACTTGGTGTTGACTGCACCCGTTCATGTCAGTTACTTGGTGTTGAATGCACCAGTCCATGTCAGTTATTTTGTCTTGAATGCACCAGTCCATGTCAGGTACTTTGTGATGAATGCACCAGTCCATGTCAGTTACTTGGTGTTGAATGCACCAGTCCATGTCAATTACTTGGTGATGAATGCACCAGTCCATGTCAGTTACTTGGTATTGAAGGCACAAGTCCATGTCAGTTAATTGGTGTTGAATGCACCAGTCCATGCCATTATTTGGTGTTGAATACACCAGTCCATGTCAGTTACTTGGTGTTGAATGCACCAGTCCATGTGGGTATTGGTGTTTAATACACCAGTCCATGTCAGTTACTTGGTGTTGAATGCACCAGTCCATGTCAGTTATTGTCTTGAATGCACCAGTCCATGTCAGGTACTTTGTGATAGATGCACCAGTCCATGTCAGCTACTTGGTGTTGAATGCACCATTCCATGTCAGTTACTTGGTGTTGAATGCATCAGTCCATGTCAGTTACTTGGTGTTGAATGCACCAGTCCATGTCAGTTACTTGGTGTTGAATGCACCAGTCCATGTCAGTTACTTGGTGTTGAATGCACCTGTCCATGTCAGTTACTTGGTGGTGAATGCACCGGTACATGTCAGTTACTTGGTTTTGAATGCACCAGTCCATGTCAGTTACTTGGTGTTCAATGCACCAGTCCATGTCAGTTACATGGTGTTGGATGCACCAGTCCATGTCAGTTACTTGGTGTTGAATGCACCAGTCCATGTCAGTTACTTGGTGTTGAATGCACCAGTCCATGTCAGTTACTTGGTGTTGAATGCACCAGTCCATGTCAGTTACTTGGTGTTGAATGCACCAGTCCATGTCAGTTACTTGGTGTTGAATGCACCAGTTCATGTCAGTTACTTGGTATTGAATGCATAAGTCCATGTCAGTTAATTGGTGTTGAATGCACCAGTCCATGCCGTTATTTGGTGTTGAATACACCAGTCCATGTCAGTTACTTGGTGTTGATTGCACCTGTCCATGTCAGTTACTTGATGTTGAATGCACCAGTCCATGTCAGTATTGGTGTTTAATACACCAGTCCGTGTCAGTTATTTTGTCTTGAATGCACCAGTCAGTTATTTTGTCTTGAATGCACCAGTCCATGTCAGTTAATTGGTGATGAATGCACCAGTCATGTCAGTTACTTGGTGTTGAATGCACCAGTCATGTCAGTTACTTGGTGTTGAATGCACCAATTCATGTCAGTTAATTGGTGTTCATTGCACCAGTCCATGTCAGTTACTTGGTGTTGAATGCACCAGTCCATGTCAGTTACTTGGTGTTGAATGCACCAGTCCATGTCAGTTACTTGGTATTGAATGCATAAGTCCATGTCAGTTAATTGGTGTTGAATGCACCAGTCCATGCCGTTATTTGGTGTTGAATACACCAGTCCATGTCAGTTACTTGGTGTTGATTGCACCTGTCCATGTCAGTTACTTGATGTTGAATGCACCAGTCCATGTCAGTATTGGTGTTTAATACACCAGTCCGTGTCAGTTATTTTGTCTTGAATGCACCAGTCAGTTATTTTGTCTTGAATGCACCAGTCCATGTCAGTTAATTGGTGATGAATGCACCAGTCATGTCAGTTACTTGGTGTTGAATGCACCAGTCATGTCAGTTACTTGGTGTTGAATGCACCAATTCATGTCAGTTAATTGGTGTTCATTGCACCAGTCCATGTCAGTTACTTGGTGTTTAATGCACCAGTCCATGTCAGTTACTTGGTGTTCAATGCACCAGTCCACGTCAGTTACTTGGTGTTCAATGCACCAGTCCATGTCAGTTACTTGGTGTTGAATGAACCAGTCCATGTCATTTACTTGGTGTTGAATGCACCGGTCCATGTCAGTTACTTGGTGTTGAATGCCCCAGTCCATGTCAGTTACTTGGTGTTGAATGCCCCAGTCCATGTCAGTTACTTGGTGTTGAATGCCCCAGTCCATGTCAGTTACTTGGTGTTGAATGCACCAGTCCATGTCAGGTATTTGGTTTAGTTTTTTTACTTTATTTATGTACCCACCCATGTATCTACATCTTCTGTTTGACAGTTCTATGTACCCACCCATTTATTTACATCTTCTCTTTGACTGTTCTATGTACCCACCCATTTATTTACATCTTCAGTTTGACAGTTCTATGTACACCCCCATTTATCTACATCTTCTGTTTGACAGTTCTATGTACCACCCATTTATTTACATTTATTTACAAAAGCAGTATTCTTAGATACCAGTAGACAGAATTTTAAAATTAGAAAGTTGTGTCCGCCTCTGTGGTTGAGTGGTTACAGTCACTGTATACCACTGTAACCTATAAGTACTGATGGTGACGGGTTTGATGATAGGTTACAGTGCTTTATAAGAAAACGTTGGCAGTTTCAGAGGTTGGTGCACCAAGTATTGATTAACCACTGGAGCCTGCCCAGGAAAGGTAAACTGTCCAGCGCTCAAACTGGCAACCGGTAGCGACGTTAAATAAATTTAAATAAATAAAAAGACGACTATCAACTCTAATAGACTAGGTCAAATGAAATTGGAGTCTCAATCGTGCAATAACATTTATTTTCAATAAGCATGTTATGAAACATGTAACAAACAGTTAACACATTTAACTACATATACACACTTGTCAACAACAACATCAATATAACAGATAGTAGGTATATGCATCATTGTACAATACAGCACTCGGATTGGAGAGAGTCATTCATGTCTGGACACTTCACAAAACACACTGGACCATACAGTCTCAGCCTTGTCCATACCTATGCTGACCCCTGGTGATGAAGATGCAATCACTGGCGACGTCTGCTCACTGTCACTGTCATCTGCTTCCAAACTGGACTTGATGGACCTGGCGGTAGACTGAACCTGAAATAAGGAATAAATCATATAAGAGAACAGCACCCAAACACCATACACACTGGTACGTGTGGACAAGACAACTCAACAGGTTGTTGATGGACTTTGATGAAACTGTGTGGATATATAGTAGGTTGGTTAACGAGAGGTCGATTCCTCATCTGACCCTAAGCAATCTTTCATTGCACTATCCTCGACTAATCTCTTCATGAGGCATTGCTCATATGGGCAACCGGTATCGATAATAAATAAACGCTAAACACACACAACCAGATACTTGATAGTAAGTGTCGTAATCTAGTGCTTCACAATTGTTGTCGTAACGGCTACAGCTCGGCACAAAATAGGGGCATTTCGTACATGAAGCGAACATGTAACCACTGCGCTCTCATGACTTCCACCAAGACTTGTTAATACTGTAGATACAGACGTTTGAAACCTGACATATGTTAATATAATGGTATGTGGCTACTCCCGATACAGAACTTTGAATAAAGCAATATACACTAACCTGTGCCCACTTCCTGTTAGAGTACTGACGATACATTTGATGTACGCCCTCGGTGACGGACTGACGTAGCACAATATGTAGATGACTAGACTGGTTGTCTTCTATGGCCGACATAAGAGACTGCTCATTTAGACTGGTACACTGCCTCTCTGAAATAGAACAAATAATAACTAGAACACAAGAAAAAAATAATCTCAAATTTAGACATGCAAGTTTTACTGCTTAGAACAAAATATCATAATTTAATGATATAACCTATTTATATATGACTTATATAGAGAATTGACAATTGTATGTTGTGAGCTAATACAGGAAATGTATGGGCAGATGGTTACAATTGATTCGATATAACCAAATATCTCGTTCTGCACATTGCCTCGATATGGTTAACATTGTTGCCTAGTTATTTAAACATTCCATGGTTGAATAGTTATGAACCAGAAACGACAAATAGCCATTTGACCTCCCTCCAAGTGGTGCCGTGACCATGTTCGACATATCATCCCAGTGTGAGGAACATTACATGCTTAAAATATACTTACCAAGTATGTGGGTCGTCGAATCACTGTTGTGGAGAGCGACTAACTGCTCACGTAGGGTAGAAGCGGCTGACATAACATCCATGTTGATATTTGTTTGGTCTCGTGTGTATTTGAGAATTATTATTCCTTTAATTGTATTGCTTAATGTACTAGCTTGGTATAATTCAGCTCTATATTTGCTCTGTGACACTCACAATATTGTGATGGCTTGGGTCTCATTTCTCAAAATATTTATATGAAAATCTTGCCATTGTTTTACTGTTTGCGGGGTTAATAGGTTAATTATCTCAATTTCATATTTTAATGATTTGAACACAGCTTACATTGTATAAACAATTAAACTTTGATGATTACTAGATGAAAGGAAGATGAAAGACTTTTACAATTATGATTATAGGAGTAATTAATTATGATTGTTGGCCAATTAAGTTAATTGTTGATCAATCATTAAACAAGATTGCCTCACTTAAGTACTAATTATAATTTGTTTGTCATTAATAACATGTAATAGTTTCTGCATAATCATTTGTTGGTTATTGAACATATACATACATTTATTGTAATTGGACATTCAAGAATTAACATACATGTATCACATATATATTTATAAAATAAAGTAAAGTGAAATGAACACATTAAGCCGGTCGATCTCCTCACGACGTGCACGTCGTGACCGGTGCACATTCCGCAGCAGCAGCGTAGGATTCTGGGATCTTCTGGTTGTCGATCTTGCGAAGGGGGAATCTCTCCAAGTATGTGGATCCACGGCTATGGCACATCAGGACAGATCTGCCATCTCTTCCAGGTGGTGTTCTAGCTGAACACTGGATTTTCGATCGTTCGTTTAGAAGAGATGGCGGACCTGAGGGAGCGGCAACGGTCGTGGATCGACGCTCCCCCGATCTATACTGTATCTGGACTTGCTTGCGACAATCGACGATCAGATGTCTAACTGTCAGATCCGTATTAATGCTGCTGCGGGGTGACCAACAGTGAGGAGGGTGGCCCTACAAAGGACCACGTACAGACCAGGCCTTGTCAACCTGGACGGCACAGAAAGAAGTAACCACCTGATGACGTCTTCATAAGCCACACAGAATACAGAACCTTCAGAGAATACCGAACTAATCAACGTAGAAGAACAGGAATAATCATCATAGAAGCATAGGAATAATCATCACAGAACAAGTATAATCATCATCGAATAACCACCACAGAAGAATCACCTTAGGATAAGAAGAATCACCTTAGACAAGAAGAATCACCTTAGGACATAACCATCTTAGAAAATACAGTCGCCCAAATGCATTTATGCGGTGGCGACTATAAACAAAAAAAGAAGAAGAAATGAACACATTAATTGTACATTTCCGTAATTATTGACATGTTTCCACCTTCACTTCCCAGAATTACCCACACATACAGTCCCGATATGATAACTGACACAGTCTGTGATAAATGGATAGTTTATGTAAACTGACACAGTCCCGATGTAAATTGTTAGTCTATGATAAATGGATTAAGCTATGCTAACCAACACAGTCTGTGATAAATGGATAGCTTATGATAACTGACACAGTCTGAGATAAATGGATAGTCTATGATAACCGACACAGTCTGAGATAAATGGATAGTTTATGATAACCGACACAGTCTGAGATAAATGGATAGTCTATGATAACCGACACAGTCTGAGATAAATGGATAGTTTATGATAACCGACACAGTCTGTGATAAATGGATAGCTTATGATACGGTAACTGACACAGTCTGGGATAAATTGGTAGTTTATGATAACTGACACGGTCTGTGATAAATTGATAGTTTATGATAACTGACACAGTCCCGAGATAAATGGATCGTTTATGATAACTGACACGGTCTGTGATTTAGGATAGTTTATTATAACCGACACTGTATAAATTAAGAATGATTTAAGACTCCGTCTTGCAATCCGTTTACTGTTTGTAATGTAATGCATTGTTCAAACTGTATATTATTAGGAAATAAAACATGTTACTAAACTAATATATGAATAGTTTATGAAATTGATCGGCTATGTAAACTGAACATTTGTTATGGAAAAGAGTGTTTTGTTTTACCTTTTCTATAAATTTTTTTAACATTTTTAGCCCAATTCTTCTATCAAAGCACTATAAAAAACATTTATCCCCAGTGACCCTAATATCGGTGAATACTAATTAGCGGCGATATCAGAATAAATCCAATGAACCATGCATGCGCTTTTGTGTTTACTGTAGTATTTCCGTCCGAGTTTCGCAACTGCCATGTAGCAAAATGAAGCTGAAATGTCATTTCTACGGTCAAAATTACGTTCATTTATTCAAAACTTGTTCATTTTTGATTATTCTCATAAGTATTCGTTCATGTAGTCAATATTTAGGTCAAGTATCGGCGTCATTTGTAAAGGTGAATGTAAAAGTATCGGCGTCATTTGTAAAGGTGAATGTAAAAGTATCGGCGTCATTTGTAAAGGTGAATGTAAAAGTATCGGCGTCATTTGTAAAGGTGAATGTAAAAGTATCGGCGTCATTTGTAAAGGTGAATGTAAAAGTATCGGCGTCATTTGTAAAGGTGAATGTAAAAGTATCGGCGTCATTTGTAAAGGTAAATGTAAAAGTATCGGCGTCATTTGTAAAGGTGAATGTAAAAGTATCGGCGTCATTTGTAAAGGTGAATGTAAAAGTATCGGCGTCATTTGTAAAGGTGAATGTAAAAGTATCGGCGTCATTTGTAAAGGTGAATGTAAAAGATTTTGTCAAGTATCGGCGTCATTTGTAAAGGTGAATGTAAAAGATTTTGTCAAGTATCGGCGTCATTTGTAAAGGTGAATATCAATGATTTTGTCAAGTATCGGCGTCATTTGTAAAGGTGAATATCAATGATTTTGTCAAGTATCGGCGTCATTTGTAAAGGTGAATTTCAATGATTTTGTCAAGTATCGGCGTCATTTGTAAAGGTGAATGTAAAAGATTTTGTCAAGTATCGGCGTCATTTGTAAAGGTGAATATCAATGATTTTGTCAAGTATCGGCGTCATTTGTAAAGGTGAATATCAATGATTTTGTCAAGTATCGGCGTCATTTGTAAAGGTGAATTTCAATGATTTTGTCAAGTATCGGCGTCATTTGTAAAGGTGAATTTCAATGATTTTGTCAAGTATCGGCGTCATTTGTAAAGGTGAATGTAAAAGATTTTGTCAAGTATCGGCGTCATTTGTAAAGGTGAATGTAAAAGATTTTGTCAAGTATCGGCGTCATTTGTAAAGGTGAATGTAAAAGATTTTGTCAAGTATCGGCGTCATTTGTAAAGGTGAATGTAAAAGATTTTGCCAAGTATCGGCGTCATTTGTAAAGGTGAATGTAAAAGATTTTGTCAAGTATCGGCGTCATTTGTAAAGGTGAATGTAAAAGATTTTGTCAAGTATCGGCGTCATTTGTAAAGGTGAATTTCAATGATTTTGTCAAGTATCGGCGTCATTTGTAAAGGTGAATTTCAATGATTTTGTCAAGTATCGGCGTCATTTGTAAAGGTGAATTTCAATGATTTTGTCAAGTATCGGCGTCATTTGTAAAGGTGAATTTCAATGATTTTGTCAAGTATCGGCGTCATTTGTAAAGGTGAATTTCAATGATTTTGTCAAGTATCGGCGTCATTTGTAAAGGTGAATTTCAATGATTTTGTCAAGTATCGGCGTCATTTGTAAAGGTGAATTTCAATGATTTTGTCAAGTATCGGCTGCATTTGACATTTGTAAGGTGCCTGCCAATCATGTGACGTCACATGATAGCCATATATGGCATCATCATCTCATCATCTATAGTCATTGCGTCACTCTGTATAGGGTATACTTCGCAATGTTGTTAAAAAGTCAACACCTGCATCAGTCAGGGTAGGTGTTTCTAAATATTAAAATGTTCCATATTTACAAGAAGATTTTAATAACGGATAAAAGAGTCCATGTGTGTTTAGTGGACATAGCGATTAGCCAGCACCAATTGGAAACCCCCCAAGGTGGTCTGGTAAATAGCGTTCTAGGGTAGCTTGTTCCAGAGTACTATGGATGCAGGAAAGAAGCTATTCTGGTATATGTTTGTACTGGCTCTGATTTGGCAGTAGCGTTGGTTGTGGCCTTGGTTGGTCCTGCACAAAAACGGACACCCGGGTAGAACCACCGACCTTCCGCAAGCCAGAGGATGGCACACGTGATTTGAAGTCAGTGACCGTAACCACAAGGCCATAGAGTCCTATTCATAGTCACAGGGGCGTAGCTTGCCATTCTGAATTTGTAGGCCCGACTAAGAAATTGAGCACTGAATGTACACTGGTACTGGAGGGTTCTTGGGGGGGGGGGGATGCTCTTCCCAGGAACATTATGAATCCTAGAATGTCCATGGTGCACTCTGACGCATTATACTGTAAACCTTCAAATTCAGATATTTTCAGAGATCAATATTTCCAAATTGCTGTACCGAGATAAAATGTCACATTGACTACCTCAAATATATATGTATACTGTATTACCGGTATGTATGTATATATGTATACTGTATTATGTATGTATATATGTATACTGTATATATATATGTATACTGTATTATGTATATATATATGTATACTGTATTATGTATATATATATATGTATACTGTATTATGTATGTATATATGTATACTGTATTATGTATATATATATGTATACTGTATTATGTATGTATATATGTATACTGTATTATGTATGTATATATGTATACTGTATTATGTATGTATATATGTATACTGTATTATGTATGTATATATGTATACTGTATTATGTATGTATATATGTATACTGTATTAGTTTATTGTATACTGTATTATGTATATATATATGTATACTATATGTATTTATAGTACTGTATTATGTATTTATATGTCTGTATTATGTATTTTTTGTTTGTTTGTTTTTTGTTCTGTATTATGTATGTATATATGTATACTGTATTATGTATACTGTATTATGTATGTATATATGTATACTGTATTATGTATACTGTATTATGTATATATATATGTATACTGTATTATGTATACTGTATTATGTATACTGTATTATGTATACTGTATTATGTATACTGTATTATGTATACTGTATTTGTATATAATATGTATACTGTATTATGTATCTGTATTATGTAATATATATGTATACTGTATTATGTATGTATATATGTATACTGTATTATGTATACTGTATTATGTATGTATATATGTATACTGTATATATATATGTATACTGTATTATGTATACTGTATTATGTATATATATATATATGTATACTGTATTATGTATGTATATATGTATACTGTATTATGTATATATATATGTATACTGTATTATGTATATATATATATATATGTATACTGTATTACCGATATGTATATATATATATGTATACTGTATTATGTATACTGTATTATGTATATATATATGATCGTGTGGAGATAGGCAACAGCTGGTCTAGATTCTATACCATGTAGACACGCCAATATCTTTTCAACCTTTTAATGGCCTATTTGGTTGTTTCATTTTCTGAGCAAGAAAGCAAAGTGGGTTTACGTATAAATTTTAGGGGGGGGGAGCAAAAATATAGGACATGGGGGTGTCCTGACTATCGATCTCGGCCTAGACTGATTTGGTTTTGAACATTTTAGAAGCCCGGATATAGACATGTCAATACCCTATCCATTTGTTAATGGCATTTTTGGCCCATTTTCTGTGACAATCTGCAGGACCAGTGCCTTCGACGCGCCTGGTTTAAGATTAAATGTAGACAGCAAACTGGATGAAAACCAACAAAAGCTGATCTTCAGCAATTTAGTTATGTTAGGTTTTACACATTCAGCACCCTTTTTGGCTATATCGCCGGCAGCAGGTAGTTTACCTAACAACACCTTTTCCTGGGCATGCTCCAGCGGTTAATTCAGAATGTGTACGCTTGTGTGAGCTAATACAGGATAACCCAAATAATGTATCATATTTATTGACAAATGTACAAACAGTTTGCTTGCTAATTTCAATTAAATGTTTTCAAACAAATGGAATTTCTTCACCATTTTGCAATGATACACAATTCGCAAACAAGGCAACTCGATCATCCTCGTAAACAGCAAGCACCTGCAAGTAGAGAAGGACACCATCTATAATGATCTTGTGATTGCACAATGTTTACGCATTTAGTCTATACAAATACCTTTTACCATAGTTCGATTGTGAAACCAGTTCTTACAACATTAATTTAATCATTCTTGGGACCTCGTATAAGGGGCGCAGGCTATACAAATTTCTTTTACTGTAGCTTGATTGAGAAACAAGTTCTTAAATACATTAGTTATATTGTTTGTTAGTTCGCGTTTTATGCCTGCATCAGCACCATTTTGGGCTATATCGCCAGTGGGCCTAACAACACCTTTCCTGGGCACGCTCCAGCGGTAAACCAGTACTTGATGCACCAACCCCCGTAAGAAACTGCAAACATTTTCATTATGTTATGTTATATTTCGGGTTTTACGCCTGCATCAGCACCATTTCGGGCTATATCGCCGACGGGCAGTTTACCTAACAACACCTTTCCTGGGCAGGCTCCAGCGGTTAACCAGTACTTGGGTGCACCAACCTCTGTAAGAAACTGCCAACTTTTTCATATAAATGAGACACGGCCTGAGCGGGGCTCAAACCCATGACCATCAGTGATAAGTTACAGTGGTATACAAGTCAGCGACAATAACCGCTCGACCATGGAGGCGGACGCATATGGAACAGCAGTTTGCAACACACATTGACTGTCCTCAGCACCGAGACCTCATCGATTCTCCCATCCAACGTAAGACGGGGCGTCAATTTTGCCCGACTTTCAAACACTGCCTCAGAATGAAACATTGGATACACATACACATATTTTATAAATACTGGGCCCTCACCAGAATTTTGAAAACCCAATTGTGAAGTCCACTTTAATTTGGGTCTCCAGCTGTGATTGGTGGAAGAAGACCAGGTGCCCCATCTGAGCAGTATTTCAGGCACGGACTACAACGTTGACCAGTCGAAACCACCCACGGTTAAAACCACCCTGGTCAATATACGTGGTAAATACCAGTTGATTGGTGGTCAATACTAAATGTAGCATTGATTTTATGCCATCATTATACTCTGCATTGTGCCATGATGTGCGTTACTAACTTTGGGCTGTATTGAGACTATACCATATTGGATATGAGTTTGGTCAAAGGTGGTCAATATTGGTTGTTTGATTTTTACTAAAATCGACACAAAATCATCACTGGTTAAAATCATTTTAACTCACTGTCATTTAGTAAATCCAAAGAGTTAAAGTTACTGTATCCATGCTGGCAGTATTTTTCAACTAAACAATATGTTGCAAACATGTCCATATATCCTTATTTGACCAATATGTTCGAATGACTTCAAAACACTACTAACACTTTGGTTTAAACATATTTATTCCACTATATACATTCACAAAACAATACATGCACACAAAATCAAAGAATAGGAAAGGATCAAAACGGAAGCAGAGCTTATATAGTTTCTCTCCTATTAACACTTTGGGGATACGATAAGGAGGCACTGTAAGAACATTTTAGAGCAAACTTTTCAATCAACCAGTATCGACCGGTTTTAACCACAGTGTCAAGCCCCGGTTTTAACCACAAGCCCAGTCAAAACTCTTATTGACTGGTCAATTGCTAATGTTGATGGACAGGCACCCAGGTAGAACCCCTGACCTTCCACAAGCCAGCTGGATCCATCATATGAAAAAATACTACACCCACAATGGGATTCGAACCTACAGCGGTGAGGGGAATAGATTTTTAATCAACCACCCTATCCACTCTGCCATGTGGGTTCCCCTTTGCCACTTTGTTGGTGCATCTCAGTTTAGCAACAATGGTACATGACAGAAGGCCATAGTGGGGTAAGTAAGAATAAATTCACTTACATATTAAATAGTCCTAGTATTTGTCCACTTCTGTCAATTGGTGTCTGTACATGGGTATTTTGCTAGAAATCACCTTCCAGTCGGCTACGTACAAGCACCACACTACACCAACCATGTAAAACGTTCCCAAAGAACCAATCCTAAAATGGACCAGGTGGACAATATAATTATGTTACTTAGTTTATACAAATTAGCTTAGCTTGATTGCAAAACAAGTTCTTACTGTTCTTACAGCTTATATTAATCACTCTCGAGACATCATTCCTGATGGAATCCATCGCCACGAGGGAGAGAGAAGCAACGTGGAATTTAAATGCCTTGCCTAAAGGGTACAATCGTTAACGGCTCCAGGGGCCTCAAACTCCGGGCCTTTCGCAGCTGAAGCGTATGCACTATCACAAGTTCCACTTATGTTACTTACCAAGTATACAATGTATGTTACTATTGATACAATCACTGAACCTCCACAGACAAATTCAAGTATATACATAACAATATCGGTCAGTAGGTTGCAAAACATTTCTCGAACCTAACATTCAAGCTCAACTAATTTGGTAGGTTGAATTTGAGATTTGCATTCAGTTCTACAATTGAGAGAACTTGAGATCTAGTTTGAGAAAAGATTTATAACTTTCTGGTTTCAACTTCAATATAATTGACAATGTGTGATATATTTAACATTCGGCCTTGTACATGTAAATGGTTTCAATTGTACCGACCATAAAATACTTAAAAATAGACAATACGCATAAATGTACCGGTAAGCATTTGAACAGAAACAATCTTTAATATACTTCTGCAAAATAGGGTTAAAATGCATAGAACAACCATTAACCCTTTTAACACCACAGACCTCTCAATAGGCTTATAAAAAGTGTAGATCCAGATGAGCCGGCTCATGACGAGCCGTCTCATCAGGATCTGCACTTTTTGCTAGTAATATTACTATTTTTAGACAAAAATTACCTATTTTGATAAATGAACTGGTCCAAATGTAATTTCCTTATTAATTTATTGGTCTGAAAATCGGCCTCTAGAATGATCCCTGTACATATATCTATGTTTGTAAATATGATATGACGTTTATATGTACTGATGTGGCACATTGATCAATTTCCCAATTTATGTTAATGTTTATAATATTCACTCTCGCTATCCATATACAGTCAAACCTGTGTTAGTGGTCGCCTCCATTAAACATTCAACATGTATTAAGTAGCCAGTTTCCAGATATGTTCTTTTATTCTACATTTGACCTCTATATTATTAAGCAATAAGCAGCCACCTGCGCCAAGCTGCCACTTTCTGTGATTCCCTTGGTTGGCTGCTTAAGACAGGTTTGACTGTACATGTATAAAGCATAGATGACAATGAACGAAAAGTTGATTAACGTTCTGTTCTGGTATTACAATTATGCTGTGATTAACGTGTCATTAATAATGACCTTCCGATTGGTTAAATAAAATTTACTTACTTACTTACACAAAACAAATTTTGTTGTCTTTCAATGATTGATCAAAAGGTATTTTTCTGTGTTTTTAATTTGTACTCTGGAGCTCGTACAAAGTCTGTCTGTTGTGGTGGAGAAGACCCATCACATTTCGTACTCTTTAACAACTTTCATAAGCGCTCAAAAACTATCTCAAATATCACAAGTCTCAGATAGGGATCAAACCTGCGGCCCCGATAATAGCGGTGAAAGGCGAGTTTCAACAATGGCGTCCTTGACCACTCAGCTATGGAGGTTCATTTCTTAGAAGAATGTGCTTTATACAAACATGTACATACATAATGTTGTATTTGTGTAGCGGCATTGCAGTGCTTTTAGCTGTTTAGTACAACAAAATACATATCACATATTATACATGTATATTCTCTCAAAATGGTTGCGACCAGTTCCCGTCGCAGTGTTGCTGTGCAATGATTCGAATGAACGTAGATCCAGTGGTAGAACTTGATTTTGGAATCGCGGTGTCCCTGTTATATACGTGTCATGGTACGTATGCCGTGTCCTTGAGCAAGACACTACACACTTATTGCTTAGTACTGGTTAAAGGTCTGACCAGGAAAACATTTACTAAAATAAATTATAAATTATTTTTAATCTTACTCTTACTCTTAGCAGTTTAACTTTTGCCGTTTTGGTTGCTGCAGAAGTGCAACTGTAAGTGGTTTGAGCATAAAAAGAGATAAAATCTTACCATTTCGTTCCCAAACTTCTACCAAGAGCTAAGCGCTTCCTAAGGGACCCATCTGAAGGTAGAAGCATTCTGCACCCGTAAAATGACCTGTGGGTAAATAGTTATGGTATGGTATAGTCTGACCTTGAATATTTCTACCTGAACACCGTTACGTTGGGCGCTGTCTAAAATGCGGACGCGTTAAGCGGGCGCTATATATATAGAGAGAAAACGCGGACGCTATGTAATATATAGGGAAAAAGCGGTTAGTGTTAGTATCATATTGATCATAGAGCAGACTGCATGGTATAATGCAGACGCTTCGATATCACTATTTCGAAATGACAGACACATTGAACATATAACAAATTGCGGACGCTATATATAGAGGGGAAATGCGGACGCTATATATATATATATAGTGGGGAAATGCGGACGCTATATCTATATAGTGGGAAAACGCGGGCGCTATATATATATAGTGGGAAAACGCGGACGCTATATATATATAGTGGGAAAACGCGGGCGCTATAGAACATGTATATGTTGCTTAATAATTGTTATTGGGGTGTTAAGGTAATAAACACATTAGTAAGACTTCATCAAATTAACGAAATAAAAAAAGTGGTGATAACACATTAATTTCCCCACGATAAAAATCTCAAATTCTACCAGAATATGATTTCAGTAAATACGATTTAGTTTCCAAATAGTTCATAGTTTTAATTCATTAAAGAGTACGTCTGGTAAATTTGCAGATGCGTCGATATCACTGTATGAAAAGCAGACATAATGAACATATAACAAACTGCGGACGCTATATATATATAGAGGGAAAATGCGGACGCTATATAATTATATATAGTGGGAAAACGCGGACGCTATATATATATAGTGGGAAAACGCGGACGCTATATATATATAGTGGGAAAACGCGGGCGTTATAGAAAATGTATATGTTGCTTAATAATTGTTATTGGGGTTTTAAGGTAATAAACACATTAGTAAGACTTCATCAAATTAACGAAATAAAAAAGTGGTGATAACACATTAATTTCCCCACGATAAAAATCTCAAATTCTACCATGATATGATTTCAGTAAATACGATTTAGTTTCCAAATAGTTCATAGTTTTAATTCATTAAAGAGTAAATCAATAACGAAAATAATAACAGAAAGGGACAAAGAAACGCATACTTTTTTTAAAAAAAGACGAAATATTATATAATTTATAAGAAAATAACATATTGAATGAAAGAAAAGACACCAGACACACTAAAAACACGGCGATTATAAGTTCGTTTAATCGCACACCTTATCTAACACCTTTATCAAGTAATACCTATAGCGCCCGCTTTTTCCCTATATATTACATAGCGTCCGCGTTTTCTCTCTATATATATAGCGCCCGCTTAACGCGTCCGCATTTTAGACAGACCCTTTACATTGATAATAGTAATAAATCGTTTCTAGCCTATTAAGCATTTGTTTACAAGCCTGTCCAAGTACAACAATAAATATATGAACGCATTTTTATCATATGGATTTTCAGAACATTTGAACATTCATAAAATCTTACTTTGATAATTAGTGCATTAATTAATAATTGTGAAATAATAACTGCGAAACTATTACTTTACTATCAAGTCAGGTGAAGCTAAAATCATGTGATCATGTGATTTGGACAAAATGTCTGCAGCCATGAAGAAGTTGATATTTCTTTGCTTATTTTTCTCGTGCGTTATAGCAGACAGAAAGGTAACTAATGTATCCAATTCGGACCATTAACCTTATTTATCATTATATAATGTGAATAAAATCTGGCAAAGAGTTTGTAGTTGTCATGTTGCGAGTCAAAAACTGCAAAGAAGTTAAAAGTATGAGTAGTTAAAAGTATAATTTAAGAAGGTAATGAAAATAAGTTGTGGTAAAAGTTTAAAAGCAGCTACGCAGAACAACTAGGGACTGGCATGTTCAATATGGCAAACTGTCGTATTGAATTGCTCTATGGTAGGGAGATGGACAGTTTCAGGAGGGAGGTGGTTCCAATGATAGATTGTTCTTGGAAAGAAGGAAAACTTGTAGTAGTCTGTAGTTGCTGTAATTAACCTATAGCTTAAGGAATGGCAATGGCGAGCAGGACGGGAGAGAGGAACTAGGTAATTTTCAATGGGAATAGCAACAAGATCATTTTGAATTTTATACATAAGGGATAACCTATTGTCAATACGCAGTTGATCTAGTCTGCGTAGATTTAGAACATAGTTTACAACCAACATTATGAACATAGTTTACAAACCAACATGTACATTGTACAAGCTGTTTCAAGACACATCTGTATTGAAACCAGTCAAGTTTAAACAAGTAAAATATCTGTCGTGGACATACTTTAAAATTGTATAAAACAACTTTAAAATTGTATAAAACAGCCCTCCAAAAGGTGTCTTGTCTAAAGTAGTAGTTGCAGGATCAGGGAACTTACCTATTGGGTACCTAATAGCTGCTACTGTTTTACTGGATAATTTGCGTCTGGTTTGCTGTGTAGTCTGAGCGTGTGGCGTTTATGCTTGGTAGCACTGTTTCCCAGAATGAATCATTTTCAAAAGAACTTAGCATAACATAGAGTGATGGAACCTAGCTCGGCGTATTCCTATGCTCGGCGTATTATTTCCATTTACATCCGTATTTAAATAGTTTTAACCTATTTTCGCAGACAGAGGTGAAGCATGGTTCAATAGCATTCCGTTGTGCGTACCGGTAGCATAATGCAACTGTCACCTGACTGGTTCAGTAGCCGAATATAAACAGACAACTTGTTGGGAATTTTTTTCCCACCAAAATGTGCAGTTTATGAGCATTTCAGGTAGCTATCCGCATTGGGAAAAATGTACAAATAACCAGAAAAAAGTTTCT
>CM026399.1:33189689-33218109 GCA_014843695.1 Archivesica marissinica
GATGCTTCGATATCACTGTTTGAAATGCAGACATATTGAACATATAACAAACTGTGGACGCTATATATATATAGAGGGAAAATGCGGACGCTATATATTTATATAGTGGGAAAACGCGGACGCTATATATATATAGTGGGAAAACGCGGACGCTATATATATATAGTGGGAAAACGCGGGCGTTATAGAACATGTATATGTTGCTTAATAATTGTTATTGGGGTTTTAAGGTAATAAACACATTAGTAAGACTTCATCAAATTAACGAAATAAAAAAGTGGTGATAACACATTAATTTCCCCACGATAAAAATCTCAAATTCTACCATGATATGATTTCAGTAAATACGATTTAGTTTCCAAATAGTTCATAGGTTTAATTCATTAAAGAGTATGTCTGGTAAATTTGCAGATGCGTCGATATCACTGTATGAAAAGCAGACATAATGAACATATAACAAACTGCGGACGCTATATATATATAGAGGGAAAATGCGGACGCTATATATATATAGTGGGAAAACGCGGGCGCTATATATATATATAGTGGGAAAACGCGGGCGCTATAGAAAATGTATGTGTTGCTTAATAATTGTTATTTGGGTTTTAAGGTAATAAACACATTAGTAAGACTTCATCAAATTAACGAAATAAAAAAAGTGGTGATAACACATTAATTTCTCCACGATAAAAATCTCAAATTCTACCATGATATGATTTCAGTAAATACGATTTAGTTTCCAAATAGTTCATAGTTTTAATTCATTAAAGAGTAAATCAATAACGAAAATAATAACAGACGAAATATTATATAATTTATAAGAAAATAACATATTGAATGAAAGAAAAGACACCAGACACACTAAAAACACGGCGGTTATAAGTTCGTTTAATCGCACACCTTATCTAATACCTTTATCAGTAAGTAATACCTATAGCGCCCGCTTTTTCCCTATATATTACATAGCGTCCGCGTTTTCTCTCTATATATATAGCGCCCGCTTAACGTGTCCGCATCTTAGACAGACCCGTTACATTGATAATAGTAATAAATCGTTTCTAGCCTATTAAGCATTTGTTTTACAAGCCTGTCCAAGTACAACAATAAATATATGAACGCATTTTTATCATATGGATTTTCAGAACATTTGAACATTCATAAAATCTTACTTTGATAATTAGTGCATTAATTAAATAATTGTGAAATAATAACTGCGAAACTATTACTTACTATCAAGTCAGGTGAAGCTAAAATCATGTGATCATGTGATTTGGACAAAATGTCTGCAGCCATGAAGAAGTTGATATTTCTTTGCTTATTTTTCTCGTGCGTTATAGCAGACAGAAAGGTAACTTAATGTATCCAATTCGGACCATTAACCTTATTTATCATTATATAATGTGAATAAAATCTGGCAAAGAGTTTGTAGTTTGTCATGTTGCGAGTCAAAAACTGCAAAGAAGTTAAAAGTATGAGTAGTTAAAAGTATAATTTAAGAAGGTAATGAAAATAAGTTGTGGTAAAAGTTTAAAAGCAGCTACGCAGAACAACTAGGGACTGGCATGTTCAATATGGCAAACTGGCGTATTGAATTGCTCTATGGTAGGGAGATGGACAATTTCAGGAGGGAGGTGGTTCCAATGATAGATTGTTCTTGGAAAGAAGGAAAACTTGTAGTAGTCTGTAGTTGCTGTAATTAACCTATAGCTTAAGGAATGGCAATGGCGAGCAGGACGGGAGAGAGGAACTAGGTAATTTTCAATGGGAATAGCAACAAGATCATTTTGAATTTTATACATAAGGGATAACCTATTGTCAATACGCCGTTGATCTAGTCTGCGTAGATTTAGAAACATAGTTTACAAACCAACATTATGAACATAGTTTACAAACCAACATGTACATTGTACAAGCTGTTTCAAGACACATCTGTATTGAAACCAGTCAAGTTTAAACAAGTAAAATATCTGTCGTGGACATACTTTAAAATTGTATAAAACAAACTTTAAAATTGTATAAAACAGCCCTCCAAAAAGGTGTCTTGTCTAAAGTAGTCGCTACAGGATCAGGGAACTTACCTATTGGGTACCTAATAGCTGCTACTGTTTTACTGGATAATTGTGCGTCTGGTTTGCTATGCAATCTGAGCGTGTGTGGCGTGTATGCTTGGTAGCACTGTTTCCCAGAATGAATCACTTTCAAAAAGAACTTAGCATAACATAGAGTGATGGAACCTATGCTCGGCGTATTCCTATGCTCACGTATTTTTTCCATTTACATCCTTATTTAAAATGTTTTAACCTATTTTCGCTGACAGGTGAAGCATAGTCCATAGCATTCCGTTGTGCGTACCGGTAGCATAATGCAACTGTCACCTGACTTGTTCAGTAGCAGAATATAAACAGACAACTTGATGGGAAATTTTTTTTCAACGAAATGATGCTGTTTATGAGCATTTCAGGTAGCTATCCGAATTGGGGAAAAATCTACATATAACCAGAACAAAAGTTTCTTTATGTAGAGGTCTTTTATATAGGACTAAGTTACAGTATGAGTAATAAAAATAAAAAATTAATATCAAATTGCAATAGCTTCTAAAATAAGACAATAAATATATTGATGCATAGTCGTGGAATTTTAAATTAACTTTTAAAAGTTAAAATGTAAAACAAGAAAAAAGTGGCTGCACTGGGATTCGAACATTGTTCCTCCAGATCCGTAGGCCAATGCTCTACCATTAGTCCAATATCACACTGTATAGAAACGCGTGTTAAATTATATATATTATTTAACAGATGCGGGCGTGTTCTCCAACAGAATATTTGAGCTGTCATTTTTCTCTCGAATCAAGAATTTAAATCGGATTTTAGACTATTTCCAACAGTGTATTATTACATTCATTTTGCATGTATGTTTATACCTTAATATTGCGTTTGTTGATTTTATTACAACATCAAAATAGTGTCAGTAATCTGGCTCAGAAGAACACTTCGGACTAATCTATCTCGGTAAAAACATGTTCGGGCCTCGTTCCAGCTCCATTTGCTCTTTCCTTACAGCCAGTAATGGCAGTAGTAAATTATAAATAATGGCCCTATCAAAAAATAGGATTATGAAAGGGCCCTGGTCACATTTTTGGAAAATGCAGGAGGCAACACTGAAATACATGCGTAGGTTTGCATCCTAGTTGTAAATTGTAATCGTAATGATTCACTGTAAGCTGATTGGTGGGATTTTATCGTCGTGCATAGCAACCAGGATGACACTGACAGTGAGAAGGTGTGACAGGAAAACAAGGTCACCGTGTGAACACACAAGATTGGTATGAAATAGAGGGGCTTGCTTGTGTCCCTTCTACGTCTGGTTTTATTAAGGCTTGAACTGTCTGGACAGCAGTACTTGTTCAGCCCTGCACTACAGCAGCAGCTGTTTCTACATTGCTAAACTTAAACTGTGTAATACCCATTCATGTACCAATACATTATATCGTAAATTCTAGTAATACAGTAAAACCTGCCTTAAGCAGCCAGCCAAGGGATTGCAGAAAGTGGCTGCTTAGCACAGGTGGCTGCTTAATAGAGGTCAAATGTATATATTGTAAATCTGGAAGCTGGCTGCTTAATAGAGGTGACCACTTACACAGGTTTCACTGTACATGTATTTTGTATACAACTGTTTTTTCAGGTATCGACTAATATACAACACAATTGCATAGCAAATACTACAGTTTGTGGCAGCTATGCCCATATGACAGCCACAGGGCCCGATGGTGTTCTTCATTATGTTGTGTCCGCTATAGGTTAGTAATCCCAGACATCTATTTGGAAATGTTGGCATATTTTTGGCGATAGTTGCCCACATAGATAAGAGATTCTGTCAGATTTAGTGATACAGTGTAAGAAGTTCTGGTAGATTCAGGGCTGTGAATGGAAAATTGTGAAAAAAAGAGGAAATCTGCCAAAACACTCAAAGAAGATGATCGCCCCACCCTAAAAAGTGAGCAAATATCTTTTCTGAACAATTTAGGATACATGTAGATAAAATCTGACAATATTTATTTTTCAATGTTTTGACCAAAACAGAAGAAATCCTCTAAAAGGAGGAATATTCACAGCCCTGTAGATTTGGTGATACATGTATGTCATAATGCGAATGTGTAAAGAATTTTATTTTGGTATATGAATAAATTATATGTTCGGTACTAACAATACTATTTTGGAAGATATGTGTACATACATTGTACATGATTTGATCGCAATCAGCATTAATTCCTCCTTTTTCCCTGCCCTCCCCTCATCTGTCCTCTCCTGTTTCACCACCTTCCACCACCTGTCTACCTTCCCCCTTTATACACCTACATTAGTCCTATATATAAGACCTCTACATAAAAAATATTTTTTCAGTTATTTCGAGAATTGTCTTGATAGTAAAATGTCACATTTTGCCAGTCTAAATATTTGAACTACACCCACATGTACTACCAACCTCTTTCCACCTGCTACCTCCATCTTCCCCACCAGCCTGAGCCTCCTTCCCTTTCCCCTCCCACTGTCCATTCCCTCATCACGCCTAATCAATTTACTGGACATTACCTAGCCTGGATTCCAGTCTGTCGATTTTTAACTTCTGGCAAAATGACAGCCTGGGGAAACTGGATTTCTGATCGTAGTGCCATCTACTTACACCCACTTTTATGAGGGTGCATATTTGAAGAACGACAACTCTTCTCAACAAGATAATATCGCTAAATATAGAAATGGAATTCTATCGTAAATCGCCGAACAGGCACAATTATACACGATCATTTCCGAATATACACGAATGCTCCTGTAGACTCATTTACATTGCAAACATATAATGTCCCGTTTCTGTGTTATATCGACGAGATGGCGGATTTTAAATATTACATTTAGATGGTAATGGATCGATTCGGCGTAATTGAACTAAGGACGACTTAAATATTGAGTAAATATGTCGAATCAGACGCACATTGTACTTTTTAAAACTATTTATCGTTCCGTTGACCCGTAAACAATGGTGGCCAATTATAAAGTTTATCAACATTGCAGTGCCTCGCTTTCGGTTCAAGTTCGTCATTAATTCAGTCACGTGCTAATAGGCCTATTAATGGGATTAATGCGAGTCAATAATTACACTGACAATCCCCCACTTTTCCACAGGCGTTGATATGATCAGAAACCCAATACGGCCCAATTAATAGTCTCAGTGTTAAAATATATTTATTTGACTGACCAGGCCAAATATATCGACGCCTGTTCCCTCTCTCACATCATATTGTACATTTGTTTTGTATTACAGGTTTACCAACAGTGTTTGTCGCCTATACTGGTGCAGATGTTAAACTCAATGTAGACTGGGCCCGGCTCCTCTCTAGTAACACCACAGTGAGGGCAAGGTCTGTGACATTGGAACCAGCAAAAGATGTGAAATTCACTTACTCACTAATGTTTACAAAGGTATATTTATATAGCATGGCCTGTTTTACAGTACAATATTTACAAAGGTATATTTTATTGATCTAGCATGCCCTGTTTTACAGTACAATATTTACAAAGGTATATTTTATTGATCTAGCATGCCCCGTTTTACAGTACAATATTTACAAAGGTATATTTTATTGATCTAGCTTGCCCCGTTTTACAGTACAATATTTACAAAGGTATATTTTATTGATCTAGCTTGCCCTGTTTTACAGTACAATATTTACAAAGGTATATTTTATTAATCTAGCATGCCCTGTTTTACAGTACAATATTTACAAAGGTATATTTTATTGATCTAGCTTGCCCTGTTTTACAGTACAATATTTACAAAGGTATATTTTATTAATCTAGCATGCTGGCCTGTTTTACAGTACAATATTTACAAAGGTATATTTTATTAATCTAGCATGCCCTGTTTTACAGTACAATATTTACAAAGGTATATTTTATTGATCTAGCTTGCCCTGTTTTACAGTACAATATTTACAAAGGTATATTTTATTAATCTAGCATGCTGGCCTGTTTTACAGTACAATATTTACAAAGGTATATTTTATTAATCTAGCATGCTGGCCTGTATTACAGTACACTATTTACAAGGGTATATTTTATTAATCTAGCATGCTGGCCAGTTTTACAGTAAATGTACAAATGAGTTACTGGATATATAGTCAAACCTGTGTTAAGCAGCCATCCAAGAGAGTGGTGAAATATGGCTATTTAGTCAAATTGCCTGCTCAATAGAGGTTAACCCACTTCATTGTGGATACAATTAATGGCTTTTGCAAACAACATAGATCCAGATCAGCCGCAGTGTGACGCTGCGTGCTGATCAGGATCAATGTTGCTTGCTACATAGCCAAGTGTCTTAGCAAGATCATCTGAATAGCAAACAGCATAGAGTCTGATCAGATGGCACATTCCATGGCTGTTGATCTGGCTCTATGTTCTTTGCAAATACTGTTTGTACAGTATCCAGAATGAAATGGGTTAATTGTTGAACAAATTGCCACATTGGGAATACTCGATAAAATTGAGAGGGTGGAGATGAAATATGGCGGTTAATATATAATATAATAATACAAGAATTGAGACATTTACTTGACAGCTGATCGACTACAATGATACGAACGACAAGGCAGACATGTTAGCGTACAACAAGTCCTCCACAGACTGGAGCATCTACAACCTGGACTCATTTACGTGGGCGAACATGTCAGACGTGTCTGATGTATCTGCTAACACCATCATGCTCAAGACTGCAGATGATAAGCATTCAGACGTGTTGAAACTTAACGGAAGCTTTTCTATACAGGTAAACAGTTAGTTGTAGATAAAAAATGTTGTTATATATTATTATTTACATGTATCGTCTTCCCCCCCCCCCCCACACTGGTTAATCGGGACAATAAACATTCAGACTTGTTGAAACTTAATGGAAGCTTTTCTATACAGGTAAACATTTAGTTGTAGATAAAGAATTCCAGAAGTACATTGTATTCAGTTAATATACAGAAGACGCTCCCAATTCCAGAAGTACATTGTATTCCTGGTTCTTTTACATGTCCGGTGTATAGCCCTGACACGGGACCTTGGTTTATAGACTGTTATTATTATTAGGGTTAGATCGGGGATAGAATATGTTATCCCTGGATTCGCAGGTCACGGTCGCATGGTCCTCAATTGCAAAGAATCACTATTGAGTTTAAGGGTAGTGTGTGTTAAAATGGTGGACTTCTATGTCTTAAGAACATCTGTGTGTTATATTTGTATTAATATTTTGTAAATTAATTAGGGATGGCAACGAATAGCGATTATACTATTCGAATATTCGGTCGGGAAGGTATTCGAATATTCGATAGAATTCTATCAAAAACTCAAAATCACCCAAACTCTTATAAACATTGCCAAACTAACTTAATTTCTGTTTTACGCGTAAACGTCATCTTCTTCAAATGATTATTCAGAATGATATTGTACCCGAATATGTTAAATCCAATTTGCATAGATTACACCTAGCAGTTTTCTTATTCTCAGAGTGAGTCTAACATTATCAAACGTGTGACTGAGCGGGTGGCATTTTTAAGAACAATGTAATATATAAAAAATAAATTTGGATATTCGGACGTTCGAGCGACTATTCGAATACTGGAATAGTATTTGGATATTCGGACGTTCGAGCGACTATTCGAATACTGGAATAGTATTTGGATATTCGGACGTTCGAGCGAATATTCGAATACTGGAATAGTATTTGGATATTCGGACGTTCGAGCGACTATTCGAATACTGGAATAGTATTTGGATATTCGGACGTTCGAGCGACTATTCGAATACTGGAATAGTATTTGGATATTCGGACGTTCGAGCGAATATTCGAATATTTGTTACCATCCCTAAAATTAATCATACAGCTATATGTATATATACATGGGGTCTCAGTGCCCGAGTGGTTATGGTTGATGACTTCAAATCGCTTGCCCCCCCCCCCCAGCAATTATATGCTGTTTTGCGACTTTAAGCCCCAATTACATACATACACAGGACTCATTCTAGGGTGAAAAGGGTGAAATAGTCACCCTAGAGACTTGGACGTCGCCCCCTGAGGCCCCACTTCTGCCTTAAGACAATAATATATGTATGCCCTCGATGTGACATATAGTTTTTGCACTGTCTGTGTGTCTGTCCGTCCAAGTCAATATTTTCAGTCCGGGCTGTAACTTCTTGGCTATGACAGACTACAAGCTTCGGGGGCATTAATCACCTGCTGTGATATTTATTGTTGTTATATTTTTTCCAATCTTCATACAAAATATTGTCTAGTAAGCTACTGGAAATATAAAAATAAATAAATAATCTGCAATGGCCATTGTAAAGCACTCCTTCATTTCAGATGTTGGATTCAATGATCGTGTGTATTTTAACCCTATTTTGTTGAACTTGATTAAATAGTATCATTTTAGGGCAGTTTCTCACTTCTACCAAACATTATGATCTCTATGTTGAGCCCTGATACATTATATTATGTACTGGGGCCAGTCACTCCCTGCTTGCATGTATTACATACTCCTCTTGTATAGTGAAAGTGTTTTAAACTACAGATTAAACAATGCTAAATATTTAAGATTTATTATCTAGAGATAATGAATTTCTTCTCTTTTGGCAGCTGACAGCACACAGCAATTCCGGGCGGGAGTCCAACTTACCCCACCTCGAGTACTCGGAGAATATTACCCAGTTTGATCTGAACATAGATCACCTGTGGACAAACTTCTCCATGTCCAGGTTTGGTGTAGAGATTGTAATGGTTGGAGATGATGGCACAACTACAATAGTGAATAAGACAGAGTCTATTGATGACGAATACTGTCCTGGTGTATTTATTGTAAGTGTAGCTTTGATAAGACAGTGTCTATTGATGACAGATACTGTCCTGGTGTATTTATTGTAAGTGTGGTTTTGAGGAGTTGGTAGTAATACCGTACGTACTTGCGTATAAGACAGGGATTATGTCCACAAAGAGTCGTCCCGTCTTATAAGCGAGTGATAAATTTTTTATTATATTTTTAAAAATCAGTTTGTTCCGACTCGATAATTGAGGACATTATATATTTAAATGACTCAACGGGTGTAACAAAAGCATAGATTTTCATAGCTCTGTAAACTATTACTATTCTTGTATAGTGAATACAATAGCATTTTAGCAAATCAAATTAATTCTTGTGTATCAGTGCATTTTTTGGCATGAATTGACATCATTTATAATGCTTAACCCATTTCATTCTGGATACCGTTCAAACAGTATTTGCAAAGAACATAGAGCCAGATCAACCGCCACGGAACATGCCGTCTAATCAGGCTTTATGCTGTTTGCTATTCAGACCATCTTGCTAAGACACTTGGCTATGTAGCAAACAACATAAATCCTGCGTCATGCTGCGGCTGATCGGGATCTATGTTATTTGCAAAAGCCTTTAAATGTATCCAGAATGAAATGGGTTAAGTAATTTGTTTGGTCTTTACCTCCGAGTGGTTTCCATTTTTTCAACCAGTCTTATACGCAAATAAGTACGGTATATAAGATAAGAAATTCCTATTGTTAACATCATCGTTCATGTTTCTTATCCACAACTTTAGTTTATATCATGATTTTATCAAACATCATGCCATTATCTTTTTCTAGCAAATTGATGGGCTTGGAGACATTGTTCCTATGGCAACAGTTTCGAAATGTTTACACTATTTGATATCGAAATTTAAATGGCATAGCTTAAAAATAATCCCTTGAAATTATACAGTAATGTAAAGAGGTGTGGAAAATGTGTCTTTTAGTCTTAATTTAAACATTTTCTTTGCTAATCGGACAGCATAATCATAATAAAATTAATATTCTCTAGAAATTTCTTATTTTCCAATTTATGTTGCTCTAATATTCGGTTTCTACCATAAGTATACCATTGAAAGACAATGCTTTATGTACTACATTTTCAGATTCAAAACTGGTGGATATCAACCAAAACGGACACCGGATTCTTACAGTGGAAGCCTGTCTGTTACCAGTCACTGACTAGGTCGCGCAGTAAAGCTACCGGAATGAAGTATTATGATACACTACCACTTGTTGATGCAGACACAGACACGGATCTTGTCAAACACACCATGGCATTTGGTTACTACGGAGATAATATTGTATCCAAGAGCTACGCGACCAACTTCTCGTTTGGTTTATCACAAGATGGAGGATACAAGAAAACTCAAGTTTTAACATGGTATGTACGGTAATATTTTAACATGGTATGTACGGTAATATTTTAACATGGTATGTACGGTAATATTTTAACATTGTATGTACAGTATTATTTTAGCATGGTATGTACGGTAATATTTTAACATGGTATGTACGGTAATAAGTATTGGCTATGAAACCTGATAACTGGATACAGGAGTTTTTACAAGAAAACTCAAGTTTTAACATGGTATGCACGGTAATATGTATCGGCTATAAAACCAGATAACAGATACAGGACTTAATTCTTTGCATGCTGGATACAATAAGGCTATAAATTGTTCAATAATTGTAGTAGAAAATTCTCTTAAACAACTTAGCAGTTTAACATAATAACACACTCTATCGACAAGTTCACACGTTATTCTGTTCATAATAACACGCTCTATCGACAAGTTCACACATTATTCTGTTCATAATAACAAGCTCTATCAACAAGTTCACACGTTATTCTGTTCATAATAACAAGCTCTATCGACAAGTTCACACATTATTCTGACAAAACAACATAGCAGTTTAACATAATAACATGCTCTATCGACAAGTTCACACGTTATTCTGACAAAACAACATAGCAGTTTAGCATAATAACATGCTCTATCGACAAGTTCACACGTTATTCTGACAAAACAACATAGCAGTTTTACATAATAACACGCTCTATCGACAAGTTCACACGTTATTCTGACAAAACAACATAGCAGTTTAATATAATAACACGCTCTATCGACAAGTTCACACGTTATTATGACAAAACAACTTAGCAGTTTAGCATAATAACACGCTCTATCGACAAGTTCACACGTTATTCTGACAAAACAACTTAGCAGTTTAACATAATAACACGCTCTATCGACAAGTTCACACGTTATTCTGTTCATAATAACACGCTCTATTGACAAGTTCACACGTTATTCTGTTCATAATAACACGTTCTATCGACAATTTCACACGTTATTCTGACAAAACAATATAGCAATTTAGCATAATAACACGCTCTATCGACAAGTTCACACGTTATTCTGACAAAACAACATAGCAGTTTAACATAATAACACGCTCTATCGACAAGTTCACACGTTATTCTGACAAAACAACATAGCAGTTTAACATAATAACACGCTCTATCGACAAGTTCACACGTTATTCTGACAAAACAACATAGCAGTTTAACATAATAACATGTTCTATCGACAAGTTCACACATTATTCTGTTCATAATAACACGCTCTATCGACAAAATCACACGTTATTCTGACAAAACAACATAGCAGTTTAACATAATAACACGCTCTATCGACAAGTTCACACGTTATTCTGTTCATAATAACACGCTCTATCGACAAGTTCACACGTTATTCTGACAAAACAACTTAGCAGACAATTCAATAATGTGTTATTCTTATTTGACTGGTTATTTCACCGAAGTGTGGGCTATCTTGGATTATTTAGTCCGTCACTTCGTCCACATCAATCTTGTCCTCGCTTCATCTCCTAAAACCCGTATTTATTTATTTCTCATTCGTTTATTTACTGCTATTTCAATAACGTCCTGCGTGGTTAATTCCTACGCGTCAGAACTCAAAACAATGTTTTATTCGTCAATAAACTGTAAAACTGAAGGACAAATATTATTTCCTATATTAATATTGTTTTGTTCGCGATCATCTTTGATTAAATTTGTACAGAGTTATGGTTCTTTAAAGATTGTAATGAAAACGTTCTTTTTAATCTTGCTTAGTTTATACAAATTTATTTTAGCTCGATTGCGAAACAAGTTTTTACAACTTATAGTAATCACTCTCGAGACCTCATTCCTGATGGAATCCATCGCCACGAGGGAGAGAGAAGACGAAACGTGGAATATAAATGCCTTGCCTAAGGGCACAATCGTTACAGCTCTTGCTTCAACTGGGAAACCTCTTGTTGATTTTCATGAAACTTAACAGGAAGCATCAGTATGATGTGCCATTGCGTTCCGCTCGGTTGGTATTTGACAGAGTTATAGCCCTTTCTTGATCGTCTAAAAAAAAGAGTTCAAAACCCCTTTCATTTCATGAAACCTAGCTGTGCATATCATCACAATTTTGAGTGGGTGCTATGGCCCTTAAAAATGTGGGTATCCATCGACATTAGTGTAAGAGACTTAAAAGCACATCCGACCTACTTTGAAATCTCACAAAAAGCATGTAATGTCACACTTCATATACTGTTCCTTCTTTCTATCTTTGTAATGTTGCTGGACAATGAAATGCTTGGATTATCTCACTGAATACCCCCCCCCACCCGGTCATTTTCTCCTACCGTTATACAGATTGACTCTTACATGGATGACAGGTGCTTGTAAGACAACTTCAATAATTATGATTTTCTACCGGAACAGGTCTGCATCTGTGGGATACGGTGACCCGCCGACGGATGCGATATCATCAATCGTGATCATCATTATCCTGGCCGGCCTCGGTCTGCCCGTTATCCTCATATTATTTGGTGGAACGTTTATATGCATCAAGAAGCAGAAGAGTAAGCCGGACAAAGCGCTGAAGAATGTACAAAATACCGGTAATGGGTACCAGCCGATCTCCGACAACTGAACACTGGGTGTTGGACACGCACAAGTTTCTGCAGGCTTATTTTTTAAACAAACACCAGTCTTGTCATCATAAGAGATGTTTAAACAAACACCAGTCCTGTCATTATAAGAGAAGTTTAAACAAACACCAGTCCTGTCATTACTAAGAGAAGTTTAAACAAACACAGGTCCTGTCATTATAAGAGAAGTTTAAACAAACATCGGTCCTGTCATTATAAGAGAAGTTTAAACAATTTTGAAGCAGTTATAGACACCAAAGAGGCGGTGGTAAGCATGAGTGATGGCATTACTATACAACCATATCTTACATATTCATGATTTGTTTACCTCATTTGTAAATACTGTAAGAACTGCATGCATCAGACGGCTTCAACACATTATAATTTAACAGTTACTCGTTAGTAACCTGATATTAACTGACTCATTCATTAGATTACTGAGACAAATTACTCCATAGCCAGATTTTTTTTAAAAATACGTTTATTTACAGTCGCCCCCTGATTAATCGAGGCAACACCTCCAGAATTATATTATTTTGGAGGATAACGCAAGATACAGAAGACGCTGACTTCCAGAAGACAAGGAATCAAACCTATGATCCCTTGGGTGGCAGCGCCGTATTGTGACCATTGGACCACTGATCTGGATTTGTTCAAGAAACAGCATTTAAATGCCCTGGCCTGGAGGTTATAAAGCTTTCTCCAAGCTCAAAACTCAGTCTGAAGCTTCTGATTGGTTCAGCTGACAGGAAACTCAGAATCGACCAATTAAATCACTTGAGCTTGAGATCTGAGAAAAGCGTTATAACCTCGGGCACTGGTCTGGTAAGAAATGTCAGTCTGGTACAAGAGATATTATTGAAAATGACAGACTGGTTCTAATAAATTCCGGTTTATTTTTCTTTGAAACCTATGTTCAGATGACGTCATTAACTTTTCGTAAATACTCGTAGATTCCATCCACTAAGTTCCATAAAATTACTTCATATAGAGTCGTTAACAAAGGAGAACAAAACTTTAGTTTTGGAAGTGGAAACTTACATAAAAAATTTGCATCGTTTTTCGGCACGCCTCTCTTGATTAAATACCGGTATACGTTATATGCTTGTGAGACTGGATCGTGGGTTCGGGTATTGGCGTGGTGTGGGGAAACAACAGGTGGAATCTAAGCAATATTTTCTCTTTTTTATATATAAATTTGTCTTTTTTTTCTGATCCTTCATGTGATTTTTATTTACATTCTATTTTGCGTAATCTTTTCAAGAAAGAAACTCAGTCATTTAATTTAATTAAACGTTAGCTTGACTTTCTGGTCCAGCCGTTGTCTAATGTTAAAACTTGTGGCCCAAACCATTTGTATTTTCATGCTATGTATTGTATCTTTATGTGTATGACATATGTACTATTGATTTGCAATAAAATATGGTTAAATAGATGACATGTGGTTACTGTGATATTGTTTATAATATGCAATTTGTGTAGATGTGATTATGTCATAAATGATATTAGATGATCTGAATATTAGGTTCGGTGTATGATCCCATTTTGTTGCAAGCACAGGCACATGACACCATTTTTTTTGGCCTATGGTCATATATTAAGTAATTACTACTAAACATTACTTACTATATGACCAGAGGGCAAAACAATAAAAATGTGTGTCTTGTGCCTGTGCTTGCAAGTTGGGGTACTGGAGTTTGCAATTTCAACAATAAATAATAATACAGTCAAACCTGTCTAAAGCAGCCAGCCAAGGGAGTCAAAGAAAGTGGCTGTTTAGCACAGGTGGCTGCTTAATAGAGATCAAATGTATAGTAAAACAACATATTGTGATATTGAAACTGGCTGCTTAATACAGGTTGGCTGCTTAATGGAGGTGACCACTAACACAGGTTTAACTGTACATCTTCTTTTACCTTACCCCACCTACCCAACAACAGTGACCAAATTGTTATATACATGTATGATTTATGCTGTAGGGAATCCAACACAATTGTATGAAAGACCGATTGTGACAAATGCTACTGGGTATGTCATCATTATTACATCACAATTTCACAATTCAAACTTCATGATTTCACCATCTCGAATTCAACTTCAGGATTTCACAATTTCAACTTCAGGATTTCAACATTACAAATTCACGATTTCAACTTCATGATTTCAACATTACAAAGTTGAAATGACGAAATACTGAATGTCACTACCGGTCTTTCGTACAATTGACAAGAGACTGCATAACATGTGAATCGGTAATAGAATCATAGCATTTGTAAGAAATTGAATGGTATACAGTCAAACCTGTCTTAAGCAGCCGGCCAAGGGAATCACAGAAAGTGGCTGCTTAGCACAGATGGCTGCTTAATAGAGGTCAAATGTATAGTAAAACAACATATTGGGAATCTGGAAACTGGCTGCTTAATACAGGTCAGCTGCTTAATACAGGCCAGCTGCTTAACACAGGTTTGACTGTATTGTAAAATACAACCTAGTTTCGAATTACAAACTCATACGATTGAGAATTGGACATGTACATTGAAATAGTGGAAATTCTTTGTAATACAGTAGATTAATATCAATTCAAATTTAAGTGAAGCAGTATCGTCTTGCTTGTCAATGGTGTTGCTTTTCACAATGTGTGACTCGTATAAATATCTAGAAACGTCTCTGGTGTTTAAAAAATAAAATGTTACTTTTATTTAGCTTAACAAGTGTCGCAGGGTGAGAAAAATGTGCAGCCAACCCAGGGCTCGAACATGACCTTTCGCTTATAGGGCAAATGTTCTACTGACTGAGCTAACCGGGCCGCGTACCAAATCTACTCCCCAATGGTGAGTAAGTCCGTACCTCAACATAAGGTAGACTTTATGTATGCCTGTATTTGTAGGCAACATTGAGGTAGACGGTCCAGGGGTGTCTCTCCCAAAAGATTTTGAAAGTTTATATCGAAGTTGCTGCATTCTAAGGCACGTTTTGTCGAGAAATAAGGAACGTATTTGAGCAGTTCTGAATTTAAAAAGTAACGAAATAACGTCTTATTTTCATATTCGATGGGTTTACCCTTCATACTTTATTTTTCGCATTTTAAATATTTAAAGAAAATGTGAGGGTACGTGGTTATAGGAAACTAGTTCACTGACTGTATCTGTCATGATGTCTATGTTTGGATTTCAGAGTTAATATTACTAACTTATCTTTGGCTTTATTATGTGAATAGACATGTTAACCATTTATATGAATTTACTAAAGCTTTTCGACTTGAATCAATAATGAATTTTAATTTTATTAAAGATTTCGACTTGTCTCCTGGAAGCAGCTTCTCTCCTGGAAGCAGCTAGTATCCAGGAAGCAGCTTCTCTCCTGGAAGCAGCTAGTCTCCAGGAAGCAGCTTGTCTCCTGGAAGCAGCTTGTCTCCTGGAAGCAGCTAGTCTCCTGGAAGCAGCTTGTCTGAAAGCAGCTTGTCTCCAGGAATTAGCTTGTCTCCTGGAAGCAGCTTATCTCCTGGAAGCAGCTTGTCTCCTGGAAGCAGCTTGTCAGCAGCTTATCTCCTGGAAGCAGCTTGTCTCCTGGCAGTTCATTGCATGTAAGTGGTAAAGGATTAATGTCCATTAGTTTGTTACTGTATTGTCCATATCCAAATCTTGCCACTGTGATATCGTTTCTGTGGATACATTCCATTGCAGTAGCTGTACATAGTCTATTAAAGGGGCTTAGGTATCCATACATATGGTCTGTCGGTGGTTCTACCCGGGTGCCCACCTGCTGTGGGTAGGCCTATATAAACTCCAAACACACACACATACTCTGCCCAGATTGTTACTGTATTTGTTGTGTATTAATTTGTTTTTAATTCTGTATATTATATCACACCTGAGCCGAAGCCACAATGTGAGGTATTGTGATTAGGTTTTGTGTGTTTTACGTTTATTTATCGTCGCTACCGTTTGCCCATATGAGCGACGCCTCCTGAAGAGATTAGTCATTTTAGATTGTTTTAGGATAGTGCAATGATACAGACAGAGACCCATTCCAGAGTCTCCTCTGGTTCTTTTACGTGTACACTAAAGAACCGACACAAGACCTTGGTTTAAAGTCCCATCTGAAAGACTGTTAATTTTATTAGGGTCAGACTGGGGATCGAACCTGCGATCCCTGGATTATCAGTCCAGCGTGTTACCACTGGACTACAGATTCGTCTGTGATTAGGTTTTGTCAACAATTGCCTTGTATAAACTGTAGCATTTTCAGTGGAATTCGTTTGGAGTGTTTGTCACATGTTTTATATTAAGGACAGTTTGGCTACTTTTGATAATATGCCATTGTTCTCGTATACAAGGTACATTTATGATGGTCAAATTAAAGCCTCAGTCGAGGTCTGAAAATGACATAGAGTGGAATAAACATCGTGGAATATAGATATTTATGGCAGGTGCAACAACAAAAGTCTTGGTCGATAACATATGCAATATATGCAACCAAAAACTGCTAAAGAAATCTTCATACAATAATGGTTTTCGTTTAGACGTGCCATAGATATATCGCCGCTATCTCATTAAATAATACATCAACTACTTGGTAGTAAGCTTCGGATAGGTAACTAATCACATACTTATTTGAATGCTTGTTTGCCAAAGCTCTGGTTTGTTTACTTGATAGTAAGCTTCGGATAGGTAACTAATCACATACTTATTTGAATGCTTGTTTGCCAAAGCTCTGGTTTGTTTACTCGGTAGTAAGCTTCGGATAGGTAACTAATCACATACTTATTTGAATGCTTGTTTGCCAACGCTCTTGTTTCTTTACAAACTATATGTATACTATGGTAGACTTAAGTACTGCAGTTATTACATTGTTGTCAAATGCCTTTGTTTTAGCGGGGGGGTAGATAATATAAAAATATTGTATGGACAAAGGTGCGCGCCCAATTTTGTTTTGAAATTTTTCGAAGCATTGTTAATTGTGTTAGTTGTTTCAGGTGAGCATTGTTTGGAATACACATAATACTTTTTATCACATAAGTTTGTTTGTATTCAGTGTAATACAGTCGTCTCATAATTTCTTATATGTACACACGTGTAATAATACCTGGAAGGATTCTCATTGGTTGAGAGAATAATTATATATAATTTGTTAACCCATTCAACACCAAGTAACTCACATGGACTGGTCCATGATATTCATAAACCAATAAATGAATCAGAAAATCACATTTGGACAAGTTCATTTATCAAAATGGGTAATTATGTCTAAAAATAGTCATATCACTGGCAAAAAGTGCAGATCCTGATGAGACGGCTCATCTGGATCTACACTTTTTGTTAGCCTATTTAGAGGTCTGTGGTGTTGAAAGGGTTAATTAAACTTTATAGTATGCATGTTTCTATTTGAATTGGTACAAAACGTTAATGGTAAGACAAACTTCGTTTTAAAAGAAGTCTCGAGGCAATTATAACGCTGTTTAAAACGTAAATATAACGCTGCTTTGAGTAGTGACGTCATGATAATTTAGTGACGTCGAGACAATTAATGCTACCATTTGGAGCCAAAATGAAAGTAGCAACGTTATTTATTAAAACGAGCTCGCTATGGTAATGTTATAAAAGGATCTTACATAAGTGGTGATTTCATACCATATTTTATGAAACTCGTTTTGGAATTTTATATTTTGGAACATTTATATATGGTACAAAATACGTTTCATAAAATATGGTATGAAATCAACCCTCGTGTAAGATCCTATATTTCGACAATTGATAAAACACTGTTCATCTTAATTTATCATATTTTGATGCAAGCTCAGTTCCTTCGATAATTTACCATTTTTGTCAATAATCTAGGTCACTAGGTCATGTTAAAGAAGAATCCTTGTAAACAGCCGCAGCAAACCTGATATTGACTAAAATACCTATGACTTGATGTATGTTAAATTTACACGAGCTTGCATTATTATTCATAAACCACCAAAAAGTCTTGTATTTCTAGACCGACCTACACCCTATATGGTCTTTATATGTGTGTGTCTGTGTGTGTGTGCGTGCGTGCGTGCGTGCGTGCGTGCGAGTGCATGTTGTGTGATATGCTGGAAATACTGGGTACAAGAGACCTTTGATGGCGTAAAAGTACAATTTCAATATCCTGTGTTACAATTTGATCTTTCCATGGATTTAAATCATTCAACTAATTCATCAAACTTATTCTGTATATTTTTGTATAATCACTGTTGAGAATAAAAAATTAAAATAGATAAAACTGTGGTTGGATTTGTTTCTCAAGAACTAAAACAGGTCCACATACTAGAAGGCAACACATGTCATATGGTCCACATATTAGACAGCAGCACATGTCATATGGTCCACATATTAGACAGCAGCACATGTCATATAGTCCACATACTAGACAGCAGCACATGTCATATGGTCCACATACTAGACAGCAACACATGTCATATGGTCCACATACTAGTAAGCAACACATGTCATATGGTCCACATACTAGTAAGCAACACATGTCATATGGTCCACATACTAGACAGCAACACATGTCATATGGTCCACATACTAGTAAGCAACACATCATATGGTCCACATACTAGACAGCAGCACATCTCATATGGTCCACATACTAGACAGCAGCACATGTCATATGGTCCACATACTAGACAGCAACACATGTCATATGGTCCACATACTAGTAAGCAACACATGTCATATGGTCCACATACTAGAAAGCAAGTTAAGCAACACATGTCATATGGTCCACATACTAGAAAGCAACACATGTCATATGGTCCACATACTAGAAAGCAAGTTAAGCAACACATGTCATATGGTCCACATACTAGAAAGCAACACATGTCATATGGTCCACATACTAGAAGGCAACATGTCATATGGTCCACATACTAGACAGCAGCACATGTCATATGGCCCACATACTAGAAGGCAACATGTCATATGGTCCACATACTAGACAGCAACACATGTCATATGGTCCACATACTAGACAGCAACACATGTCATATGGTCCACATACTAGTAAGCAACACATGTCATATGGTCCACATACTAGAAAGCAAGTTAAGCAACACATGTCATATGGTCCACATACTAGAAAGCAACACATGTCATATGGTCCACATACTAGAAGGCAACATGTCATATGGTCCACATACTAGGCAGCAGCACATGTCATATGGCCCACATACTAGAAGGCAACATGTCATATGGTCCACATACTAGTAAGCAACACATGTCATATGGTCCACATACTAGAAAGCAACACATGTCATATGGTCCACATACTAGAAAGCAACACGTGTCATATGGTCCACATACAACACATGTCATATGATCCACATACTAGTAAGCAACACATGTCATATGGTCCACATACTAGAAAGCAACACATGTCATATGGTCCACATACTAGACAGCAACACATGTCATATGGTCCACATACTAGAAAGCAACACATGTCATATGGTCCACATACTAGAAGGCAACATGTCATATGGTCCACATACTAGTAAGCAACACATGTCATATGGTCCACATACTAGTAAGCAACACATGTCATATGGTCCACATACTAGACAGCAGCACATGTCATATGGTCCACATACTAGAAGGCAACACGTCATATGGTCCACATACTAGAGAGCAGCACATGTCATATGATCGACATACTAGAAGGCAACACGTCATATGGTCCACATATTAGACAGCAGCACATGTCATATGGTCCACAAACTAGACAGCAGCACATGTCATATGATCCACATACTAGACAGCAGCACATGTCATATGGCCCACACACTAGAAAGCAACACATGTCATATGGTCCACATACTAGACAGCAGCACATGTCATATGGCCCACATACTAGAGAGCAACATGTCATATGGTCCACATACTAGACAGCAACACATGTCATATGGTCCACATACTAGTAAGCAACACATGTCATATGGTCCACATACTAGAAAGCAACACATGTCATATAGTCCACATACTAATAAGCAACACATGTCATATGCCCCACATACTAGAAAGCAACACATGTCATATGGTCCACATACTAGAAAGCAACACATGTCATATGGCCCACATACTAGAAGGCAACATGTCATATGGTCCACATACTAGACAGCAACACATGTCATATGGTCCACATACTAGACAGCAACACATGTCATATGGTCCACATACTAGACAGCAACACATGTCATATGGTCCACATACTAGACAGCAACACATGTCATATGGTCCACATACTAGTAAGCAACACATGTCATATGGTCCACATACTAGAAAGCAATAAGCAACACATGTCATATGGTCCACATACTAGAAAGCAACACATGTCATATGGTCCACATACTAGAAGGCAACATGTCATATGGTCCACATACTAGACAGCAGCACATGTCATATGGCCCACATACTAGAAGGCAACATGTCATATGGTCCACATACTAGACAGCAACACATGTCATATGGTCCACATACTAGTAAGCAACACATGTCATATGGTCCACATACTAGAAAGCAACACATGTCATATGGTCCACATACAACACATGTCATATGGTCCACATACTAGAAAGCAACACATGTCATATGGTCCACATACTAGACAGCAACACATGTCATATGGTCCACATACTAGTAAGCAACACATGTCATATGGTCCACATACTAGAAAGCAACACATGTCATATGGTCCACATACTAGACAGCAACACATGTCATATGGTCCACATACTAGTAAGCAACACATGTCATATGGTCCACATACTAGAAAGCAACACATGTCATATGGTCCACATACTAGAAGGCAACATGTCATATGGTCCACATACTAGTAAGCAACACATGTCATATGGTCCACATACTAGTAAGCAACACATGTCATATGGTCCACATACTAGACAGCAGCACATGTCATATGGTCCACATACTAGAAGGCAACACGTCATATGGTCCACATACTAGACAGCAGCACATGTCATATGATCCACATACTAGAAGGCAACACGTCATATGGTCCACATACTAGACAGCAACACATGTCATATGGTCCACATACTAGACAGCAGCACATGTCATATGGTCCACATACTAGACAGCAGCACATGTCATATGATCCACATACTAGACAGCAGCACATGTCATATGGCCCACACACTAGAAAGCAACACATGTCATATGGTCCACATACTAGACAGCAGCACATGTCATATGGCCCACATACTAAAGGGCAACATGTCATATGGTCCACATACTAGACAGCAACACATGTCATATGGTCCACATACTAGTAAGCAACACATGTCATATGGTCCACATACTAATAAGCAACACATGTCATATGCCCCACATACTAGAAAGCAACACATGTCATATGCCCCACATACTAATAAGCAACACATGTCATATGCCCCACATACTAATAAGCAACACATGTCATATGGTCCACATACTAATAAGCAACACATGTCATATGCCCACATACTAATAAGCAACACATGTCATATGCCCCACATACTAGAAAGCAACACATGTCATATGGTCCACATACAACACATGTCATATGGTCCACATACTAGAAAGCAACACATGTCATATGGTCCACATACTAGACAGCAACACATGTCATATGGTCCACATACTAGACAGCAACACATGTCATATGGTCCACATACTAGTAAGCAACACATGTCATATGGTCCACATACTAGAAAGCAACACATGTCATATGGTCCACATACTAGACAGCAACACATGTCATATGGTCCACATACTAGTAAGCAACACATGTCATATGGTCCACATACTAGAAAGCAACACATGTCATATGGTCCACATACTAGACAGCAACACATGTCATATGGTCCACATACTAGTAAGCAACACATGTCATATGGTCCACATACTAGAAAGCAACACATGTCATATGGTCCACATACTAGAAGGCAACATGTCATATGGTCCACATACTAGTAAGCAACACATGTCATATGGTCCACATACTAGTAAGCAACACATGTCATATGGTCCACATACTAGACAGCAGCACATGTCATATGGTCCACATACTAGAAGGCAACACGTCATATGGTCCACATACTAGACAGCAGCACATGTCATATGATCCACATACTAGAAGGCAACACGTCATATGGTCCACATACTAGACAGCAACACATGTCATATGGTCAATGGTCCACATACTAGACAGCAGCACATGTCATATGATCCACATACTAGACAGCAGCACATGTCATATGGTCCACACACTAGAAAGCAACACATGTCATATGGTCCACATACTAGACAGCAGCACATGTCATATGGCCCACATACTAGAGGGCAACATGTCATATGGTCCACATACTAGACAGCAACACATGTCATATGGTCCACATACTAGTAAGCAACACATGTCATATGGTCCACATACTAGAAAGCAACACATGTCATATAGTCCACATACTAATAAGCAACACATGTCATATGCCCCACATACTAGAAAGCAACACATGTCATATGCCCCACATACTAATAAGCAACACATATCATATGCCCCACATACTAATAAGCAACACATGTCATATGCCCCACATACTAGAAAGCAACACATGTCATATGGTCCACATACAACACATGTCATATGGTCCACATACTAGAAAGCAACACATGTCATATGGTCCACATACTAGACAGCAACACATGTCATATGGTCCACATACTAGACAGCAACACATGTCATATGGTCCACATACTAGTAAGCAACACATGTCATATGGTCCACATACTAATAAGCAACACATGTCATATGCCCCACATACTAGAAAGCAACACATGTCATATGCCCCACATACTAATAAGCAACACATGTCATATGCCCCACATACTAATAAGCAACACATGTCATATGGTCCACATACTAGAAAGCAACACATGTCATATGGTCCACATACTAGTAAGCAACACATGTCATATGGTCCACATACTAGAAAGCAACACATGTCATATGGTCCACATACTAGAAGGCAACATGTCATATGGTCCACATACTAGTAAGCAACACATGTCATATGGTCCACATACTAGTAAGCAACACATGTCATATGGTCCACATACTAGACAGCAGCACATGTCATATGGTCCACATACTAGAAGGCAACACGTCATATGGTCCACATACTAGACAGCAGCACATGTCATATGATCCACATACTAGAAGGCAACACGTCATATGGTCCACATACTAGACAGCAACACATGTCATATGGTCCACATACTAGACAGCAGCACATGTCATATGGTCCACATACTAGACAGCAGCACATGTCATATGATCCACATACTAGACAGCAGCACATGTCATATGGCCCACACACTAGAAAGCAACACATGTCATATGGTCCACATACTAGACAGCAGCACATGTCATATGGCCCACATACTAAAGGGCAACATGTCATATGGTCCACATACTAGACAGCAACACATGTCATATGGTCCACATACTAGTAAGCAACACATGTCATATGGTCCACATACTAATAAGCAACACATGTCATATGCCCCACATACTAGAAAGCAACACATGTCATATGCCCCACATACTAATAAGCAACACATGTCATATGCCCCACATACTAATAAGCAACACATGTCATATGGTCCACATACTAATAAGCAACACATGTCATATGCCCACATACTAATAAGCAACACATGTCATATGCCCCACATACTAGAAAGCAACACATGTCATATGGTCCACATACAACACATGTCATATGGTCCACATACTAGAAAGCAACACATGTCATATGGTCCACATACTAGACAGCAACACATGTCATATGGTCCACATACTAGACAGCAACACATGTCATATGGTCCACATACTAGTAAGCAACACATGTCATATGGTCCACATACTAGAAAGCAACACATGTCATATGGTCCACATACTAGACAGCAACACATGTCATATGGTCCACATACTAGTAAGCAACACATGTCATATGGTCCACATACTAGAAAGCAACACATGTCATATGGTCCACATACTAGACAGCAACACATGTCATATGGTCCACATACTAGTAAGCAACACATGTCATATGGTCCACATACTAGAAAGCAACACATGTCATATGGTCCACATACTAGAAGGCAACATGTCATATGGTCCACATACTAGTAAGCAACACATGTCATATGGTCCACATACTAGTAAGCAACACATGTCATATGGTCCACATACTAGACAGCAGCACATGTCATATGGTCCACATACTAGAAGGCAACACGTCATATGGTCCACATACTAGACAGCAGCACATGTCATATGATCCACATACTAGAAGGCAACACGTCATATGGTCCACATACTAGACAGCAACACATGTCATATGGTCAATGGTCCACATACTAGACAGCAGCACATGTCATATGATCCACATACTAGACAGCAGCACATGTCATATGGCCCACACACTAGAAAGCAACACATGTCATATGGTCCACATACTAGACAGCAGCACATGTCATATGGCCCACATACTAGAGGGCAACATGTCATATGGTCCACATACTAGACAGCAACACATGTCATATGGTCCACATACTAGTAAGCAACACATGTCATATGGTCCACATACTAGAAAGCAACACATGTCATATAGTCCACATACTAATAAGCAACACATGTCATATGCCCCACATACTAGAAAGCAACACATGTCATATGCCCCACATACTAATAAGCAACACATGTCATATGCCCCACATACTAATAAGCAACACATGTCATATGGTCCACATACTAATAAGCAACACATGTCATATGCCCACATACTAGAAAGCAACACATGTCATATGGTCCACATACTAGACAGCAACACATGTCATATGGTCCACATACTAGAAAGCAACACATGTCATATGGTCCACATACTAGACAGCAACACATGTCATATGGTCCACATACTAGAAAGCAACACATGTCATATGGTCCACATACTAGACAGCAACACATGTCATATGGTCCACATACTAGTAAGCAACACATGTCATATGGTCCACATACTAGAAAGCAACACATGTCATATGGTCCACATACTAGAAGGCAACATGTCATATGGTCCACATACTAGAAGGCAACACGTCATATGGTCCACATACTAGACAGCAGCACATGTCATATGATCCACATACTAGAAGGCAACACGTCATATGGTCCACATACTAGACAGCAACACATGTCATATGGTCATGGCCACATACTAGACAGCAGCACATGTCATATGGTCCACATACTAGACAGCAGCACATGTCATATGATCCACATACTAGACAGCAGCACATGTCATATGGCCCACACACTAGAAAGCAACACATGTCATATGGTCCACATACTAGACAGCAGCACATGTCATATGGCCCACATACTAGAGGGCAACATGTCATATGGTCCACATACTAGACAGCAACACATGTCATATGGTCCACATACTAGTAAGCAACACATGTCATATGGTCCACATACTAGAAAGCAACACATGTCATATAGTCCACATACTAATAAGCAACACATGTCATATGCCCCACATACTAGAAAGCAACACATGTCATATGCCCCACATACTAATAAGCAACACATATCATATGCCCCACATACTAATAAGCAACACATGTCATATGGTCCACATACTAATAAGCAACACATGTCATATGCCCCACATACTAATAAGCAACACATGTCATATGCCCCACATACTAGAAAGCAACACATGTCATATGGTCCACATACTAGAAAGCAACACATGTCATATGGTCCACATACTAGAAAGCAACACATGTCATATGGTCCACATACTAGAAAGCAACACATGTCATATGGTCCACATACTAGACAGCAACACATGTCATATGGTCCACATACTAGACAGCAACACATGTCATATGGTCCACATACTAGTAAGCAACACATGTCATATGGTCCACATACTAGAAAGCAACACATGTCATATGGTCCACATACTAGAAAGCAACACATGTCATATGGTCCACATACTAGTAAGCAACACATGTCATATGGTCCACATACTAGAAAGCAACACATGTCATATGGTCCACATACTAGAAGGCAACACGTCATATGGTCCACATACTAGACAGCAGCACATGTCATATGGTCCACATACTAGAAGGCAACACGTCATATGGTCCACATACTAGACAGCAACACATGTCATATGGTCCACATACTAGACAGCAGCACATGTCATATGGTCCACATACTAGACAGCAGCACATGTCATATGATCCACATACTAGACAGCAGCACATGTCATATGGCCCACACACTAGAAAGCAACACATGTCATATGGTCCACATACTAGACAGCAACACATGTCATATGGTCCACATACTAATAAGCAACACATGTCATATGCCCCACATACTAGAAAGCAACACATGTCATATGGTCCACATACTAGACAGCAGCACATGTCATATGGCCCACATACTAGAAGGCAACATGTCATATGGTCCACATACTAGACAGCAACACATGTCATATGGTCCACATACTAGTAAGCAACACATGTCATATGGTCCACATACTAGAAAGCAACACATGTCATATAGTCCACATACTAATAAGCAACACATGTCATATGCCCCACATACTAGAAAGCAACACATGTCATATGCCCCACATACTAATAAGCAACACATGTCATATGCCCCACATACTAGAAAGCAACACATGTCATATGCCCCACATACTAGAAAGCAACACATGTCATATGGTCCACATACAACACATGTCATATAGTCCACATACTAGAAAGGAACACATGTCATATGGTCCACATACTAGACAGCAACACATGTCATATGGTCCACATACTAGACAGCAACACATGTCATATGGTCCACATACTAGTAAGCAACACATGTCATATGGTCCACATACTAGAAAGCAACACATGTCATATGGTCCACATACTAGACAGCAACACATGTCATATGGTCCACATACTAGTAAGCAACACATGTCATATGGTCCACATACTAGAAAGCAACACATGTCATATGGTCCACATACTAGAAAGCAACACATGTCATATGGTCCACATACTAGAAGGCAACATGTCATATGGTCCACATACTAGACAGCAGCACATGTCATATGGCCCACATACTAGAAGGCAACATGTCATATGGTCCACATACTAGACAGCAACACATGTCATATGGTCCACATACTAGACAGCAGCACATGTCATATGGTCCACATACTAGACAGCAACACATGTCATATGGTCCACATACTAGTAAGCAACACATGTCATATGGTTCACATACTAGAAAGCAAGTTAAGCAACACATGTCATATGGTCCACATACTAGAAAGCAACACATGTCATATGGTCCACATACTAGAAGGCAACATGTCATATGGTCCACATACTAGAAAGCAGCACATGTCATATGGCCCACATACTAG
>CM026399.1:33219109-33247515 GCA_014843695.1 Archivesica marissinica
ATATGACACGTGTTGCTTTCTAGTATGTGGACCATATGACATGTGTTGCTTACTAGTATGTGGACCATATGACATGTGTTGCTGTCTAGTATGTGGACCATATGACATGTGTTGCTTTCTAGTATGTGGGCCATATGACATGTGTTGCTTACTAGTATGTGGACCATATGACATGTGTTGCTGTCTAGTATGTGGACCATATGACATGTGTTGCTTTCTAGTATGTGGACCATATGACATGTGTTGCTTACTAGTATGTGGACCATATGACATGTGTTGCTTTCTAGTGTGTGGGCCATATGACATGTGCTGCTGTCTAGTATGTGGATCATATGACATGTGCTGCTGTCTAGTATGTGGACCATATGACATGTGCTGCTGTCTAGCATGTGGACCATATGACCATATGACATGTGTTGCTGTCTAGTATGCGGACCATATGACGTGTTGCCTTCTAGTATGTGGACCATATGACATGTGCTGCTGTCTAGTATGTAGACCATATGACATGTGTTGCTTACTAGTATGTGGACCATATGACATGTGTTGCTTACTAGTATGTGGACCATATGACATGTTGCCTTCTAGTATGAGGACCATATGACATGTGTTGCTTTCTAGTATGTGGACCATATGACATGTGTTGCTTACTAGTATGTGGACCATATGACATGTGTTGCTGTCTAGTATGTGGACCATATGACATGTGTTGCTTTGTAGTATGTGGACCATATGATAAGTGTTGCTTACTAGTATGTGGACCATATGACATGTGTTGCTGTCTAGTATGTGGACCATATGACATGTGTTGCTTTCTAGTATGTGGACCATATGACATGTGTTGCTTACTAGTATGTGGACCATATGACATGTGTTGCTGTCTAGTATGTGGACCATATGACATGTGTTGCTGTCTAGTATGTGGACCATATGACATGTGTTGCTTTCTAGTATGTGGACCATATGACATGTGTTGTATGTGGACCATATGACATGTGTTGCTTTCTAGTATGTGGGGCATATGACATGTGTTGCTTATTAGTATGTGGGGCATATGACATGTGTTGCTTATTAGTATGTGGACCATATGACATGTGTTGCTTATTAGTATGTGGGGCATATGATATGTGTTGCTTATTAGTATGTGGAGCATATGACATGTGTTGCTTTCTAGTATGTGGGGCATATGACATGTGTTGCTTACTAGTATGTGGACTATATGACATGTGTTGCTTTCTAGTATGTGGACCATATGACATGTGTTGCTTACTAGTATGTGGACCATATGACATGTGTTGCTGTCTAGTATGTGGACCATATGACATGTGTTGCTTTCTAGTGTGTGGGCCATATGACATGTGCTGCTGTCTAGTATGTGGATCATATGACATGTGCTGCTGTCTAGTATGTGGACCATATGACATGTGCTGCTGTCTAGTATGTGGACCATATGACCATATGACATGTGTTGCTGTCTAGTATGTGGACCATATGACGTGTTGCCTTCTAGTATGTGGATCATATGACATGTGCTGCTGTCTAGTATGTGGACCATATGACGTGTTGCCTTCTAGTATGTGGACCATATGACATGTGCTGCTGTCTAGTATGTGGACCATATGACATGTGTTGCTTACTAGTATGTGGACCATATGACATGTGTTGCTTACTAGTATGTGGACCATATGACATGTTGCCTTCTAGTATGTGGACCATATGACATGTGTTGCTTTCTAGTATGTGGACCATATGACATGTGTTGCTTACTAGTATGTGGACCATATGACATGTGTTGCTGTCTAGTATGTGGACCATATGACATGTGTTGCTTTCTAGTATGTGGACCATATGACATGTGTTGCTTACTAGTATGTGGACCATATGACATGTGTTGCCTGTCTAGTATGTGGACCATATGACATGTGTTGCTTTCTAGTATGTGGACCATATGACATGTGTTGCTTATCTAGTATGTGGACCATATGACATGTGTGCTGTCTAGTATGTGGACCATATGACATGTGTTGCTTTCTAGTATGTGGACCATATGACATGTGTTGTATGTGGACCATATGACATGTTTGCTTCTAGTATGTGGGCCTATGACAGTGTTGCTTATTAGTATGTGGCATATGACATGTGTTGCTTATTAGTATGTGGACCATATGACATGTGTTGCTTATTAGTATGTGGGGCATATGACATGTGTTGCTTATTAGTATGTGGACCATATGACATGTGTTGCTTTCTAGTATGTGGACCATATGACATGTGTTGCTTACTAGTATGTGGACCATATGACATGTGTTGCTTTCTAGTATGTGGACCATATGACATGTTGCTGTCTAGTATGTGGACCATATGACATGTGCTGCTGTCTAGTATGTGGACCATATGACATGTGTTGCTGTCTAGTATGTGGGACCATATGACATGTGTTGCTGTCTAGTATGTGGACCATATGACGTGTTGCCTTCTAGTATGTGGACCATATGACATGTGCTGCTGTCTAGTATGTGACCATATGACATGTGTTGCTTCTAGTATGTGGACCATATGACATGTGTTGCTTACTAGTATGTGGACCATATGACGTGTTGCCTTCTAGTATGTGGACCATATGACATGTGTTGCTTTCTAGTATGTGGACCATATGACATGTGTTGCTTACTAGTATGTGGACCATATGACATGTGTTGCTGTCTAGTATGTGGACCATATGACATGTGTTGCTTTCTAGTATGTGGACCATATGACATGTGTTGCTTACTAGTATGTGGACCATATGACATGTGTTGCTGTCTAGTATGTGGACCATATGACATGTGTTGCTTTCTAGTATGTGGACCATATGACATGTGTTGCTTACTAGTATGTGGACCATATGACATGTGTTGCTTTCTAGTATGTGGACCATATGACATGTGTTGCTGTCTAGTATGTGGACCATATGACATGTGTTGCTTTCTAGTATGTGGACCATATGACATGTGTTGTATGTGGACCATATGACATGTGTTGCTTTCTAGTATGTGGACCATATGACATGTGTTGCTTACTAGTATGTGGACCATATGACATGTGTTGCTCTAGTATGTGGACCATATGACATGTTGCTTCTAGTATGTGGGCCATATGACATGTGTTGCTTCTAGTATGTGGACCATATGACATGTTGCTTCTAGTATGTGGACCATATGACATGTGTTGCTTTCTAGTATGTGGACCATATGACATGTGTTGTTGCTTTCTAGTATGTGGACCATATGACATGTGTTGCTTCTAGTATGTGGACCATATGACATGTGTTGCTGTCTAGTATGTGGACCATATGACATGTGTGCTGTCTAGTATGTGGACCATATGACATGTGCTGCTGTCTAGTATGTGGACCATATGACATGTGTTGCTGTCTAGTATGTGGACCATATGACATGTTGCCTTCTAGTATGTGGGCCATATGACATGTGCTGCTGTCTAGTATGTGGACCATATGACATGTTGCCTTCTAGTATGTGGACCATATGACATGTGTTGCTTTCTCGTATGTGGACCATATGACATGTGTTGCTTTCTAGTATGTGGACCATATGACATGTGTTGCTTATTAGTATGTGGGCATATGACATGTGTTGCTTATTAGTATGTGGACCATATGACATGTGTTGCTTATTAGTATGTGGGGCATATGACATGTGTTGCTTTCTAGTATGTGGGGCATATGACATGTGTTGCTTTCTAGTATGTGGACTATATGACATGTGTTGCTGTCTAGTATGTGGACCATATGACATGTTGCCCTCTAGTATGTGGGCCATATGACATGTGCTGCTGTCTAGTATGTGGACCATATGACATGTGTTGCTTTCTAGGGTGTGGGCCATATGACATGTGCTGCTGTCTAGTATGTGGATCATATGACATGTGCTGCTGTCTAGTATGTGGGCCATATGACATGTGCTGCTGTCTAGTATGTGGACCATATGACATGTGTTGCTGTCTAGTATGTGGACCATATGATGTGTTGCCTTCTAGTATGTGGATCATATGACATGTGCTGCTGTCTAGTTTGTGGATCATATGACATGTTGCCTTCTAGTATGTGGGCCATATGACATGTGCTGCTGTCTAGTATGTGGACCATATGACATGTTGCCTTCTAGTATGTGGACCATATGACATGTGTTGCTTTCTAGTATGTGGACCATATGACATGTGTTGCTTAACTTGTGCTAGGACCATATGACATGTGTTGCTTTCTAGTATGTGGACCATATGACATGTGTTGCTTAACTTGCTTTCTAGTATGTGAATCATATGACATGTGTTGCTTACTAGTATGTGGACCATATGACATGTGTTGCTGTCTAGTATGTGGACCATATGACATGTGCTGCTGTCTAGTATGTGGACCATATGACATGTGTTGCTGTCTAGTATGTGGACCATATGACATGTTGCCTTCTAGTATGTGGACCATATGACATGTGTTGCTTTCTAGTATGTGGACCATATGACATGTGTTGCTTTCTAGTATGTGGACCATATGACATGTGTTGCTTACTAGTATGCGGACCATATGACATGTGTTGCTGTCTAGTATGTGGACCATATGACATGTGTTGCTGTCTAGTATGTGGACCATATGACATGTGTTGCTTACTAGTATGTGGACCATATGACATGTGTTGCTGTCTAGTATGTGGACCATATGACATGTGTTGCTGTCTAGTATGTGGACCATATGACATGTGTTCCTTTCTAGTATGTGGACTATATGACATGTGTTGTATGTGGACCATATGACATGTGTTGCTTTCTAGTATGTGGGGCATATGACATGTGTTGCTTTCTAGTATGTGGGGCATATGACATGTGTTGCTTATTAGTATGTGGACCATATGACATGTGTTGCTTTCTAGTATGTGGACCATATGACATGTGTTGCTTACTAGTATGTGGACCATATGACATGTGTTGCTGTCTAGTATGTGGACCATATGACATGTGTTGCTGTCTAGTATGTGGACCATATGACATGTGTTGCTTTCTAGTATGTGGACCATATGACATGTGTTGCTGTCTAGTATGTGGACCATATGACATGTGTGCTGTCTAGTATGTGGACCATATGACATGTGTTGCTGTCTAGTATGTGGACCATATGACATGTTGCCTTCTAGTATGTGGGCCATATGACATGTGCTGCTGTCTAGTATGTGGACCATATGACATGTTGCCTTCTAGTATGTGGACCATATGACATGTGTTGCTTTCTAGTATGTGGACCATATGACATGTGTTGCTTTCTAGTATGTGGACCATATGACATGTGTTGCTTATTAGTATGTGGACCATATGACATGTGTTGCTTTCTAGTATGTGGACCATATGACATGTGTTGCTTACTAGTATGTGGACCATATGACATGTGTTGCTGTCTAGTATGTGGACCATATGACATGTGTTGCTTTCTAGTATGTGGGGCATATGACATGTGTTGCTTATTAGTATGTGGACCATATGACATGTGTTGCTGTCTAGTATGTGGACCATATGACATGTGTTGCTTTCTAATGTGTGGGCCATATGACATGTGCTGCTGTCTAGTATGTGGATCATATGACATGTGCTGCTGTCTAGTATGTGGACCATATGACATGTGTTGCTGTCTAGTGTGTGGACCATATGACATGTTGCCTTCTAGTATGTGGGCCATATGACATGTGCTGCTGTCTAGTATGTGGACCATATGACATGTTGCCTTCTAGTATGTGGACCATATGACATGTGTTGCTTTCTCGTATGTGGACCATATGACATGTGTTGCTTTCTAGTATGTGGACCATATGACATGTGTTGCTTATTAGTATGTGGGCATATGACATGTGTTGCTTATTAGTATGTGGACCATATGACATGTGTTGCTTATTAGTATGTGGGGCATATGACATGTGTTGCTTTCTAGTATGTGGGGCATATGACATGTGTTGCTTTCTAGTATGTGGGGCATATGACATGTGTTGCTTATTAGTATGTGGACTATATGACATGTGTTGCTGTCTAGTATGTGGACCATATGACATGTTGCCCTCTAGTATGTGGGCCATATGACATGTGCTGCTGTCTAGTATGTGGACCATATGACATGTGTTGCTTTCTAGGGTGTGGGCCATATGACATGTGCTGCTGTCTAGTATGTGGATCATATGACATGTGCTGCTGTCTAGTATGTGGGCCATATGACATGTGCTGCTGTCTAGTATGTGGACCATATGACATGTGTTGCTGTCTAGTATGTGGACCATATGATGTGTTGCCTTCTAGTATGTGGATCATATGACATGTGCTGCTGTCTAGTTTGTGGATCATATGACATGTTGCCTTCTAGTATGTGGGCCATATGACATGTGCTGCTGTCTAGTATGTGGACCATATGACATGTTGCCTTCTAGTATGTGGACCATATGACATGTGTTGCTTTCTAGTATGTGGACCATATGACATGTGTTGCTTAACTTGTGTTAGGACCATATGACATGTGTTGCTTTCTAGTATGTGGACCATATGACATGTGTTGCTTAACTTGCTTTCTAGTATGTGAATCATATGACATGTGTTGCTTACTAGTATGTGGACCATATGACATGTGTTGCTGTCTAGTATGTGGACCATATGACATGTGCTGCTGTCTAGTATGTGGACCATATGACATGTGTTGCTCTCTAGTATGTGGACCATATGACATGTTGCCTTCTAGTATGTGGGCCATATGACATGTGCTGCTGTCTAGTATGTGGACCATATGACATGTTGCCTTCTAGTATGTGGACCATATGACATGTGTTGCTTTCTAGTATGTGGACCATATGACATGTGTTGCTTTCTAGTATGTGGACCATATGACATGTGTTGCTTACTAGTATGCGGACCATATGACATGTGTTGCTGTCTAGTATGTGGACCATATGACATGTGTTGCTGTCTAGTATGTGGACCATATGACATGTGTTGCTTACTAGTATGTGGACCATATGACATGTGTTGCTGTCTAGTATGTGGACCATATGACATGTGTTGCTGTCTAGTATGTGGACCATATGACATGTGTTCCTTTCTAGTATGTGGACTATATGACATGTGTTGTATGTGGACCATATGACATGTGTTGCTTTCTAGTATGTGGGGCATATGACATGTGTTGCTTTCTAGTATGTGGGGCATATGACATGTGTTGCTTATTAGTATGTGGACTATATGACATGTGTTGCTTTCTAGTATGTGGACCATATGACATGTGTTGCTTACTAGTATGTGGACCATATGACATGTGTTGCTGTCTAGTATGTGGACCATATGACATGTGTTGCTTTCTAGTATGTGGGGCATATGACATGTGTTGCTTATTAGTATGTGGACCATATGACATGTGTTGCTGTCTAGTATGTGGACCATATGACATGTGTTGCTTTCTAATGTGTGGGCCATATGACATGTGCTGCTGTCTAGTATGTGGATCATATGACATGTGCTGCTGTCTAGTATGTGGACCATATGACATGTGTTGCTGTCTAGTGTGTGGACCATATGACATGTTGCCTTCTAGTATGTGGGCCATATGACATGTGCTGCTGTCTAGTATGTGGACCATATGACATGTTGCCTTCTAGTATGTGGACCATATGACATGTGTTGCTTTCTCGTATGTGGACCATATGACATGTGTTGCTTTCTAGTATGTGGACCATATGACATGTGTTGCTTATTAGTATGTGGGCATATGACATGTGTTGCTTATTAGTATGTGGACCATATGACATGTGTTGCTTATTAGTATGTGGGGCATATGACATGTGTTGCTTTCTAGTATGTGGGGCATATGACATGTGTTGCTTTCTAGTATGTGGGGCATATGACATGTGTTGCTTATTAGTATGTGGACTATATGACATGTGTTGCTGTCTAGTATGTGGACCATATGACATGTTGCCCTCTAGTATGTGGGCCATATGACATGTGCTGCTGTCTAGTATGTGGACCATATGACATGTGTTGCTTTCTAGGGTGTGGGCCATATGACATGTGCTGCTGTCTAGTATGTGGATCATATGACATGTGCTGCTGTCTAGTATGTGGGCCATATGACATGTGCTGCTGTCTAGTATGTGGACCATATGACATGTGTTGCTGTCTAGTATGTGGACCATATGATGTGTTGCCTTCTAGTATGTGGATCATATGACATGTGCTGCTGTCTAGTATGTGGACCATATGACATGTTGCCTTCTAGTATGTGGACCATATGACATGTGTTGCTTTCTAGTATGTGGACCATATGACATGTGTTGCTTAACTTGTGTTAGGACCATATGACATGTGTTGCTTCTAGTATGTGACCATATGACATGCTATGTGGACCATATGACATGTGTTGCTTCTAGTATGTGGACCATATGACATGTGTTGCTTTCTAGTATGTGGACCATATGACATGTGTTGCTTATAGTATGTGGACCATATGACATGTGTTGCTGTCTAGTATGTGGACCATATGACATGTTGCCCTCTAGTATGTGGGCCATATGACATGTGTTGCTGTCTAGTATGTGGACCATATGACATGTGTTGCTTCTAGTATGTGGGCCATATGACATGTGCTGCTGTCTAGTATGTGGACCATATGACATGTGTTGCTGTCTAGTATGTGGACCATATGACATGTGTTGCTTTCTAGTATGTGGACCATATGACATGTGTTGCTGTCTAGTATGTGGACCATATGACATGTGTTGCTGTCTAGTATGTGGACCATATGACATGTGTTGCTTTCTAGTATGTGGACCATATGACATGTGTTGTATGTGGACCATATGACATGTGTTGCTTACTAGTATGTGGACCATATGACATGTGCTGCTGTCTAGTATGTGGACCATATGACATGTTGCCTTCTAGTATGTGGACCATATGACATGTGTTGCTTTCTAGTATGTGGACCATATGACATGTGTTGTTTAACTTGCTTTCTAGTATGTGAACCATATGACATGTGTTGCTTACTAGTATGTGGACCATATGACATGTGTTGCTGTCTAGTATGTGGACCATATGACATGTGCTGCTGTCTAGTATGTGGACCATATGACATGTGTTGCTGTCTAGTATGTGGACCATATGACATGTTGCCTTCTAGTATGTGGGCCATATGACATGTGCTGCTGTCTAGTATGTGGACCATATGACATGTTGCCTTCTAGTATGTGGACCATATGACATGTGTTGCTTTCTAGTATGTGGACCATATGACATGTGTTGCTTTCTAGTATGTGGACCATATGACATGTGTTGCTTACTAGTATGTGGACCATATGACATGTGTTGCTGTCTAGTATGTGGACCATATGACATGTGTTGCTTTCTAGTATGTGGACCATATGACATGTGTTGCTTACTAGTATGTGGACCATATGACATGTGTTGCTGTCTAGTATGTGGACCATATGACATGTGTTGCTGTCTAGTATGTGGACCATATGACATGTGTTGCTTTCTAGTATGTGGACCATATGACATGTGTTGCTTTCTAGTATGTGGACCATATGACATGTGTTGCTTTCTAGTATGTGGGGCATATGACATGTGTTGCTTTCTAGTATGTGGGGCATATGACATGTGTTGCTTATTAGTATGTGGGGCATATGACATGTGTTGCTTTCTAGTATGTGGGGCATATGACATGTGTTGCTTATTAGTATGTGGACTATATGACATGTGTTGCTTTCTAGTATGTGGACCATATGACATGTGTTGCTTACTAGTATGTGGACCATATGACATGTGTTGCTGTCTAGTATGTGGACCATATGACATGTGTTGCTGTCTAGTATGTGGACCATATGACATGTGTTGCTGTCTAGTATGTGGACCATATGACATGTGTTGCTTTCTAGTATGTGGGGCATATGACATGTGTTGCTTTCTAGTATGTGGGGCATATGACATGTGTTGCTTATTAGTATGTGGGGCATATGACATGTGTTGCTTTCTAGTATGTGGACCATATGACATGTGTTGCTTTCTAGTATGTGGACCATATGACATGTGTTGCTTTCTAGTATGTGGACCATATGACATGTGTTGCTTACTAGTATGTGGCATATGACAGTGTTGCTTAGTATGTGACCATATGACATGTTGCTCTAGTATGTGGACATATGACATGTGTTGCTTTCTAGTATGTGGACATATGACATGTGTTGCTTTCTAGTATGTGGACCATATGACATGTGTTGCTGTCTAGTATGTGGACCATATGACATGTGTTGCTTTCTAGTATGTGGACCATATGACATGTGTTGTATGTGGACCATATGACATGTGTTGCTTTCTAGTATGTGGGGCATATGACATGTGTTGCTTATTAGTATGTGGGCATATGACATGTGTTGCTTATTAGTATGTGGACCATATGACATGTGTTGCTTATTAGTATGTGGGGCATATGACATGTGTTGCTTATTAGTATGTGGGGCATATGACATGTGTTGCTTTCTAGTATGTGGGGCATATGACATGTGTTGCTGATTAGTATGTGGACTATATGACATGTGTTGCTTTCTAGTATGTGGACCATATGACATGTGTTGCTTACTAGTATGTGGACCATATGACATGTTAGCCATATGACATGTGCTGCTGTCTAGTATGTGGACCATATGACATGTGTTGCTTTCTAGTGTGTGGGCCATATGACATGTGCTGCTGTCTAGTATGTGGATCATATGTCATGTGCTGCTGTCTAGTATGTGGACCATATGACATGTGCTGCTGTCTAGTATGTGGACCATATGACATGTGTTGCTGTCTAGTATGTGGACCATATGACGTGTTGCCTTCTAGTATGTGGATCATATGACATGTGCTGCTGTCTAGTATGTGGACCATATGACATGTGTTGCTGTCTAGTATGTGGACCATATGATGTGTTGCCTTCTAGTATGTGGACCATATGACATGTGTTGCTGTCTAGTATGTGGACCATATGACATGTGTTGCTTTCTAGTATGTGGACAATATGACATGTGTTGCTTACTAGTATGTGGACCATATGACATGTGTTGCTGTCTAGTATGTGGACCATATGACATGTGTTGCTGTCTAGTATGTGGACCATATGACATGTGTTGCTTTCTAGTATGTGGACCATATGACATGTGTTGCTTTCTAGTATGTGGGGCATATGACATGTGTTGCTTATTAGTATGTGGGGCATATGACATGTGTTGCTTATTAGTATGTGGCAAACAAGGACATATGACATGTGTTGCTTATTAGTATGTGGGGCATATGACATGTGTTGCTTTCTAGTATGTGGGGCATATGACATGTGTTGCTTATTAGTATGTGGACTATATGACATGTGTTGCTTTCTAGTATGTGGACCATATGACATGTGTTGCTTATGTCTAGTATGTGACCATATGACATGTGTTGCTTACTAGTATGTGGACCATATGACATGTGTTGCTGTCTAGTATGTGGACCATATGACATGTGTGCTTTCTAGTATGTGGACCATATGACATGTGTTGCTTCTAGTATGTGGACCATATGACATGTTGCTTTCTAGTATGTGGGCCATATGACATGTGCTGCTGTCTAGTATGTGGACCATATGACATGTTGCCTTCTAGTATGTGGACCATATGACATGTGTTGCTTTCTAGTATGTGGACCATATGACATGTGTTGCTTTCTAGTATGTGGACCATATGACATGTGTTGCTTACTAGTATGTGGACCATATGACATGTGTTGCTGTCTAGTATGTGGACCATATGACATGTGTTGCTGTCTAGTATGTGGACCATATGACATGTGTTGCTGTCTAGTATGTGGACCATATGACATGTGTTGCTTTCTAGTATGTGGACCATATGACATGTGTTGTATGTGGACCATATGACATGTGTTGCTTTCTAGTATGTGGGGCATGACATTTGCTTTCTAGTATGTGGGGCATATGACATGTGTTGCTTATTAGTATGTGGACTATATGACATGTGTTGCTTTCTAGTATGTGGACCATATGACATGTGTTGCTTACTAGTATGTGGACCATATGACATGTGTTGCTGTCTAGTATGTGGACCATATGACATGTGTTGCTTTCTAGTATGTGGGGCATATGACATGTGTTGCTTATTAGTATGTGGACCATATGACATGTGTTGCAGTCTAGTATGTGGACCATATGACATGTGTTGCTTTCTAATGTGTGGGCCATATGACATGTGCTGCTGTCTAGTATGTGGATCATATGACATGTGCTGCTGTCTAGTATGTGGACCATATGACATGTGTTGCTGTCTAGTGTGTGGACCATATGACATGTTGCCTTCTAGTATGTGGGCCATATGACATGTGCTGCTGTCTAGTATGTGGACCATATGACATGTTGCCTTCTAGTATGTGGACCATATGACATGTGTTGCTTTCTCGTATGTGGACCATATGACATGTGTTGCTTTCTAGTATGTGGACCATATGACATGTGTTGCTTATTAGTATGTGGGCATATGACATGTGTTGCTTATTAGTATGTGGACCATATGACATGTGTTGCTTATTAGTATGTGGGGCATATGACATGTGTTGCTTTCTAGTATGTGGGCATATGACATGTGTTGCTTTCTAGTATGTGGGGCATATGACATGTGTTGCTTATTAGTATGTGGACCATATGACATGTGTTGCTGTCTAGTATGTGGACCATATGACATGTTGCCCTCTAGTATGTGGGCCATATGACATGTGCTGCTGTCTAGTATGTGGACCATATGACATGTGTTGCTTTCTAGGGTGTGGGCCATATGACATGTGCTGCTGTCTAGTATGTGGATCATATGACATGTGCTGCTGTCTAGTATGTGGGCCATATGACATGTGCTGCTGTCTAGTATGTGGACCATATGACATGTGTTGCTGTCTAGTATGTGGACCATATGATGTGTTGCCTTCTAGTATGTGGATCATATGACATGTGCTGCTGTCTAGTTTGTGGATCATATGACATGTTGCCTTCTAGTATGTGGGCCATATGACATGTGCTGCTGTCTAGTATGTGGACCATATGACATGTTGCCTTCTAGTATGTGGACCATATGACATGTGTTGCTTTCTAGTATGTGGACCATATGACATGTGTTGCTTAACTTGTGTTAGGACCATATGACATGTGTTGCTTTCTAGTATGTGGACCATATGACATGTGTTGCTTAACTTGCTTTCTAGTATGTGAATCATATGACATGTGTTGCTTACTAGTATGTGGACCATATGACATGTGTTGCTGTCTAGTATGTGGACCATATGACATGTGCTGCTGTCTAGTATGTGGACCATATGACATGTGTTGCTCTCTAGTATGTGGACCATATGACATGTTGCCTTCTAGTATGTGGGCCATATGACATGTGCTGCTGTCTAGTATGTGGACCATATGACATGTTGCCTTCTAGTATGTGGACCATATGACATGTGTTGCTTTCTAGTATGTGGACCATATGACATGTGTTGCTTTCTAGTATGTGGACCATATGACATGTGTTGCTTACTAGTATGCGGACCATATGACATGTGTTGCTGTCTAGTATGTGGACCATATGACATGTGTTGCTGTCTAGTATGTGGACCATATGACATGTGTTGCTTACTAGTATGTGGACCATATGACATGTGTTGCTGTCTAGTATGTGGACCATATGACATGTGTTGCTGTCTAGTATGTGGACCATATGACATGTGTTCCTTTCTAGTATGTGGACTATATGACATGTGTTGTATGTGGACCATATGACATGTGTTGCTTTCTAGTATGTGGGGCATATGACATGTGTTGCTTTCTAGTATGTGGGGCATATGACATGTGTTGCTTATTAGTATGTGGACCATATGACATGTGTTGCTTTCTAGTATGTGGACCATATGACATGTGTTGCTTATAGTATGTGGACCATATGACATGTGTTGCGTCTAGTATGTGGACCATATGACATGTGTTGCTTTCTAGTATGTGGACCATATGACATGTGTTGCTTACTAGTATGTGGACCATATGACATGTGTTGCTGTCTAGTATGTGGACCATATGACATGTGCTGCTGTCTAGTATGTGGACCATATGACATGTGCTGCTGTCTAGTATGTGGACCATATGACATGTGTTGCTGTCTAGTGTGTGGACCATATGACATGTTGCCTTCTAGTATGTGGGCCATATGACATGTGCTGCTGTCTAGTATGTGGACCATATGACATGTTGCCTTCTAGTATGTGGACCATATGACATGTGTTGCTTTCTCGTATGTGGACCATATGACATGTGTTGCTTTCTAGTATGTGGACCATATGACATGTGTTGCTTATTAGTATGTGGGCATATGACATGTGTTGCTTATTAGTATGTGGACCATATGACATGTGTTGCTTATTAGTATGTGGGGCATATGACATGTGTTGCTTTCTAGTATGTGGGGCATATGACATGTGTTGCTTTCTAGTATGTGGGGCATATGACATGTGTTGCTTATTAGTATGTGGACTATATGACATGTGTTGCTGTCTAGTATGTGGACCATATGACATGTTGCCCTCTAGTATGTGGGCCATATGACATGTGCTGCTGTCTAGTATGTGGACCATATGACATGTGTTGCTTTCTAGGGTGTGGGCCATATGACATGTGCTGCTGTCTAGTATGTGGATCATATGACATGTGCTGCTGTCTAGTATGTGGACCATATGACATGTGTTGCTGTCTAGTATGTGGACCATATGATGTGTTGCCTTCTAGTATGTGGATCATATGACATGTGCTGCTGTCTAGTTTGTGGATCATATGACATGTTGCCTTCTAGTATGTGGGCCATATGACATGTGCTGCTGTCTAGTATGTGGACCATATGACATGTTGCCTTCTAGTATGTGGACCATATGACATGTGTTGCTTTCTAGTATGTGGACCATATGACATGTGTTGCTTAACTTGTGTTAGGACCATATGACATGTGTTGCTTTCTAGTATGTGGACCATATGACATGTGTTGCTCTCTAGTATGTGGGGCATATGACATGTGTTGCTTATTAGTATGTGGACTATATGACATGTGTTGCTGTCTAGTATGTGGACCATATGACATGTTGCCCTCTAGTATGTGGGCCATATGACATGTGCTGCTGTCTAGTATGTGGACCATATGACATGTGTTGCTTTCTAGGGTGTGGGCCATATGACATGTGCTGCTGTCTAGTATGTGGATCATATGACATGTGTGCTTCTAGTATGTGGCCATATGACATGTGCTGCTGTCTAGTATGTGGACCATATGACATGTGTTGCTGTCTAGTATGTGGACCATATGATGTGTTGCCTTCTAGTATGTGGATCATATGACATGTGCTGCTGTCTAGTTTGTGGATCATATGACATGTTGCCTTCTAGTATGTGGGCCATATGACATGTGCTGCTGTCTAGTATGTGGACCATATGACATGTTGCCTTCTAGTATGTGGACCATATGACATGTGTTGCTTTCTAGTATGTGGACCATATGACATGTGTTGCTTATTAGTATGTGGACCATATGACATGTGTTGCTTTCTAGTATGTGGACCATATGACATGTGTTGCTTAACTTGCTTTCTAGTATGTGAATCATATGACATGTGTTGCTTACTAGTATGTGGACCATATGACATGTGTTGCTGTCTAGTATGTGGACCATATGACATGTGCTGCTGTCCAGTATGTGGACCATATGACATGTGTTGCTCTCTAGTATGTGGACCATATGACATGTTGCCTTCTAGTATGTGGGCCATATGACATGTGCTGCTGTCTAGTATGTGGACCATATGACATGTTGCCTTCTAGTATGTGGACCATATGACATGTGTTGCTTTCTAGTATGTGGACCATATGACATGTGTTGCTTTCTAGTATGTGGACCATATGACATGTGTTGCTTACTAGTATGTGGACCATATGACATGTGTTGCTGTCTAGTATGTGGACCATATGACATGTGTTGCTGTCTAGTATGTGGACCATATGACATGTGTTGCTTACTAGTATGTGGACCATATGACATGTGTTGCTGTCTAGTATGTGGACCATATGACATGTGTTGCTGTCTAGTATGTGGACCATATGACATGTGTTCCTTTCTAGTATGTGGACTATATGACATGTGTTGTATGTGGACCATATGACATGTGTTGCTTTCTAGTATGTGGGGCATATGACATGTGTTGCTTTCTAGTATGTGGGGCATATGACATGTGTTGCTTATTAGTATGTGGACTATATGACATGTGTTGCGTTCTAGTATGTGGACCATATGACATGTGTTGCTTACTAGTATGTGGACCATATGACATGTGTTGCTGTCTAGTATGTGGACCATATGACATGTGTTGCTGTCTAGTATGTGGACCATATGACATGTGTTGCTTTCTAATGTGTGGGCCATATGACATGTGCTGCTGTCTAGTATGTGGATCATATGACATGTGCTGCTGTCTAGTATGTGGACCATATGACATGTGTTGCTGTCTAGTGTGTGGACCATATGACATGTTGCCTTCTAGTATGTGGGCCATATGACATGTGCTGCTGTCTAGTATGTGGACCATATGACATGTTGCCTTCTAGTATGTGGACCATATGACATGTGTTGCTTTCTCGTATGTGGACCATATGACATGTGTTGCTTTCTAGTATGTGGACCATATGACATGTGTTGCTTATTAGTATGTGGGCATATGACATGTGTTGCTTATTAGTATGTGGACCATATGACATGTGTTGCTTATTAGTATGTGGGGCATATGACATGTGTTGCTTTCTAGTATGTGGGGCATATGACATGTGTTGCTTTCTAGTATGTGGGGCATATGACATGTGTTGCTTATTAGTATGTGGACTATATGACATGTGTTGCTGTCTAGTATGTGGACCATATGACATGTTGCCCTCTAGTATGTGGGCCATATGACATGTGCTGCTGTCTAGTATGTGGACCATATGACATGTGTTGCTTTCTAGGGTGTGGGCCATATGACATGTGCTGCTGTCTAGTATGTGGATCATATGACATGTGCTGCTGTCTAGTATGTGGGCCATATGACATGTGCTGCTGTCTAGTATGTGGACCATATGACATGTGTTGCTGTCTAGTATGTGGACCATATGATGTGTTGCCTTCTAGTATGTGGATCATATGACATGTGCTGCTGTCTAGTTTGTGGATCATATGACATGTTGCCTTCTAGTATGTGGGCCATATGACATGTGCTGCTGTCTAGTATGTGGACCATATGACATGTTGCCTTCTAGTATGTGGACCATATGACATGTGTTGCTTTCTAGTATGTGGACCATATGACATGTGTTGCTTAACTTGTGCTAGGACCATATGACATGTGTTGCTTTCTAGTATGTGGACCATATGACATGTGTTGCTTAACTTGCTTTCTAGTATGTGAATCATATGACATGTGTTGCTTACTAGTATGTGGACCATATGACATGTGTTGCTGTCTAGTATGTGGACCATATGACATGTGCTGCTGTCTAGTATGTGGACCATATGACATGTGTTGCTCTCTAGTATGTGGACCATATGACATGTTGCCTTCTAGTATGTGGGCCATATGACATGTGCTGCTGTCTAGTATGTGGACCATATGACATGTTGCCTTCTAGTATGTGGACCATATGACATGTGTTGCTTTCTAGTATGTGGACCATATGACATGTGTTGCTTTCTAGTATGTGGACCATATGACATGTGTTGCTTACTAGTATGCGGACCATATGACATGTGTTGCTGTCTAGTATGTGGACCATATGACATGTGTTGCTGTCTAGTATGTGGACCATATGACATGTGTTGCTTACTAGTATGTGGACCATATGACATGTGTTGCTGTCTAGTATGTGGACCATATGACATGTGTTGCTGTCTAGTATGTGGACCATATGACATGTGTTCCTTTCTAGTATGTGGACTATATGACATGTGTTGTATGTGGACCATATGACATGTGTTGCTTTCTAGTATGTGGGGCATATGACATGTGTTGCTTTCTAGTATGTGGGGCATATGACATGTGTTGCTTATTAGTATGTGGACTATATGACATGTGTTGCTTTCTAGTATGTGGACCATATGACATGTGTTGCTTACTAGTATGTGGACCATATGACATGTGTTGCTGTCTAGTATGTGGACCATATGACATGTGTTGCTTTCTAGTATGTGGGGCATATGACATGTGTTGCTTATTAGTATGTGGACCATATGACATGTGTTGCTGTCTAGTATGTGGACCATATGACATGTGTTGCTTTCTAGTGTGTGGGCCATATGACATGTGCTGCTGTCTAGTATGTGGATCATATGACATGTGCTGCTGTCTAGTATGTGGACCATATGACATGTGCTGCTGTCTAGTATGTGGACCATATGACATGTGTTGCTGTCTAGTATGTGGACCATATGACGTGTTGCCTTCTAGTATGTGGATCATATGACATGTGCTGCTGTCTAGTATGTGGACCATATGACGTGTTGCCTTCTAGTATGTGGACCATATGACATGTGCTGCTGTCTAGTATGTGGACCATATGACATGTGTTGCTTACTAGTATGTGGACCATATGACATGTGTTGCTTACTAGTATGTGGACCATATGACATGTTGCCTTCTAGTATGTGGACCATATGACATGTGTTGCTTTCTAGTATGTGGACCATATGACATGTGTTGCTTACTAGTATGTGGACCATATGACATGTGTTGCTGTCTAGTATGTGGACCATATGACATGTGTTGCTTTCTAGTATGTGGACCATATGACATGTGTTGCTTACTAGTATGTGGACCATATGACATGTGTTGCTGTCTAGTATGTGGACCATATGACATGTGTTGCTGTCTAGTATGTGGACCATATGACATGTGTTGTATGTGGACCATATGACATGTGTTGCTTTCTAGTATGTGGACCATATGACATGTGTTGCTTACTAGTATGTGGACCATATGACATGTGTTGCTGTCTAGTATGTGGACCATATGACATGTTGCCTTCTAGTATGTGGGCCATATGACATGTGCTGCTGTCTAGTATGTGGACCATATGACATGTTGCCTTCTAGTATGTGGACCATATGACATGTGTTGCTTTCTAGTATGTGGACCATATGACATGTGTTGCTTAACTTGCTTTCTAGTATGTGAACCATATGACATGTGTTGCTTACTAGTATGTGGACCATATGACATGTGTTGCTGTCTAGTATGTGGACCATATGACATGTGCTGCTGTCTAGTATGTGGACCATATGACATGTGTTGCTGTCTAGTATGTGGACCATATGACATGTGTTGCTGTCTAGTATGTGGACCATATGACATGTTGCCTTCTAGTATGTGGGCCATATGACATGTGCTGCTGTCTAGTATGTGGACCATATGACATGTTGCCTTCTAGTATGTGGACCATATGACATGTGTTGCTTTCTAGTATGTGGACCATATGACATGTGTTGCTTTCTAGTATGTGGACCATATGACATGTGTTGCTTACTAGTATGTGGACCATATGACATGTGTTGCTGTCTAGTATGTGGACCATATGACATGTGTTGCTTTCTAGTATGTGGACCATATGACATGTGTTGCTTACTAGTATGTGGACCATATGACATGTGTTGCTGTCTAGTATGTGGACCATATGACATGTGTTGCTGTCTAGTATGTGGACCATATGACATGTGTTGTATGTGGACCATATGACATGTGTTGCTTTCTAGTATGTGGGGCATATGACATGTGTTGCTTTCTAGTATGTGGGGCATATGACATGTGTTGCTTATTAGTATGTGGGGCATATGACATGTGTTGCTTTCTAGTATGTGGGGCATATGACATGTGTTGCTTATTAGTATGTGGACTATATGACATGTGTTGCTTTCTAGTATGTGGACCATATGACATGTGTTGCTTACTAGTATGTGGACCATATGACATGTGTTGCTGTCTAGTATGTGGACCATATGACATGTTGCCTTCTAGTATGTGGGCCATATGACATGTGCTGCTGTCTAGTATGTGGACCATATGACATGTGTTGCTTTCTAGTATGTGGGGCATATGACATGTGTTGCTTATTAGTATGTGGACCATATGACATGTGTTGCTGTCTAGTATGTGGACCATATGACATGTGTTGCTTTCTAGTGTGTGGGCCATATGACATGTGCTGCTGTCTAGTATGTGGATCATATGACATGTGCTGCTGTCTAGTATGTGGACCATATGACATGTGCTGCTGTCTAGTATGTGGACCATATGACATGTGTTGCTGTCTAGTATGTGGACCATATGACGTGTTGCCTTCTAGTATGTGGATCATATGACATGTGCTGCTGTCTAGTATGTGGACCATATGACGTGTTGCCTTCTAGTATGTGGACCATATGACATGTGCTGCTGTCTAGTATGTGGACCATATGACATGTGTTGCTTACTAGTATGTGGACCATATGACATGTGTTGCTTACTAGTATGTGGACCATATGACGTGTTGCCTTCTAGTATGTGGACCATATGACATGTGTTGCTGTCTAGTATGTGGACCATATGACATGTGTTGCTTTCTAGTATATGGACCATATGACATGTGTTGTATGTGGACCATATGACATGTGTTGCTTTCTAGTATGTGGGGCATATGACATTTGTTGCTTATTAGTATGTGGGGCATATGACATGTGTTGCTTATTAGTATGTGGACCATATGACATGTGTTGCTTATTAGTATGTGGGGCATATGATATGTGTTGCTTATTAGTATATGGGGCATATGACATGTGTTGCTGTCTAGTATGTGGGGCATATGACATGTGTTGCTTATTAGTATGTGGACTATATGACATGTGTTGCTTTCTAGTATGTGGACCATATGACATGTGTTGCTTACTAGTATGTGGACCATATGACATGTGTTGCTGTCTAGTATGTGGACCATATGACATGTGTTGCTGTCTAGTATGTGGACCATATGACATGTGTTGCTTTCTAGTATGTGGACCATATGACATGTGTTGCTGTCTAGTATGTGGACCATATGACATGTTGCCTTCTAGTATGTGGGCCATATGACATGTGCTGCTGTCTAGTATGTGGACCATATGACATGTTGCCTTCTAGTATGTGGACCATATGACATGTGTTGCTTTCTAGTATGTGGACCATATGACATGTGTTGCTTTCTAGTATGTGGACCATATGACATGTGTTGCTTACTAGTATGTGGACCATATGACATGTGTTGCTGTCTAGTATGTGGACCATATGACATGTGTTGCTTTCTAGTATGTGGACCATATGACATGTGTTGCTTACTAGTATGTGGACCATATGACATGTGTTGCTGTCTAGTATGTGGACCATATGACATGTGTTGCTTTCTAGTATGTGGACCATATGACATGTGTTGCTTACTAGTATGTGGACCATATGACATGTGTTGCTGTCTAGTATGTGGACCATATGACATGTGTTGCTGTCTAGTATGTGGACCATATGACATGTGTTGCTTTCTAGTATGTGGACCATATGACATGTGTTGTATGTGGACCATATGACATGTGTTGCTTTCTAGTATGTGGACATATGACATGTGTTGCTTATAGTATGGGGATATGACATGTGTTGCTTATTAGTATGTGGACCATATGACATGTGTTGCTTACTAGTATGTGGGGCATATGACATGTGTTGCTTATTAGTATGTGGGCATATGACATGTGTGCTTTCTAGTATGTGGGGCATATGACATGTGTTGCTTATTAGTATGTGGACCATATGACATGTGTTGCTTTCTAGTATGTGGACCATATGACATGTGTTGCTTTCTAGTATGTGGACCATATGACATGTGTTGCTGTCTAGTATGTGGACCATATGACATGTGTTGCTGTCTAGTATGTGGACCATATGACATGTGTTGCTGTCTAGTATGTGGACCATATGACATGTGTTGCTGTCTAGTATGTGGACCATATGACATGTTGCCTTCTAGTATGTGGGCCATATGACATGTGCTGCTGTCTAGTATGTGGACCATATGACATGTTGCCTTCTAGTATGTGGACCATATGACATGTGTTGCTTTCTAGTATGTGGACCATATGACATGTGTTGCTTTCTAGTATGTGGACCATATGACATGTGTTGCTTACTAGTATGTGGACCATATGACATGTGTTGCTGTCTAGTATGTGGACCATATGACATGTGTTGCTTTCTAGTATGTGGACCATATGACATGTGTTGCTTACTAGTATGTGGACCATATGACATGTGTTGCTGTCTAGTATGTGGACCATATGACATGTGTTGCTGTCTAGTATGTGGACCATATGACATGTGTTCCTTTCTAGTATGTGGACTATATGACATGTGTTGTATGTGGACCATATGACATGTGTTGCTTTCTAGTATGTGGGGCATATGACATGTGTTGCTTTCTAGTATGTGGGGCATATGACATGTGTTGCTTATTAGTATGTGGGGCATATGACATGTGTTGCTTTCTAGTATGTGGGGCATATGACATGTGTTGCTTATTAGTATGTGGACTATATGACATGTGTTGCTTTCTAGTATGTGGACCATATGACATGTGTTGCTTACTAGTATGTGGACCATATGACATGTGTTGCTGTCTAGTATGTGGACCATATGACATGTTGCCTTCTAGTATGTGGGCCATATGACATGTGCTGCTGTCTAGTATGTGGACCATATGACATGTGTTGCTTTCTAGTATGTGGGGCATATGACATGTGTTGCTTATTAGTATGTGGACCATATGACATGTGTTGCTGTCTAGTATGTGGACCATATGACATGTGTTGCTTTCTAGTGTGTGGGCCATATGACATGTGCTGCTGTCTAGTATGTGGATCATATGACATGTGCTGCTGTCTAGTATGTGGACCATATGACATGTGCTGCTGTCTAGTATGTGGACCATATGACATGTGTTGCTGTCTAGTATGTGGACCATATGACGTGTTGCCTTCTAGTATGTGGATCATATGACATGTGCTGCTGTCTAATATGTGGACCATATGACGTGTTGCCTTCTAGTATGTGGACCATATGACATGTGCTGCTTTCTAGTATGTGGACCATATGACATGTGTTGCTTACTAGTATGTGGACCATATGACATGTGTTGCTTTCTAGTATGTGGACCATATGACATGTGTTGCTTTCTAGTATGTGGACCATATGACATGTGTTGCTTACTAGTATGTGGACCATATGACATGTGTTGCTGTCTAGTATGTGGACCATATGACATGTGTTGCTTTCTAGTATGTGGACCATATGACATGTGTTGCTTTCTAGTATGTGGACCATATGACATGTGTTGCTTTCTAGTATGTGGACCATATGACATGTGTTGCTTTCTAGTATGTGGGGCATATGACATGTGTTGCTTTCTAGTATGTGGGGCATATGACATGTGTTGCTTATAGTATGTGGACCATATGACATGTGTTGCTTACTAGTATGTGGACCATATGACATGTGTTGCTTATTAGTATGTGGGGCATATGATATGTGTTGCTTATTAGTATGTGGGGCATATGACATGTGTTGCTTTCTAGTATGTGGGGCATATGACATGTGTTGCTTATTAGTATGTGGACTATATGACATGTGTTGCTTTCTAGTATGTGGACCATATGACATGTGTTGCTTACTAGTATGTGGACCATATGACATGTGTTGCTGTCTAGTATGTGGACCATATGACATGTTGCCCTCTAGTATGTGGGCCATATGACATGTGCTGCTGTCTAGTATGTGGACCATATGACATGTGTTGCTTTCTAGTGTGTGGGCCATATGACATGTGCTGCTGTCTAGTATGTGGATCATATGACATGTGCTGCTGTCTAGTATGTGGACCATATGACATGTGCTGCTGTCTAGTATGTGGACCATATGACCATATGACATGTGTTGCTGTCTAGTATGTGGACCATATGACGTGTTGCCTTCTAGTATGTGGACCATATGACATGTGCTGCTGTCTAGTATGTGGACCATATGACATGTGTTGCTTACTAGTATGTGGACCATATGACATGTGTTGCTTACTAGTATGTGGACCATATGACATGTTGCCTTCTAGTATGTGGACCATATGACATGTGTTGCTTTCTAGTATGTGGACCATATGACATGTGTTGCTTACTAGTATGTGGACCATATGACATGTGTTGCTGTCTAGTATGTGGACCATATGACATGTGTTGCTTTCTAGTATGTGGACCATATGACATGTGTTGCTTACTAGTATGTGGACCATATGACATGTGTTGCTGTCTAGTATGTGGACCATATGACATGTGTTGCTTTCTAGTATGTGGACCATATGACATGTGTTGCTTACTAGTATGTGGACCATATGACATGTGTTGCTGTCTAGTATGTGGACCATATGACATGTGTTGCTGTCTAGTATGTGGACCATATGACATGTGTTGCTTTCTAGTATGTGGACCATATGACATGTGTTGTATGTGGACCATATGACATGTGTTGCTTTCTAGTATGTGGGGCATATGACATGTGTTGCTTATTAGTATGTGGGCATATGACATGTGTTGCTTATTAGTATGTGGACCATATGACATGTGTTGCTTATTAGTATGTGGGGCATATGACATGTGTTGCTTATTAGTATGTGGGGCATATGACATGTGTTGCTTTCTAGTATGTGGGGCATATGACATGTGTTGCTTATTAGTATGTGGACCATATGACATGTGTTGCTTTCTAGTATGTGGACCATATGACATGTGCTGCTGTCTAGTATGTGGACCATATGACATGTTGCCTTCTAGTATGTGGACCATATGACATGTGTTGCTTTCTAGTATGTGGACCATATGACATGTGTTGCTTTCTAGTATGTGGACCATATGACATGTGTTGCTTACTAGTATGTGGACCATATGACATGTGTTGCTGTCTAGTATGTGGACCATATGACATGTGTTGCTTTCTAGTATGTGGACCATATGACATGTGTTGCTTTCTAGTATGTGGACCATATGACATGTGTTGTATGTGGACCATATGACATGTGTTGCTTTCTAGTATGTGGGGCATATGACATGTGTTGCTTACTAGTATGTGGCCATATGACATGTGTTGCTTACTAGTATGTGGACCATATGACATGTGTTGCTTTCTAGTATGTGGGCCATATGACATGTGTTGCTTTCTAGTATGTGGACCATATGACATGTGTTGCTTTCTAGTATGTGGGCCATATGACATGTGTTGCTTACTAGTATGTGGACCATATGACATGTGTTGCTTTCTAGTATGTGGACCATATGACATGTGTTGCTTACTAGTATGTGGACCATATGACATGTGTTGCTGTCTAGTATGTGGACCATATGACATGTGTTGCTTTCTAGTATGTGGACCATATGACATGTGTTGCTTACTAGTATGTGGACCATATGACATGTGTTGCTTTCTAGTATGTGGACCATATGACATGTGTTGTATGTGGACCATATGACATGTGTTGCTGTCTAGTATGTGGACCATATGACATGTTGTAGTGGACCATATGACATGTTTGCTTTCTAGTATGTGGGGCATATGACATGTGTTGCTTATTAGTATGTGGGCATATGACATGTTTGCTTTTAGTATGTGGACCATATGACATGTGTTGCTTACTAGTATGTGGGGCATATGACATGTGTTGCTTATTAGTATGTGGACCATATGACATGTGTTGCTTTCTAGTATGTGGGGCATATGACATGTGTTGCTTATTAGTATGTGGACCATATGACATGTGTTGCTTTCTAGTATGTGGACCATATGACAGTGTTGCTTTCTAGTATGTGGACCATATGACATGTGCTGCTGTCTAGTATGTGGACATATGACATGTGTGCTTTCTAGTATGTGGACCATATGACATGTGTTGCTTTCTAGTATGTGGACCATATGACATGTGTTGCTGTCTAGTATGTGGACCATATGACATGTGTTGCTTTCTAGTATGTGGACCATATGACATGTGTTGCTGTCTAGTATGTGGACCATATGACATGTTGCCTTCTAGTATGTGGACCATATGACATGTGCTGCTGTCTAGTATGTGGACCATATGACATGTTGCCTTCTAGTATGTGGACCATATGACATGTGTTGCTTTCTAGTATGTGGACCATATGACATGTGTTGCTTTCTAGTATGTGGACCATATGACATGTGTTGTATGTGGACCATATGACATGTGTTGCTTTCTAGTATGTGGGGCATATGACATGTGTTGCTTATTAGTATGTGGGGCATATGACATGTGTTGCTTATTAGTATGTGGGGCATATGACATGTGTTGCTTTCTAGTATGTGGGCCATATGACATGTGTTGCTTTCTAGTATGTGGACCATATGACATGTGTTGCTTACTAGTATGTGGACCATATGACATGTGTTGCTGTCTAGTATGTGGACCATATGACATGTTGCCCTCTAGTATGTGGGCCATATGACATGTGTTGCTGTCTAGTATGTGGACCATATGACATGTGTTGCTTTCTAGTGTGTGGGCCATATGACATGTGCTGCTGTCTAGTATGTGGATCATATGACATGTGCTGCTGTCTAGTATGTGGACCATATGACCATATGACATGTGTTGCTGTCTAGTATGTGGACCATATGACGTGTTGCCTTCTAGTATGTGGATCATATGACATGTGCTGCTGTCTAGTATGTGGACCATATGACGTGTTGCCTTCTAGTATGTGGACCATATGACATGTGCTGCTGTCTAGTATGTGGACCATATGACATGTGTTGCTTACTAGTATGTGGACCATATGACATGTGTTGCTTACTAGTATGTGGACCATATGACATGTTGCCTTCTAGTATGTGGACCATATGACATGTGTTGCTTTCTAGTATGTGGACCATATGACATGTGTTGCTTACTAGTATGTGGACCATATGACATGTGTTGCTGTCTAGTATGTGGACCATATGACATGTGTTGCTTTCTAGTATGTGGACCATATGACATGTGTTGCTTACTAGTATGTGGACCATATGACATGTGTTGCTGTCTAGTATGTGGACCATATGACATGTGTTGCTTTCTAGTATGTGGACCATATGACATGTGTTGCTTACTAGTATGTGGACCATACGACATGTGTTGCTGTCTAGTATGTGGACCATATGACATGTGTTGCTGTCTAGTATGTGGACCATATGACATGTGTTGCTTTCTAGTATGTGGACCATATGACATGTGTTGTATGTGGACCATATGACATGTGTTGCTTTCTAGTATGTGGGGCATATGACATGTGTTGCTTATTAGTATGTGGGCATATGACATGTGTTGCTTATTAGTATGTGGACCATATGACATGTGTTGCTTATTAGTATGTGGGGCATATGACATGTGTTGCTTATTAGTATGTGGGGCATATGACATGTGTTGCTTTCTAGTATGTGGGGCATATGACATGTGTTGCTTATTAGTATGTGGACCATATGACATGTGTTGCTTACTAGTATGTGGACCATATGACATGTGTTGCTGTCTAGTATGTGGACCATATGACATGTTGCCCTTTAGTATGTGGGCCATATGACATGTGCTGCTGTCTAGTATGTGGACCATATGACATGTGTTGCTTTCTAGTGTGTGGGCCATATGACATGTGCTGCTGTCTAGTATGTGGATCATATGACATGTGCTGCTGTCTAGTATGTGGGACCATATGACATGTGCTGCTGTCTAGTATGTGGACCATATGACGTGTTGCCTTCTAGTATGTGGATCATATGACATGTGCTGCTGTCTAGTATGTGGACCATATGACGTGTTGCCTTCTAGTATGTGGACCATATGACATGTGCTGCTGTCTAGTATGTGGACCATATGACATGTGTTGCTTACTAGTATGTGGACCATATGACATGTGTTGCTTACTAGTATGTGGACCATATGACATGTTGCCTTCTAGTATGTGGACCATATGACATGTGTTGCTTTCTAGTATGTGGACCATATGACATGTGTTGCTTACTAGTATGTGGACCATATGACATGTGTTGCTGTCTAGTATGTGGACCATATGACATGTGTTGCTTTCTAGTATGTGGACCATATGACATGTGTTGCTTACTAGTATGTGGACCATATGACATGTGTTGCTGTCTAGTATGTGGACCATATGACATGTGTTGCTTTCTAGTAT
>CM026399.1:33256963-33386757 GCA_014843695.1 Archivesica marissinica
TCATATGGTCCACATACTAGACAGCAACACATGTCATATGGTCCACATACTAGACAGCAACACATGTCATATGGTCCACATACTAGTAAGCAACACATGTCATATGGTCCACATACTAGAAAGCAACACATGTCATATGGTCCACATACTAGAAAGCAACACATGTCATATGGTCCACATACTAGAAAGCAACATGTCATATGGTCCACATACTAGAAAGCAACATGTCATATGGTCCACATACTAGAAGCAAACATGTCATATAGTCCACATACTAGAAGCAACACATGTCATATGGTCCACATACTAGAAAGCAACACATGTCATATGGTCCACATACTAGAAGCAACACATCATATGGTCCACATACTAGACAGCATCACATGTCATATGATCCACATACTAGAAGGCAACACGTCATATGGTCCACATACTAGACAGCAACACATGTCATATGGTCCACATACTAGACAGCAGCACATGTCATATGGTCCACATACTAGACAGCAGCACATGTCATATGATCCACATACTAGACAGCAACACATGTCATATGGCCCACACACTAGAAAGCAACACATGTCATATGGTCCACATACTAGACAGCACACATGTCATATGGCCCACATACTAGAAGAGCAACATGTCATATGGTCCACATACTAGACAGCAACACATGTCATATGGTCCACATACTAGAAGCAACACATGTCATATGGTCCACATACTAGAAAGCAACACATGTCATATGGTCCACATACTAGAAGCAACACATGTCATATGCCCCACATACTAATAAGCAACACATGTCATATGCCCCACATACTAATAAGCAACACATGTCATATGCCCCACATACTAATAAGCAACACATGTCATATGCCCACATACTAAAAGCAACACATGTCATATGGTCCACATACTAGAAAGCAACACATGTCATATGGTCCACATACTAGAAAGCAACATGTCATATGGTCCACATACTAGACAGCAACACATGTCATATGGCCCACATACTAGAAAGCAACATGTCATATGGTCCACATACTAGTAAGCAACACATGTCATATGGTCCACATACTAGAAAGCAACACATGTCATATGGTCCACATACTAGAAAGCAACACATGTCATATGGTCCACATACAACACATGTCATATGGTCCACATACTAGAAAGCAACACATGTCATATGGTCCACATACTAGAAAGCAACACATGTCATATGGTCCACATACTAGAAAGCAACACATGTCATATGGTCCACATACTAGAAAGCAACACATGTCATATGGTCCACATACTAGAAGGCAACATGTCATATGGTCCACATACTAGTAAGCAACACATGTCATATGGTCCACATACTAGTAAGCAACACATGTCATATGGTCCACATACTAGACAGCAGCACATGTCATATGGTCCACATACTAGAAGGCAACACGTCATATGGTCCACATACTAGACAGCAGCACATGTCATATGATCCACATACTAGAAGGCAACACGTCATATGGTCCACATACTAGACAGCAGCACATGTCATATGGTCCACATACTAGACAGCAGCACATGTCATATGATCCACATACTAGACAGCAGCACATGTCATATGGCCCACACACTAGAAAGCAACACATGTCATATGGTCCACATACTAGACAGCAGCACATGTCATATGGCCCACATACTAGAGAGCAACATGTCATATGGTCCACATACTAGACAGCAACACATGTCATATGGTCCACATACTAGTAAGCAACACATGTCATATGGTCCACATACTAGAAAGCAACACATGTCATATAGTCCACATACTAATAAGCAACACATGTCATATGCCCCACATACTAGAAAGCAACACATGTCATATGCCCCACATACTAGAAAGCAACACATGTCATATGGTCCACATACAACACATGTCATATGGTCCACATACTAGAAAGCAACACATGTCATATGGTCCACATACTAGAAAGCAACACATGTCATATGGTCCACATACTAGACAGCAACACATGTCATATGGTCCACATACTAGTAAGCAACACATGTCATATGGTCCACATACTAGAAAGCAACACATGTCATATGGTCCACATACTAGACAGCAACACATGTCATATGGTCCACATACTAGTAAGCAACACATGTCATATGGTCCACATACTAGAAAGCAACACATGTCATATGGTCCACATACTAGAAGGCAACACGTCATATGGTCCACATACTAGACAGCAACACATGTCATATGGTCCACATACTAGACAGCAACACATGTCATATGGTCCACATACTAGACAGCAGCACATGTCATATGATCCACATACTAGACAGCAGCACATGTCATATGGCCCACACACTAGAAAGCAACACATGTCATATGGTCCACATACTAGACAGCAACACATGTCATATGGTCCACATACTAATAAGCAACACATGTCATATGGCCCACATACTAGAAAGCAACACATGTCATATGGTCCACATACTAGACAGCAGCACATGTCATATGGTCCACATACTAGAAGGCAACATGTCATATGGTCCACATACTAGACAGCAACACATGTCATATGGTCCACATACTAGTAAGCAACACATGTCATATGGTCCACATACTAGAAAGCAACACATGTCATATAGTCCACATACTAAAAAGCAACACATGTCATATGCCCCACATACTAGAAAGCAACACATGTCATATGCCCCACATACTAGAAAGCAACACATGTCATATGCCCCACATACTAGAAAGCAACACATGTCATATGGTCCACATACTAGAAAGACACATGTCATATGGTCCACATACTAGAAAGCAACACATGTCATATGGTCCACATACTAACAACACATGTCATATGGTCCACATACTAGAAAGCAACACATGTCATATGGTCCAACCACATACTAGAAGCAACACATGTCATATGGTCCACATACTAGAAAGCAACACATGTCATATGGTCCACATACAACAACATGTCATATGGTCCACATACTAGAAAGCCACATGTCATATGGTCCACATACTAGTAAGCAACACATGTCATATGGTCCACATACTAGAAAGCAACACATGTCATATGGTCCACATACTAGACAGCAACACATGTCATATGGTCCACATACTAGTAAGCAACACATGTCATATGGTCCACATACTAGAAAGCAACACATGTCATATGGTCCACATACTAGAAAGCAACACATGTCATATGGTCCACATACTAGAAGGCAACATGTCATATGGTCCACATACTAGACAGCAGCACATGTCATATGGCCCACATACTAGAAGGCAACATGTCATATGGTCCACATACTAGACAGCAACACATGTCATATGGTCCACATACTAGACAGCAGCACATGTCATATGGTCCACATACTAGACAGCAACACATGTCATATGGTCCACATACTAGTAAGCAACACATGTCATATGGTTCACATACTAGAAAGCAAGTTAAACAACACATGTCATATGGTCCACATACTAGAAAGCAACACATGTCATATGGTCCACATACTAGAAGGCAACATGTCATATGGTCCACATACTAGACAGCAGCACATGTCATATGGCCCACATACTAGAAGTCAACATGTCATATGGTCCACATACTAGACAGCAACACATGTCATATGGTCCACATACTAGTAAGCAACACATGTCATATGGTCCACATACTAGAAAGCAACACATGTCATATGGTCCACATACAAGACATGTCATATGGTCCACATACTAGAAAGCAACACATGTCATATGGTCCACATACTAGACAGCAATACATGTCATATGGTCCACATACTAGACAGCAACACATGTCATATGGTCCATATACTAGTAAGCAACACATGTCATATGGTCCACATACTAGAAAGCAACACATGTCATATGGTCCACATACTAGACAGCAACACATGTCATATGGTCCACATACTAGTAAGCAACACATGTCATATGGTCCACATACTAGAAAGCAACACATGTCATATGGTCCACATACTAGAAGGCAACATGTCATATGGTCCACATACTAGTAAGCAACACATGTCATATGGTCCACATACTAGTAAGCAACACATGTCATATGGTCCACATACTAGACAGCAGCACATGTCATATGGTCCACATACTAGAAGGCAACACGTCATATGGTCCACATACTAGACAGCAGCACATGTCATATGATCCACATACTAGAAGGCAACACGTCATATGGTCCACATACTAGACAGCAACACATGTCATATGGTCCACATACTAGACAGCAGCACATGTCATATGATCCACATACTAGACAGCAGCACATGTCATATGGCCCACACACTAGAAAGCAACACATGTCATATGGTCCACATACTAGACAGCAGCACATGTCATATGGCCCACATACTAAAGGGCAACATGTCATATGGTCCACATACTAGACAGCAACACATGTCATATGGTCCACATACTAGTAAGCAACACATGTCATATGGTCCACATACTAATAAGCAACACATGTCATATGCCCCACATACTAGAAAGCAACACATGTCATATGCCCCACATACTAATAAGCAACACATGTCATATGCCCCACATACTAATAAGCAACACATGTCATATGGTCCACATACTAATAAGCAACACATGTCATAGGCCCACATACTAATAAGCAACACATGTCATATGCCCCACATACTAGAAAGCAACACATGTCATATGGTCCACATACAACACATGTCATATGGTCCACATACTAGAAAGCAACACATGTCATATGGTCCACATACTAGACAGCAACACATGTCATATGGTCCACATACTAGACAGCAACACATGTCATATGGTCCACATACTAGTAAGCAACACATGTCATATGGTCCACATACTAGAAAGCAACACATGTCATATGGTCCACATACTAGACAGCAACACATGTCATATGGTCCACATACTAGTAAGCAACACATGTCATATGGTCCACATACTAGAAAGCAACACATGTCATATGGTCCACATACTAGACAGCAACACATGTCATATGGTCCACATACTAGTAAGCAACACATGTCATATGGTCCACATACTAGAAAGCAACACATGTCATATGGTCCACATACTAGAAGGCAACATGTCATATGGTCCACATACTAGTAAGCAACACATGTCATATGGTCCACATACTAGTAAGCAACACATGTCATATGGTCCACATACTAGACAGCAGCACATGTCATATGGTCCACATACTAGAAGGCAACACGTCATATGGTCCACATACTAGACAGCAGCACATGTCATATGATCCACATACTAGAAGGCAACACGTCATATGGTCCACATACTAGACAGCAACACATAATGGTCATATGGTCCACATACTAGACAGCAGCACATGTCATATGATCCACATACTAGACAGCAGCACATGTCATATGGCCCACACACTAGAAAGCAACACATGTCATATGGTCCACATACTAGACAGCAGCACATGTCATATGGCCCACATACTAGAGGGCAACATGTCATATGGTCCACATACTAGACAGCAACACATGTCATATGGTCCACATACTAGTAAGCAACACATGTCATATGGTCCACATACTAGAAAGCAACACATGTCATATGCCCCACATACTAGAAAGCAACACATGTCATATGCCCCACATACTAATAAGCAACACATGTCATATGCCCCACATACTAATAAGCAACACATGTCATATGCCCCACATACTAGAAAGCAACACATGTCATATGGTCCACATACAACACATGTCATATGGTCCACATACTAGAAAGCAACACATGTCATATGGTCCACATACTAGAAAGCAACACATGTCATATGGTCCACATACTAGAAAGCAACACATGTCATATGGTCCACATACTAGACAGCAACACATGTCATATGGTCCACATACTAGAAGCAACAGAGCACACATGTCATATGTCCACATACTAGAGCAACACTCATATGGTCCACATACTAGACAGCAACACATGTCATATGGTCCACATACTAGACAGCAACACATGTCATATGGTCCACATACTAGACAGCACACATGTCATATGGTCCACATACTAGAAAGCAACACATGTCATATGGTCCACATACTAGAAAGCAACACATGTCATATGGTCCACATACTAGAAAGCAACACATGTCATATGGTCCACATACTAATAAGCAACACATGTCATATGCCCACATACTAGAAAGCAACACATGTCATATGGTCCACATACTAATAAGCAACACATGTCATATGGTCCACATACTAGTAAGCAACACATGTCATATGGTCCACATACTAGAAAGCAACACATGTCATATGCCCACATACTAATAAGCAACACATGTCATATGCCCCACATACTAGAAAGCAACACATGTCATATCCACATACTAGAAAGCAACACATGTCATATGCCACAACAACACAAAGTCCACATACTAGAAAGCAACACATGTCATATGGTCCACATACTAGAAAGCAACACATGTCATATGGTCCACATACTAGAAAGCAACACATGTCATATGGTCCACATACTAGACAGCAACACATGTCATATGGTCCACATACTAGAAAGCAACACATGTCATATGGTCCACATACTAGAAAGCAACACATGTCATATAGTCCACATACTAATAAGCAACACATGTCATATGCCCCACATACTAGAAAGCAACACATGTCATATGCCCCACATACTAATAAGCAACACATGTCATATGCCCCACATACTAATAAGCAACACATGTCATATGGTCCACATACTAAAGCAACACATGTCATATGCCCACATACTAATAAGCAACACATGTCATATGCCCCACATACTAGAAAGCAACACATGTCATATGGTCCACATACAACACATGTCATATGGTCCACATACTAGACAGCAACACATGTCATATGGTCCACATACTAGACAGCAACACATGTCATATGGTCCACATACTAGACAGCAACACATGTCATATGGTCCACATACTAGAAAGCAACACATGTCATATGGTCCACATACTAGAAAGCAACACATGTCATATGGTCCACATACTAGAAAGCAACACATGTCATATGGTCCACATACTAGAAAGCAACATGTCATATGGTCCACATACTAGACAGCAACACATGTCATATGGTCCACATACTAGAAAGCAACACATGTCATATGGTCCACATACTAATAAGCAACACATGTCATATGCCCCACATACTAGAAAGCAACACATGTCATATGCCCCACATACTAATAAGCAACACATGTCATATGCCCCACATACTAATAAGCAACACATGTCATATGGTCCACATACTAATAAGCAACACATGTCATATGCCCACATACTAATAAGCAACACATGTCATATGCCCCACATACTAGAAAGCAACACATGTCATATGGTCCACATACAACACATGTCATATGGTCCACATACTAGAAAGCAACACATGTCATATGGTCCACATACTAGACAGCAACACATGTCATATGGTTCACATACTAGTAAGCAACACATGTCATATGGTCCACATACTAGAAAGCAACACATGTCATATGGTCCACATACTAGACAGCAACACATGTCATATGGTCCACATACTAGTAAGCAACACATGTCATATGGTCCACATACTAGAAAGCAACACATGTCATATGGTCCACATACTAGACAGCAACACATGTCATATGGTCCACATACTAGTAAGCAACACATGTCATATGGTCCACATACTAGAAAGCAACACATGTCATATGGTCCACATACTAGACAGCAACACATGTCATATGGTCCACATACTAGTAAGCAACACATGTCATATGGTCCACATACTAGAAAGCAACACATGTCATATGGTCCACATACTAGAAGGCAACATGTCATATGGTCCACATACTAGTAAGCAACACATGTCATATGGTCCACATACTAGTAAGCAACACATGTCATATGGTCCACATACTAGACAGCAGCACATGTCATATGGTCCACATACTAGAAGGCAACACGTCATATGGTCCACATACTAGACAGCAACACATGTCATATGGTCATATGGTCCACATACTAGACAGCAGCACATGTCATATGGTCCACATACTAGACAGCAGCACATGTCATATGATCCACATACTAGACAGCAGCACATGTCATATGGCCCACACACTAGAAAGCAACACATGTCATATGGTCCACATACTAGACAGCAGCACATGTCATATGGCCCACATACTAGAGGGCAACATGTCATATGGTCCACATACTAGACAGCAACACATGTCATATGGTCCACATACTAGTAAGCAACACATGTCATATGGTCCACATACTAGAAAGCAACACATGTCATATAGTCCACATACTAGACAGCAACACATGTCATATGCCCCACATACTAGAAAGCAACACATGTCATATGCCCCACATACTAATAAGCAACACATATCATATGCCCCACATACTAATAAGCAACACATGTCATATGGTCCACATACTAATAAGCAACACATGTCATATGCCCCACATACTAATAAGCAACACATGTCATATGCCCCACATACTAGTAAGCAACACATGTCATATGGTCCACATACTAGAAAGCAACACATGTCATATAGTCCACATACTAATAAGCAACACATGTCATATGCCCCACATACTAGAAAGCAACACATGTCATATGCCCCACATACTAATAAGCAACACATATCATATGTCCCACATACTAATAAGCAACACATGTCATATGCCCCACATACTAATAAGCAACACATGTCATATGCCCCACATACTAGAAAGCAACACATGTCATATGGTCCACATACTAGAAAGCAACACATGTCATATGGTCCACATACTAGACAGCAACACATGTCATATGGTCCACATACTAGACAGCAACACATGTCATATGGTCCACATACTAGTAAGCAACACATGTCATATGGTCCACATACTAGAAAGCAACACATGTCATATGGTCCACATACTAGAAAGCAACACATGTCATATGGTCCACATACTAGTAAGCAACACATGTCATATGGTCCACATACTAGAAAGCAACACATGTCATATGGTCCACATACTAGAAAGCAACACATGTCATATGGTCCACATACTAGAAAGCAACACATGTCATATGGTCCACATACTAGAAAGCAACACATGTCATATGGTCCACATACTAGAAAGCAACACATGTCATATGGTCCACATACTAGAGGCAACACGTCATATGGTCCACATACTAGACAGCAACACATGTCATATGGTCCACATACTAGACAGCAGCACATGTCATATGGTCCACATACTAGAAAGCAACACGTCATATGGTCCACATACTAGACAGCAGCACATGTCATATGGTCCACATACTAGACAGCAGCACATGTCATATGGCCCACATACTAGAAAGCAACACATGTCATATGGTCCACATACTAGACAGCAACACATGTCATATGGTCCACATACTAGTAAGCAACACATGTCATATGGTCCACATACTAGAAAGCAACACATGTCATATGGTCCACATACTAGAAAGCAACACATGTCATATGGCCCACATACTAGAAGCAACATTCATATGGTCCACATACTAGAAAGCAACACATGTCATATGGTCCACATACTAATAAGCAACACATGTCATATGCCCCACATACTAAAAAGCAACACATGTCATATGGTCCACATACTAATAAGCAACACATGTCATATGCCCCACATACTAGAAAGCAACACATGTCATATGCCCCACATACTAGAAAGCAACACATGTCATATGGTCCACATACAACACATGTCATATGGTCCACATACTAGAAAGCAACACATGTCATATGGTCCACATACTAGAAAGCAACACATGTCATATGGTCCACATACTAGACAGCAACACATGTCATATGGTCCACATACTAGTAAGCAACACATGTCATATGGTCCACATACTAGAAAGCAACACATGTCATATGGTCCACATACTAGACAGCAACACATGTCATATGGTCCACATACTAGTAAGCAACACATGTCATATGGTCCACATACTAGAAAGCAACACATGTCATATGGTCCACATACTAGAAGGCAACATGTCATATGGTCCACATACTAGTAAGCAACACATGTCATATGGTCCACATACTAGTAAGCAACACATGTCATATGGTCCACATACTAGACAGCAGCACATGTCATATGGTCCACATACTAGAAGGCAACACGTCATATGGTCCACATACTAGACAGCAGCACATGTCATATGATCCACATACTAGAAGGCAACACGTCATATGGTCCACATACTAGACAGCAACACATAGTCATATGGTCCACATACTAGACAGCAGCACATGTCATATGGTCCACATACTAGACAGCAGCACATGTCATATGATCCACATACTAGACAGCAGCACATGTCATATGGCCCACACACTAGAAAGCAACACATGTCATATGGTCCACATACTAGACAGCAGCACATGTCATATGGTCCACATACTAGACAGCAGCACATGTCATATGATCCACATACTAGACAGCAGCACATGTCATATGGCCCACACACTAGAAAGCAACACATGTCATATGGCCCACATACTAGAGGGCAACATGTCATATGGTCCACATACTAGACAGCAACACATGTCATATGGTCCACATACTAGTAAGCAACACATGTCATATGGTCCACATACTAGAAAGCAACACATGTCATATAGTCCACATACTAGACAGCAACACATGTCATATGCCCCACATACTAGAAAGCAACACATGTCATATGCCCCACATACTAATAAGCAACACATATCATATGCCCCACATACTAATAAGCAACACATGTCATATGGTCCACATACTAATAAGCAACACATGTCATATGGTCCACATACTAGAAAGCAACACATGTCATATAGTCCACATACTAATAAGCAACACATGTCATATGCCCCACATACTAATAAGCAACACATGTCATATGCCCCACATACTAGAAAGCAACACATGTCATATGGTCCACATACTAGAAAGCAACACATGTCATATGGTCCACATACTAGACAGCAACACATGTCATATGGTCCACATACTAGACAGCAACACATGTCATATGGTCCACATACTAGTAAGCAACACATGTCATATGGTCCACATACTAGAAAGCAACACATGTCATATGGTCCACATACTAGACAGCAACACATGTCATATGGTCCACATACTAGTAAGCAACACATGTCATATGGTCCACATACTAGAAAGCAACACATGTCATATGGTCCACATACTAGAAGGCAACACGTCATATGGTCCACATACTAGTAAGCAACACATGTCATATGGTCCACATACTAGTAAGCAACACATGTCATATGGTCCACATACTAGACAGCAGCACATGTCATATGGTCCACATACTAGAAGGCAACACGTCATATGGTCCACATATTAGACAGCAGCACATGTCATATGATCCACATACTAGAAGGCAACACGTCATATGGTCCACATACTAGACAGCAACACATGTCATATGGTCCACATACTAGACAGCAGCACATGTCATATGGTCCACATACTAGACAGCAGCACATGTCATATGATCCACATACTAGACAGCAGCACATGTCATATGGCCCACACACTAGAAAGCAACACATGTCATATGGTCCACATACTAGACAGCAGCACATGTCATATGGCCCACATACTAGAGGGCAACATGTCATATGGTCCACATACTAGTAAGCAACACATGTCATATGGTCCACATACTAGAAAGCAACACATGTCATATGGTCCACATACTAGACAGCAACACATGTCATATGGTCCACATACTAGTAAGCAACACATGTCATATGGTCCACATACTAGAAGGCAACACGTCATATGGTCCACATACTAGTAAGCAACACATGTCATATTGTCCACATACTAGTAAGCAACACATGTTATATGGTCCACATACAAGACAGCAGCACATGTCATATGGTCCACATACTAGAAGGCAACACGTCATATGGTCCACATACTAGACAGCAGCACATGTCATATGATCCACATACTAGAAGGCAACACGTCATATGGTCCACATACTAGACAGCAACACATGTCATATGGTCCACATACTAGACAGCAGCACATGTCATATGGTCCACATACTAGACAGCAGCACATGTCATATGATCCACATACTAGACAGCAGCACATGTCATATGGCCCACACACTAGAAAGCAACACATGTCATATGGTCCACATACTAGACAGCAGCACATGTCATATGGCCCACACACTAGAAAGCAACACATGTCATATGGTCCACATACTAGACAGCAGCACATGTCATATGCCCCACATACTAATAAGCAACACATGTCATATGCCCCACATACTAGAAAGCAACACATGTCATATGGTCCACATACTAGAAAGCAACACATGTCATATGACCTGCACACTAGTAAACATGATGAAATATAAAGACACAAGGGCTAGGATAAGTCGTTTATTTACTTTACATTAAAATACCATACATTTAATATCCCTCGTCGCAAAACAATCGCAATGTTGTAATGCTACAGAAATGTGAAAAGGGCCCCTCTGAGTGGTTACAGTCGTGACTTCAAATCGCTTGCCCCTCACTGCTGTGAGTTTAAATCTCAATGGTGAGAGTGCTGAATTGCTTGCAGAAGGTTGGTGGTTCTACACAGATTACCACCATAGCATGAAATACTCCATGGAGGGGCACTTGCAGTCTTCCTCCTTTTAAACAAAGATATGTGGAAACCAATCTAACAGGATAATTCTCTCAAACACGCAGTCTGTGCATCACAACGGCAAAATTCTTTAAACAAGTATAGAGTTTATGGCGCAACAACACAATTCCGTTTATCTGGCAACGAATACACCAGTAATGTCTGCTATAGGAATTCTGATATCTCTGATAACAAATCAAATATAAATTTTCATAAAAATAAATAGATAATAAATAAATATTAAACACCATCTGTTTCACATGTAACAACCCAATGAACGTAAAACATTGAAATACAAAGCATTGTCATTAACATCAATGTACCCACATATTTGTTTACCTCCCACATTAATCATTACAAGGCGGGAAACGATCATTGTCGTCTGCTGATGTTTCGTATTTTACTTATTTGTCTCCTAAATCGTGTCCAGGCAGCTCACTAAAATCGTCTTCAGTGGAGATGTTTCTAGCTAGTGCTCTGCCTGGACGTCTTCAGTGGAGATGTTTCTAGCTAGTGCTCTGCCTGGACATGATTTCGATGAGAAATGATAGCTCTAGTAATATTTAGAAAATACAGCAGATGACATTTTTTCCCAGCATGCAAAGGGTTAAAAGAACAATCCGTCAATCATCAATTAGAAGCCATTTATAAACAACTTGTCATTTAGGATCAAAGAAGTCAAACACAAAGCCCTAAGTAATTAGTATAACATTGTAAGCGATATTAATTAATAGTCTTTCAGATGTGACTTTGGAAGTCGTGATAGTGCAGTGGATGCGCGTTCGCTGCAAGTGCGAAAGGTCCGGAGTTCGAGCCCGGCTGGAGCTGTTACGATTGTGCCCTTAGGCAAGGCATTTAAATTCCACGTTGCCTCTTCTCTCTCCCTCGTGGCGATGGATTCCATCAGGAATGAGGTCTCGAGAATGATTAATATATTGAAAGAACTTGTTTCGCAATCAAGCTAAAATAAATTTGTATAAACTAAACTAAGATGCTTTAAACCAAGGTCTCGTGACGGTGTTTTACAACGTACACGTAAAAGAACCAGAGGAGACTCTGGAATGGGTCTCTGTCTGTATCACTGCACTATCCTCCAAAAAATCTAAAATAATCTCTTCAGGAGGCGTCGTTCATATGGGCAACCGGTAGCGACGATAAATAAATGTAAAACACACAAAAAATAATTTACACATAGGTACCATGTGCCTAATTTCATAATTGCAGTCAGTTATATAATGCTGTGTACATGTACTATTATTTGCTCATTTCAGTGCTTTTAATTTCCCCTAAATTATCGATATATACTTGATAGTAATAGGCGATTTCATTATCATTATTACATGATTACACAGGTTGCCCACTTATCTAGTACATCACTATGGCAATCTGTGTAACAACAGATCATAATTTTTCAGTAATTGCATGAAATTCCTAGCAATTTTAGTTATTTCGCGAAACGACTGAGAGTCCACAGGCATTACGTAAAATTCCTGAATTACTTACAATGATTGGATTCACAGATTGCCTGTAACAATCTTATAGCCATCACTATACTCAAGATAAACACACTTGATAGGCTAGGTACATCTAGGCCTAAGATACATCTAGGCCTAAGATCCAGAAATATTTGCTTCATTTTATATCTAGATTAATCAACAATTTTATTTAACAATTATTAAATTGATAAGATACATTAGCCTAATGAGACTTAAGTCTAACATAGACTAAAGATGTGCCATAGGGCACTGCCCCACTTCGGCTGTTCCTAATGAATCAAGATAACAAATATTGTTTGACCTATGACAAAAGTTAGTAATTGCAAATAGTAGTTTTCTATTTTTATTACCAATGACCATGTGACAATCAGACAAGTCATAATGTTGTGGTGATTTTGAAAACCTGCAGCTAAGAACCAGTTATTTATTTAGATTCTATTGTGACAACAAATCATTTATTTAGATCATATAGTTGAGAACCAGTCAATTATTTAGATACGATTGATCAGAACCAGTCAATTAGTTAGATCCTATGGCCAAGAACCAGTCAATTATTTAGATTATATGGCTGAGAACCAGTCAATTAGTTAGATCCTATGGCCGAGAACCAGTCAATTATTTAGATCATATGGCCGAGAACCATCAATTATTTAGATCCTATGGCCGAGAACCAGTCAATTATTTAGATCCTATGGCCGAGAACCAGTCAATTATTTAGATCATATGGCCGAGAACCATCAATTATTTAGATCCTATGGCTGAGAACCAGTCAATTAGTTAGATCCTATGTCTGAGAACCAGTCAATTAGTTAGATCCAATGGCTGAGAACCAGTCAATTATTTAGATCCTATAGCTGAGAACCAGTGAGATATATCAGACATGCTGCCCAGTCCTGTTCCTATTCTATCATAGAATGACGAGCTGGACGCCATTTTCCGTTGACCAGAATGAGGTAGCACGGCCGCAGCAGTCTCTGCAAGGGACGGCCCGCCGTTCTCTGTACCCTGCAAGTTAGAAAGCATATATTTTACAAGCGTGCATTATCAATATTTTCGTATGAATTTCCTCACTAATGACATGCAGCTGACATGCGCACTCAAAGTTACGGACATGCACATTCGCAGTGTTGGACAGCGTTCCTTTGATATTAAAGCCGTGTCTTACAGTTTACGCTGTTCCAAGGATGATCTAATTACAAGGTACGGCACACGGCAAGTCCCAAATATGGCCTGGATACATATTAAATGCAAAGTACGATATTTTTTCTCTATAGACGGATCTGTAGTCCAGTGGTAACATACTGGACTGGTAATCCAGGGATCGCAGGTCCGACCCTAATAAAATTAACAGTCTTTCAGATGGGACTTTAAACCGAGGTCTTGTGTCAGTGCTGTACACCGTGCACGTAAAAGATTATGTTATTATGTTATATTTCGGGTTTTACGCCTGCATCAGCACCATTTTGGGCTATATCGCCGGCGGGCAGTTTACCTAACAACACCTTTCCTGGGCAGGCTCCAGCGGTTAACCAGTACTTGGTGCACCAACCTCCGTAAGAAAGTGCCAACTTTTTCATATAAATGAGACACGGTCTGAGCGGGGCTCGAACCCGTGACCATCAGTGATGATAGGTTACAGTGGTATACAAGTCAGCGACCTTAACCACTCGACCACGGAGGCGGACGCACGTAAAAGAACCAGAGGAAACTCTGGAATGTATCTGTCTGTATCATTGCACTATCCTCCAAAAATCTAAAATGACTAATCTCTTCAGGAGACATCGCTCATATGGGCAACTGGTAGCGACAATAAATAAACGTAAAACACACACACATATATTTTTTCTTCTGTGTCCTTGAAAAGCCTAATTAATGTAAATATATGTAATGAGAAGCAGATAGCAAATTAGTTTAATGTTATCAGATAGATCAGGCTGTCCAATTAGCGCAGTGGTTAGCACGCTCACTTCTCACCAATGCAACCCGGGTTCGATCCTCAGACCGGGAAGTATGTGAGATGGTACGGTTGTCGCCAGATCAGACAGGTTGGTTTTCTCCGGGTATTCCGGTTTCCTCCCACACGAATGACCACATTTACGCTTTCATCCGCGCTAACGAGAGTAATATAAGTTGTTAAAACTTGCTTCGCAATCATTGTAAAATAAATAAAAGTTTAAACTTCATCAGATATACATCAAATTTACTAAATAGAAAATGTCAGTCAATTGTTTCTGGTGCGCCGTATTCTAATGTTGTTAAAACTTGTGGCCCAAACCATTTGTATTATCACGCTATATATTTGTACACATGCTTTGTATGTAATATCCTGATCAATGTAACAACAGAAATATGATTAAACAAACTGTTCTAAATATAGCCTTTGTGTTGCTGGGACATACACCGACTTACCCTATACAGAGTCTGACTGATTACTGGCTGCGGTACACCCATCTTGGACTGCTGGACACTAATGGGTAACAGCGAGAATCTACTGTGACATGTTGACAGCAACAGGACGTTGTGTTGCTCCTGTTGAGAACTGGGCGACGGCCTTGATGTCAATCCGTATAAACCAGAGCGATCGAGACTCGTTAATCCACCTAGAAGTACCTGTAATAACGATCATACACTAACATAGGATCATCCCAGTTAACATGTCATGTCTCACTAACATAGGATCATCCCAGTTAACATGTCATGTCTCACTAACATAGGATCATCCCAGTTAACATGTCATGTCTCACTAACATAGGATCATCCCAGTTAACATGTCATGTCTCACTAACATAGGATCATCCCAGTTAACATGTCATGCCCATCATGTCTCACTAACCGCTCTCGATGCTAACAACTTTATATTGTAATTTACATAAGCTCTCAGCTTGTTTTTCAATCCATTTCAAATACCCTGTGTATTGTATACTGTATATATATATATATTGAATGAACTGGATAAAATATGTTTAAACTAACATGTCTCTTAACTCTTTTGCATGCTGGGTAAAATAAAGGCTATAAATAGTTCAAATAATTATAGCAGACGACAATTCATTAATGCATTTTTCTTATTTGTAATTGTAAACTCTGGAAATATTTTGTATTCATAACGACACAATTCTAATGGAATTCCACGACATATTTCACTGCTATATTCACCACTAACGGGCAAAGAGTGACTACATTTTTGTCTCCAAATGAAACAATAAAACTATAATTCATACGTAAAGTTATTGGTGATTTTGTATGTGAATGCTCATAAAGGGAGGTACAAATAAGAATGTCAAAACACCTGTTCATTTTGTAGGCAGACGTTCAATAAATCGCATAAAATCTGAAGAGTGTCTTCTTAACCCTTTCAACACCACAGACCTCTAAATAGGCTTACAAAAAGCGTAGATCCAGATGAGCCGGCTCGTGACGAGCCGTCTCATCAGGATCTGCACTTTTTGCCAGTGATATGACTAATTTTAGACATAATTACCCATTTTGATAGATAAATGAACTTGTCCAAATGTGATTTTCTGATTCATTTATTGGTTTATGAATATCATGGACCAGTCCATGTGAGTTACTTGGTGTTGAATGGGTTAAAGCATAAAATAAGACAATAATCATGATTTCTTATCCTTCCCACCTTCTGGGTGGGCGGCACCTTCTGGGTGGGTGGCACCTTCTGGGTGGGCGCACCTTCTGGGTGGGCGGCACCTTCTATCTACGATAAATGCCAGAGGGACTTTTAAAACATGACATCAATTATGTAATTTTGTGACATCATTTGCGGCTTTCTAAAAAGTAGCACCAACTATTAGTTTGGTTATGTTAGAATCGAAATAATATTTGTATTTGCGTTATTTTTAGTGGAATAAAACATGGTTTTATGTTCTGAACGCCGTAATTACTACGGCCTACGTGGTTAATTCCTACTCGTCAGAACACAAGTTGCCAATAAACAACGGAAAAACAAATATTATTTCTTAATTAAAGGCCACCTTTATACAGAGACACCACTATTTAGATCTCCCATCAAACAATTGTCAATGCATTGTGACCTCCATTAAGCAACCACCTGTCAACAAAGATCACTTTCTGTCATTCCTTTGTGTGTGATCTATCCAGACAGGTTTGACTCTATGTACTACGTACTGCTGAGCGCTGCAAGAGTTTGGTGATGTTAGCTTGCATGAACGGTGAAAAGACGTCCAGATCAAACGGGTCTACAATCTCCTCCAGTCTCGCCACAACTCCGTCCAACACCTTCTGATACGCTTTACTCTCCTGCAACCAGAACATCAATACTTATAGAAAATACTTCACTCTCCTGCAACCAGAACATCAATACTTATAGAAAATACATCACTCTCCTGCAACCAGAACATCGATTCTTATAGAAAATAGATCACTCTCCTGCAACCAGAACATCAATACTTATAGAAAATACATCACTCTCCTGCAACCAGAACATCAATACTTATAGAAAATACATCACTCTCCTGCAACCAGAACATCAATACTTATAGAAAATACATCACTCTCCTGCAACCAGAACATTAATACTTATAGAAAATACATCACTCTCCTGCAACCAGAACATCAATACTTACAGAAAATACTTCAGCAGACAATCTACGGTAATTGGAAACTCAAGTATTTCGTAATTTTCGATGCATGCCATTTTTACTAATATCCTTTTCCAATTTTTCTACTGCATAAGAGTACAGCTGTCAGGATATTTTATTGGAAAATCGAAAACCAGCAATGTTGAAAATAATAGGATAATGCCATAATAAAAACAAGAAAACATTTGTCACACCACAAAAATAAGGAAATCTGTCAAATAAAATATATGTTAATTATCACGGTAGCTACACATGCAGAATGTGAAATTAAATATTTGCATGATTAACCAAACATATATTGGATTTGCTTAAGTCATGTGACATGGTGAAATCCAAGATGGCAACCTTCATTTAGTGATATAATAAGATATAATGACAAGAATTGATATTTTGCTGATAGTGCAGTCAATTATGGAATGACTAGCAGGTCAATAGTTTCCATCATGGTATGAACTACATTGGCCGTGTTTAAGGCTAGCGTGGATGCCGAAATCTGCTATTCATTATTTATATTGACATTAATTATTCTGTTTAACCCATTCAACACCAAGTAACTCACATGGACTGGTCCATGATATTCATAAACCAATAAATGAATCAGAAAATCACATTTGGACAAGTTCATTTATCAAAATGGGTAATTATGTCTAAAAATAGTCATATCACTGGCAAAAAGTGCAGATCCTGATGAGACGGCTCGTCACGAGCCGGCTCATCTGGATCTACACTTTTTGTAAGCCTATATAGAGGTCTGTGGTGTTGAAAGGGTTAATGACACAAAGAAAATATAGCACACTTTAAAATGTCTTTAGTCCAGATTTGCAACTTACCGTGTCACAGAACAGGTAAATAGATCATCCTTGGAACAGCGTAAACTATAAGACACGCCTTTTCTCGCGACCAACGTTGCCTAATAATGTGAATGCGCATGCCCGTAGCTTCAAGTGCGCGTGTCAGCTGCATATCATTAGTTGGAAACCCTCATACGAAATTGTATGCAATCAGGGCACATACGTTCATGGAAGGAAATGCAATAGCCATGTAAATATTCCCAATTATTATTACTATACCTTGCTATCGTCTTTTCTTGGTACGATCATTCGCAGGAACTTTACATCAAATATAAGTTGCAGCGCCCTCTGCTGGTTGAGAATGATTTCACTTCCTGTCTGGGCGGATCGGTCTAATACGCTGCTGTATGTATGTATGATCCCATCAGATAAACAGCACAGTAGGTGCTCCAGGACACTCCTACATTAACAACACGCATCAATAAATGGTTTATCCGCAGAGACAGGGTGGCTGACGTTATGTCCAGAAATGCTGTTCGCAAGTAACGTTACATTTGACATCAGTGAAAATGGCAATGTTGGCATTATTGTTAATACCAATTTATTTGAGCTCGATTGCGAAACAAGTTCTTACAACTTATATTAATCACTCTCGAGACCTCATTCCTGATGGAATCCATCGCCACGAGGGAGAGAGAAGAGGCAATGTGGAGTTTAAATGCCTTGCCTCCTTTAAATTCCACGTTGCCTCTTCTCTCTCCCTCGTGGCGATGGATTCCATCAGGAACGAGGTTTCGAGAGTGATTAATATAAGTTGTAATAACTTGTTTCGCAATCGAGCTATGATAAATTTGTATAAACTAAACTGTAAGTACGACTTCCCAGAAACAGTTTGCAACGTACTGCATACATTTGGAACGCATCGCTCTCTATCGGCAATCAGAATAAACATCTAACATAGGTATCTATACATGCGCTGTTGCGTCACGCAATAAAAATTGTATATGTGGGTGCTATATTTATTTGATTATTTTCGTTTTTTTGCGAATAATGGAATTTTTTATAAACACACAGCCATTGGATAATATATTCTTTATCCTAGATATCCGGTAATTTTTAGCACATAACATCTCTTATTCCGATATAGTGTGGTTTTAAAATGTGCTGAATGTATATCTCTAACAATAGGTGCATAGACTATTATCCCATAACCCAAAATTCAACATGGGATATTTATTTTTCACCTCAAAGCTATGTACAAGATTTCAAGTATCTAGGCTCAAACGTTCTTGGGTCAGTGTTGCTGCAACTTTGACATCTACAACTCATCCATTTGATCTCAGTGGAACTTACAAATATACCTCTCTATCCATGACTGTGATCTCTCAGTGGAACTTACAAATATACCTCTCTATTCATGACTGTGATCTCTCAGTGGAACTTACAAATATACCTCTCTATCCATGACTGTGATCTCTCAGTGGAACTTACAAATATACCTCTCTATCCATGACTGTGATCTCTCAGTGGAACTTACAAATATACCTCTCTATCCATGACTGTGATCTCTCAGTGGAACATACAAATATACCCCTCTATCCATGACTGTGATCTCTCAGTGGAACTTACAAATATACCTCTCTATCCATGACTGTGATCTCTCAGTGAAACTTACAAATATACCTCTCAATCCATGATTGTGATCTCAGTGAAACTTACAAATATACCACTCTATCCATGACTGTGATCTCTCAGTGAAACTTACAAATATACCTCTCTATCCATGACTGTGATCTCTCAGTGGAACTTACAAATATACCTCTCTATCCATGACTGTGATCTCTCAGTGAAACTTACAAATATACCTCTCAATCCATGACTGTGATCTCTCAGTGGAACTTACAAATATACCTCACAATCCATGACTGTGATCTCTCAATGGAACTTACAAATATACCTCTCTATCCATGACTGTGATCTCTCAGTGGAACTTACAAATATACCTCTCAATCCATGACTGTGATCTCAGTGGAACTTACAAATATACCTCACAATCCATGACTGTGATCTCTCAATGGAACTTACAAATATACCTCTCTATCCATGACTGTGATCTCTCAGTGGAACTTACAAATATACCTCTCAATCCATGACTGTGATCTCAGTGGAACATACAAATATACCTCTCTATCTATGACTGTGATCTCTCAGTGGAACTTACAAGAATACCTCTCAATCCATGACTGTGATCTCAGTGAAACTTACAAATATACCACTCTATCCATGACTGTGATCTCAGTGGAACATACAAATATACCTCTCTATCTATGACTGTGATCTCTCAGTGGAACTTACAAGAATACCTCTCAATCCATGACTGTGATCTCTCAGTGAAACTTACAAATATACTTCTCAATCCATGACTGTAATCTCAGTGAAACTTACAAATATACCTCTCAATCCATGACTGTGATCTCAGTGAAACTTACAAATATACCACTCTATCCATGACTGTGATCTCTCAGTGAAACTTACAAATATACCTCTCTATCCATGACTGTGATCTCTCAGTGGAACTTACAAATATACCTCTCTATCCATGACTGTGATCTCTCAGTGAAACTTACAAATATACCTCTCAATCCATGACTGTGATCTCTCAGTGGAACTTACAAATATACCTCTCAATCCATGACTGTGATCTCTCAATGGAACTTACAAATATACCTCTCTATCCATGACTGTGATCTCTCAGTGGAACTTACAAATATACCTCTCAATTCATGACTGTGATCTCTCAGTGGAACTTACAAATACACCTCTCAATCCATGACTGTGATCTCAGTGAAACTTACAAATATACCTCTCAATCCATGACTGTGATCTCAGTGAAACTTACAAATATACCACTCTATCCATGACTGTGATCTCTCAGTGAAACTTACAAATATACCTCTCTATCCATGACTGTGATCTCTCAGTGGAACTTACAAATATACCTCTCTATCCATGACTGTGATCTCTCAGTGAAACTTACAAATATACCTCTCAATCCATGACTGTGATCTCTCAGTGGAACTTACAAATATACCTCTCTATCCATGACTGTGATCTCTCAGTGGAACTTACAAATATACCTCTCAATCCAGGACTGTGATCTCAGTGAAACTTACAAATATATCTCTCAATCTATGACTGTGATCTCTCAGTGGAACTTACAAATATACCTCTCTATCCATGACTGTGATCTCTCAGTGGAACTTACAAATATACCTCTCAATCCATGACTGTGATCTCAGTGGAACTTACAAATATATCTCTCTATCCATGACTGTGATCTCTCAGTGGAACATACAAATATACCTCTCTATCCATGACTGTGATCTCTCAGTGGAACATACAAATATACCACTCTATCCATGACTGTGATCTCTCAGTGGAACATACAAATATACCACTCTATCCATGACTGTGATCTCTCAGTGGAACATACAAATATACCACTCTATCCATGACTGTGACCTCTCAGTGGAACATACAAATATATCTCTCTATCCATGACTGTGATCTCTCAGTGGAACATACAAATATATCTCTCAATCTATGACTGTGATCTCTCAGTGGAACATACAAATATACCACTCTATCCATGACTGTGACCTCTCAGTGGAACATACAAATATATCTCTCTATCCATGACTGTGATCTCTCAGTAGAACTTACAAATATACCTCTCAATCCATGACTGTGATCTCTGTGGAACTTACAAATATACCTCTCTATCCATGACTGTGATCTCTCAGTGGAACATACAAATATATCTCTCAATCTATGACTGTGATCTCTCAGTGGAACATACAAATATACCACTCTATCCATGACTGTGACCTCTCAGTGGAACATACAAATATATCTCTCTATCCATGACTGTGATCTCTCAGTAGAACTTACAAATATACCTCTCAATCCATGACTGTGATCTCTGTGGAACTTACAAATATACCTCTCTATCCATGACTGTGATCTCTCAATAGAACATACAAATATATCTCTCAATCCATGACTGTGATCTCTCAGTGGAACTTACAAATATACCTCTCTATCCATGACTGTGATCTCTCAGTGGAACTTACAAATATACCTCTCTATCCATGACTGTGATCTCAGTGGAACTTACAAATATATCTCTCAATCTATGACTGTGATCTCTCAGTGAAACTTACAAATATATCTCTCAATCTATGACTGTGATCTCTCAGTGGAACTTACAAATATACCTCTCTATCCATGACTGTGATCTCTCAGTGGAACTTACAAATATACCTCTCAATCCATGACTGTGATCTCAGTGGAACTTACAAATATATCTCTCTATCCATGACTGTGATCTCTCAGTGGAACATACAAATATACCTCTCTATCCATGACTGTGATCTCTCAGTGGAACATACAAATATACCACTCTATCCATGACTGTGATCTCTCAGTGGAACATACAAATATACCACTCTATCCATGACTGTGATCTCTCAGTGGAACATACAAATATATCTCTCAATCTATGACTGTGATCTCTCAGTGGAACATACAAATATACCACTCTATCCATGACTGTGACCTCTCAGTGGAACATACAAATATATCTCTCTATCCATGACTGTGATCTCTCAGTAGAACTTACAAATATACCTCTCAATCCATGACTGTGATCTCTGTGGAACTTACAAATATACCTCTCTATCCATGACTGTGATCTCTCAGTGGAACATACAAATATATCTCTCAATCTATGACTGTGATCTCTCAGTGGAACATACAAATATACCACTCTATCCATGACTGTGACCTCTCAGTGGAACATACAAATATATCTCTCTATCCATGACTGTGATCTCTCAGTAGAACTTACAAATATACCTCTCAATCCATGACTGTGATCTCTGTGGAACTTACAAATATACCTCTCTATCCATGACTATGATCTCTCAGTGGAACTTACAAGTATACCTCTCAATCCACGACTTATCCACGACTGTGATAATGGTGGGAAAATGTACCAACTATAACTTTGTGTCATACCTGGAGATGGCATGTCCGCCTATATTATTGAGATCATTACAGAGGCTATAGAGCAGAGACATCAGGTACCATGAAGCCTGAAACATACAATAACACATGAAGCCTGAAACATACAATAACACATGAAGCCTGAAACATACAATAACACATGAAGCCTGAAACATACACTAACACAGGCTATTAATACTCCCAGAGGCTATATAGCAGAGACATCAGGTACCAGGAAGCCTGAAACATACAATAACACAGGCTATTAATACTCCCAGAGGCTATATAGCAGAGACATCAGGTACCAGGAAGCCTGAAACATACAATAACACAGGCTATTAATACTCCCAGAGGCTATATAGCAGAGACATCAGGTACCATGAAGCCTGAAACATACAATAACACAGGCTATTAATACTCCCAGACATATGAATGGTTACTGTTTTTGGCTGTGTGTATGTATAACTCAAAAACGTTATTGACAGATTTTGATGAAACTTTGTAAATATATAGAGGGTTGGTCGTGAACCACTGACACATCTCTATCACTGAGGATGACTAATACACTAGCAATACTCTCTGACAAGTTGAAAACATAGAAACTGTCTTGCTTATGGGCTATAACTGTAAAGGCATGGGCAAAGGTCAATCAAGGGCTATGACTGTAAGGCAAGGACAAAGGCCAATCAAGGGCTATGACTGTATGGCACAGACAAAGGTCAATCAAGGACTATGACTGTATGGCACAGACAAAGGTCAATCAAGGACTATGATTGTAAGGCATGGACAAAGGTCAATCAAAGGCTATGACTGCATAGCATGGACAAAGGTCAATCAAGGACTATAACTGTATGGCAAGGACAGAGGTCAATCAAGGGCTATAACTGCATGGCAAGGACAAAGGTCAATCAAGGGCTATGACTGTATGGCAAGGACAAAGGTCAATCAAGGGCTATAACTGTATGGCACGGACAAAGGTCAATCAAAGACTATAACTGCACGGCAAGGACAAAGGTCAATCAAAGACTATAGCTCCACAGCAAGGACAAAGGTCAATCAAGGACTATGATTGTAAGACAAGGACAAAGGTCAATCAAGGACTATAACTGTATGGCACGGACAAAGGTCAATCAAGGGCTATAACTGTATGGCACGGACAAAGGTCAATCAAAGACTATAACTGCACGGCAAGGACAAAGGTCAATCAAAGACTATGACTGTATGGCACGGACAAAGGTCAATCAAGGGATATAACTGTAGAGCAAGGACAAAGGTCAATCAAGGGATATAACTGTAGAGCAAGGACAAAGGTCAATCAAGGGATATAACTGTAGAGCAAGGACAAAGGTCAATCAAGGGATATAACTATAGAGCAAGGACAAGGGATATAATTGTAGAGCAAGGATAAAGGTCAATCAAGGGATATAACTGTAGAGCAAGGACAAAGGTCAATCAAGGGATATAACTGTAGAGCAAGGACAAAGGTCAATCAACCGGGCAGATTGTTCAACAAGAAAGCCATAATGGCCCTGTATCGCTTGTCTGACTCATTTTTTACCGCTGTGTTGCCAAAATCTAACGATGGTTTGTGAGAAGATGGTTGAAGAATTTGTGTTATTTTTAAACAGTGGCCATCTTTTATTCGCGACAACCTCCATTTTAACAAATCTAAAAAGGCTACATCTATTTTGGACTATAACTGTGAAATTTGGCTACCATTGGCAAAGCAGTTTGGGTGAAGAGGAATTTTGAAATCTATAATAAAAGAACGATCTTTTGATCTTACGGCAGCCATCTTGGATGACAAAAGCATCTGACTTTGATAACAATTGCATGAGAGCAATCGCCTTGTCGATAACTTGAATTATGACATGACCATATTCGATGCTCAAAAATAAAATTTGACCCCAATTTTGCTTCAATGGGGCTAGCCAATTTTTGATCCCCAGGTCATCATTTGAACAACTTTGAAAGAGCATTGTACATCGTTCATTCATACACAGATTCATCAAAATCCGGCTGGCAGTTTGTGAGGAGATTATTTTAGAATTTGTGCCATTTTTAGACGGCGGCCATCTTGGATTTCAGGGGAACTTTATTAAACAACTTTAGAAAGGCTTCACCTAACGATGATACAAGAACAGTTTCTTTAACATTGGCTGATCAGTTCGTGAGAAGACGTTTGAAATATCTCAGAAAAGGTTGATATTTTGAACTTTCGACAGCCATCTTGGATTTTGATGACACAACTTTGAAAAAGAATTGTACATCGATCATTCCTACAAAAATTCGTGAGAAGAGATTTTAAGAATTTGTGCTATTTTTAGACAGAGGCCATCATGGATTACGTAATGATATGAATTTAACAATTATGTAATCCCCCACCTACCCAAGTATCATGACCATAAATGGTGGCTATAAACCCAATGGTTACTGAGTAGAAGACGTTTGAAAATGTTTACAGACACCGGACAGACACATTGCGATAACAATATCTCACACAAACTTTGCTCAGGTGAGCTCAAAATCCATTAATCAGTTCAGGAGATATGGAGCAAACACAAGATGCATATGAGACCTCTAACAATGTGACCCGTGACCAGCCTAGCTGAAAGGTCGCTCTTCAAACCGTCTCAATATGGAGGACATTTTTGCACATTTATTTCAAAATCCCTCAAGCTGTGTAAGAGATATGAAGCAAACACAACATATTGTTAATATGACCATTGACATTTAAGTGTGTCCTTGACATGACCTAGGTAATGATTGGCTCTTCAAATCGTCTCGATATTCTGAACATCTTTGCACATTTATTTCAAAATCACTCAAGCTGTTGGTTTATACAAATTTATTTTAGCTCGAATGTGAAACAAATTCTTACAACATTAGATTACTGGCTCATTCCTGAATCCTAAGGACATCACCACTGTGGTTCTGACAGGGCTTGAACTCACAACCTCTCAGCTACATGACAGACACCATACCCATTACACCATGGAGGCTCCTAAAGCTGTGTAAGAGAGGCCTGGAGCGAAATATTGTACATAATATGACCTTTGAGAGTGACCTTGACATAGACTCGACCAGGCTGAAAATTTGTTCGGAATCAGACAGCCGGACCGACAAACTAACGTGGTAACTCCCATACATGTATATCCTTAGAAACATAGCTTGCGGGTATATATTTATACAGTACCTGCATGGGCACGGATATCTTTGATGTGATCTTCTTGCCATCTTCTGTCTCCTCCTCAATCGATATCTCATCCCATCTCTGTAATGTAATATCATCATCATACATGTATGCTGGTATCGTCTTATGCACTATCAATTTTCCATCACATTTTATAAATCGATTTGTCCAGCTAGTCACTGAAAACCTATACAGTCAAACCTGTGTTAGTGGTCACCTCCATTAAGCAACCAGGTTCCAGATTCCCAATTGGATGTTTTATTATATATTTGACCTCTATTAAGCAGCCACCTGTGCTAAGCAGCCACTTTCTCCGACTCCCTTGGCTGGCTGCTTAAGACAGGTTTGACTGTATGCTGTAAGTTTGTTTGTTTGTTAGTTCGGGTTTTACGCCTGCATCAGCACCATTTTGGGCTATATCGCTGGCGGGCAGTTTACCTAACAACACATTTCCTGGGCAGGCTCCAGCGGTTAACTAGTACTTTGGTGCACCAACCTCTGTAAGAAACTGCTACCTTTTCATATAAATGAGACACGGCCTGAGCAGGGCTCGAACCCGTGACCATCAGTGATGATAGGTTACAGTGGTATGCAAGTCAATGACCTTAACCACTCGACCACAAAGGCATACTATAAGCTGTAAGGGTTGTGAGCTTGTTGTTTGTTTTTTTTGGTGGTTGGGGTTAAATTTGCAGAGCGTGTATGGCATATTAGTGAATTTCCAGCTGTTATTTGTTGAAGAAGATTGCAGGTTTGCATCTCTCCAGGTTGCATGTCAGGCATGGGAGAGTGCACAAGTAGAACCCTTGATCTCCCGCAAGCCAGCTGTATAATATCCGTACCCGAGAGAAACTGACATGCCTAGTGGAAATTCTTAACTACAGCATGTGATATGAATTCAATGGCTATAACCATTCTAGATGTAGCTTCCGTAAAATGGAATTACGGAACATGTAGCTATTGTGAAATGGAATTAAGGAACATATAGCTATTGTGAAATGGAATTAATGAACATGTAGCTATTGTGAACTGGAATTAAGGAACATGTAACTATTATGAAATGAAATTAAGGAACATGTAACTATTGTGAAATGGAATTAAGGAACATGTAGCTATTGTATAATGGAATTAAGGAACATGTAACTATTGTATAATGGAATTAAGGAACATGTAACTATTGTAAAATGGAATTAAGGAACATTTAGCTATTGTAAAATGGAATTAAGGAACATTTAGCTATTGTAAAATGGAATTAAGGAACATGTAACTATTGTGAAATGGAATTAAGGAACATTTAGCTATTGTGAAATGGAATTAAGGAACATGTAACTATTGTGAAATGGAATTAAGGAACATTTAGCTATTGTGAAAATCACTTACAGAGCATGTAGCTACAAGGTCTGTCGGTGTTTCTGAATTGACAGCAGACGACAAATGTCTCAACCCAACCTCTATCACATGGTCAATCCATAGCCTGTAAAATAACAACAAACACACATTGAAATCACCAGTTCATTTCCCATGATTTATTACAATGTACAGCCTACAACAATATCAGTAGACAAAAAGAGACTTTTTAAAAAATATATTTTAAATTTGTTATAAATATATCTGCTGTAGCATATTTCAGTGATGAGTTACTATGACGAAGCCACGCATCTGCAAATTTACAAAAACACATTTTATTTATGCATTTTGGAAATCAGTGAGATTACGGTAAGTTACTACGCAAATAAACCACTACATAAACTGAATAATTTACCATGTTATGCGTCAATATCTGGAATTATTAATTAACTACAGAATATTGTCAGCAACTTGACGTAATTAGCTAGTCCAATATGAGTGTGAGCTAGCCAGTATCGATACTTAGCTTAGTTTATACAAATTTATTTTAGCTCAATTGCGAAACAAGTTCTTTCAACTTATATTAATCACTCTCGAGACCTCATTCCTGATGGAATCCATCGCCACGAGGGAGAGAGAAGAAGCAATGCGGAATTTAAATGCCTTGCCTAAGTGCACAATCGTAACGGCTCCAGCGGTGCCCGAACTCCGGACCTTTCGCACCTGAAGCGAACGCGCATCCACTGCGCTATCACGACTTCCACTAAGTATATGCACTAGTGATATAGAGCGATTAAAAGTATTGTGTAGAGTATTTGCATGGAAATGTTTTGATTATCAGGGAGTATTTAGCCTACTACAGTGCACGGATGCACCTTATTGATTTCCTTGAAATGTAATATAGGCTCAACAGTATACTCCCAAACAGATATGTGTTTGTTCAAATTGATGGTATTGTTACTATGGTAATGCGATAAAAAGGATCTTACACATATGCTGATTTCATCCCATATTTTATGAAACTCATTTTGGAATTTTGCTGTTAACCCTTCCAACACCACAGACGTCTAAATAGGCTTAATAAAAGTGTAGATTTATCATCAGGATCTGCACATTTTGCCAGTAATATTACTATTTTTAGACAAAATTACCCATTTTAATAATTGAACTAGTCCAAATGTAATTTTCTTATTAATTTATTAGTCTACAAATATCACGGACCAGTCCATGTCAGTTACTTGGTGTTGAATGGGTTAACGGCTCGCATAATAGCAAAATTACAAAAACTCATTTCATAAAATATGATATGAAATCACAACTGGTTGCACCATTCTGTATATTCCCCCCCCCCATGAAAATCTAACCTGTAAGCCGTGTGTTGGTATTGTATCAATTCTGATTTGATATTTTCCCACACTACATTGGTCTCCTGTTTTCCTCCTGTCCTTCCCGAACTTGACCTTCGCAATGCCGACCTACAATTGCACGTTGATAAGTATCCATGAATTATACACACTTAAATCGATGCCAGAATCTGCGACTATGTTAGAGGGCGTGCCAGGTAGACCTACCTAGGTTGGTATTTATGATTATGTTTCAGAGTATAATATTTATGTTAGATTAAACAAATTATATGTTGTCAATTTTTTTTTTTTGTAATTCATTTTATTAAACAGTAAAACAGAAGCATACATATATAGTACAAAGTTAATTGTACAGAATTGTATATACAAGCATTAACAAAACCGTAATGCAAGGGAAGTAACTCTTCCAATTAACAAAATAACTGTACAGTTATCCATCCAAACAAGACAAGGAGTTTTACTGTGCTTGTTGTTGTTTTGTGAAAAAAAGAAAGAAGCAAAGCAGTCAGCATGGTTGTTTTTCTTTAAGTTATTTACAGGGAAATGTTGGGCTTGTTAGAAAAATATAAAAAATACGAAGGGCGGAGATAACTACTGTAGTAGAAAATTAACAAACAATTTTATTAAACGATGTCACCACAAAGTGTTGCAAATGTTCCCCATGATTTTGAAAATTTATCCAAGTTCAATGTTTTTATGGCGTTGTATTTTTCTACCTTTACTAGGTTGGATATATGTCTCTTAAAAATCTGAAGGTCTGGAAAAACAGAAGACATCTTACACTGATATATATATAGTATTTTGCCGAAATAATTATATTATTGATTGGTAGGGTGTAGTTTGAACTGCCAAACATCACTATATGTTTGTTAATCTGGGGCAAGACATTTGGAAATAGTCCATTTAACCAATATGTCAAATTATTTAGAAATATGTTAATCACCCCGCATTCCCAGAATAAGTGGACGAGTGTTTCAGGGTTGGCTTTACAAAAGGAACATAAATTATCATCTTTCAAACCCATTTTGTTAAGTAAGTAATTAGTACCAAGGATTCTATGTGTAAATCGGTATTGGAACCAGAGTAGTTTGGAATCTTTAGTAACTTTAAAGGGTAAACTATAGATTTTTTCCCAATTTAAAACGCCACAGTTCAGTTCTGTTTGCCATTTCGAACATGACTTCGGGGTGGTTTTATTTTTTAAAATCAAAATGTCATAAATGGGTCTACACCCTTTATTGGTTGCCGATATTACTCTTAAGTGTAATGGTTTGACTGGATTCATCATTTTACAAGCCCTATGTGCAAACCTTAACTGGTCCAAATAATGTCTTATTGATTGAATTATGCCTTGAAACTGAAGAAAGTTAGTGTTTATTTCAAATTTATGTTGAAATTCTTGATAGGTAAGCAAACTGCCATTGTCTTTAAGTAAGTCGTTAACAAAAAACACACCTTTATTTAAGTAATTATTGTAACAAAATGATTTTCCTCCAATTTTAAAATTATGATTTAACCATACAGGCTGTGAGATGAACTCATCCCAACTACTAGGAAATGTTGTATGGATAAGAGAGATGTAAGCATTCCATACCTCATTCCAGAATATGTTTTTAGTGCATCTTTTTTCTTTTATGATATAATCTACACCAAATTTACTAATCTCATTAATGAAAGGGCAGTGTTTTTACAAGAACAAAGTATTTTGAATTCGAATTTTCTAAACGCTGTTGTCAATTATTTACAGCATCAAATGATATACATTATTACAAAATAAACAAAATAAAGAAGAACGGATCGACTAAGTCCTATAGAATTTCTATGTTAGAGGGCATGTCAGGTACCTGTCTAGTCTGTTCATCAGATCACTACCCAGCATGCATTGCTGTAGGTGCGGAGTCAGGTCACACACGGCCGCACACAGTCTACCCGACAGCAGAAGTCTGAAATATGAGAACAGAGATAATGCCATTCTGAATTTGTAGATTGAATTTGCGTGTTTCAATGTACAAATGGCGTTTTTGATCAAAGGGAAGTAACTATTGTAGGATTTTCATTAAACCGCCAAGCAGGGCAGAAGAAATCATAATCTGCGCCTGTCAAAATTTAGTCCCGTTCAGGTGTCACTTACCGCAAATCAAGAAAGTTTTAATATAAACAAACATTTCCAGCATAATCCACAATGAGATAGTAGGGTTGCAACGTGTATTCGCGAATCAAAGTTCAAAGGTCGGGTACGAATACTCGTCAATACCGAGACAGGAAGATAGTGATCTTACTGATCATGCAGACAAATAACAATATAATATTATTGACTCATTGAAATTTAATTTTCACTTCTGAAAATTTGACAATTGTATTCAAATCCTATGAATGGTCCGGAGTTCGAACCCCACTGGAGTTGTTACAATTGTGCCCTTAGGCAAGGCATTTAATTTCCATGTTGCCTCTTCTCTCTCCCTCGTGGCGATGAACTCCATCAGGAATGAGGTCTCGAGAGTGATTAATATATAAGTTGTAAGAACTTGTTTCACAATTGAGCTAAACTAAATTTATATATAAACTAAATCCTATTGAACGCTTTATATATAAACTAAATCCTATTGAACGCCTGAATTAATAATTTGGTCTTGCTTGAAAGTGGGGCAGTTGTGATTTGGGTTAGGACAGGTCACTTTCAGAATGGACAAATATTTCTATGAGCATTGTACTAGCATTTTTTTATTGAGAAGTGGGTTCCCCTAGTTAGCAAAGTCAGGTCCCTAAGTTGATTATTCCGCTGATGTGGAACCCCTAAGATGAACCCTGGTCACAGTAATATCTGTGGATGAAGCCCTGTTAGAACAGCTTACTTGTTGCCTGTGTTACTGCATCTGAGTTGAGTGTGAGCCAGAATGGTTTTGCATTCATCCATCAGTTTCCTCAAAAACTCCAATATCCTGTACACAAGAAAAGAAAATTGTTGATGCAGCTTCTGAGATTGTACGGCAGTCAAACCTGAGTGTACAGACCACCTGCGGCAATGGCAACACATGGTCTTTGTTAGCAGCTGGTCTTTAAACTGAGGTTACAATGTATTAATAATGATTAGATGGTGACTGACTGACTGACTGACTGACTGACTGACTGACTGACTGACTGACTGACTGACTGACTGACTGACTGACTGACTGACTGACTGACTGACTGACTGACTGACTGACTGACTGACTGACTGACTGACTGACTGACTGACTACATATATATAAATATATGTTTACCATTTCTAATACGGTTATGTGACGAGAATACCTTGTTACATGTGCAATGATTAGATGGTAGATCAGAATGGTGACCTTTATAGACAGGGTTCTCTGTTCGTTGGTTACCATGTATTGATAATGATTAGATGGTAGATCAGAATGGTGACCTTTATAGACAGGGTTCTCTGTTCGTTGGTTACCATGTATTGATAATGATTAGATGGTAGATCAGAATGGTGACCTTTATAGACAGGGTTCTCTGTTTGTTGGTTACCATGTTCCAATGACTAGCATATGAAAGTGTTTGTATTATAATGTCACCCCCTATTGAAAGTGTCAGCCATTTCTGACTTATGAGACATCTTTTTATGAACATCTGTACTTCCCATATGCTATTCTTGCAGGCCAGGCATCAAGCTGATAGGCAATCAGTAACCACTGTTCTAACACCAACATGTCATATAAGATCCCTGGTGAGGTTCAAACCTTTGACCTCCTGCTCCGAAGGCAGAAGCCTCAACCACTAGACCATGGAGACTATGCTATACAGATCTTAGAAAATAATTTTATATTTAGTTGGTGTATGACGTGCTCATTCGGAGTGAATTATGAAGCAATCTGAATGTCGTTTAGAATCTGTCCATCCTTCAAGATGCTAAATTTCCTCTCAAAAAGCAAAAAATCCCTTGCGATATAGAGAAAGGTTTACAGGTATGTATACTGCTATCTCGTTACCCCTTTGTGTGCGTTTTACGTTTATTTATGGTCGCTACCTGTTGGCCATATGAGCGACGTCTCCTGAAGATATTAGTCATTTTAGATTTTTGGAGGATAGTGCAATGATACAGACAGAGTTACTCAAGACTTTACAGAATAAAGAGATTTATGTTAAACTATATGTTTGTAGTTGGAGATGAACAGATAATAAAAAACACATGTAAACAATATGGTCCCGATCGAAAGTGCAAGTACCACCTGATTTTTAATTTCAGTTAGATTTTGTTTAACCCTTTACTCCATATAAAAACCTTACAACATGGTTATATCCTAATCGCTTCCACATAGAGGCACAGTTCCATGCTGGTAGCTAATCAAATAGATATTAATTATTGAGTATGTAGTTCAGTGTGCCTATTGCTTATCAGCAGTACTGTTTTTTATTTGTATATCTAATATCCCGATGTGACCGCAAGCTCCGGTTGTCCAAAATATCCACCTACCCTTGAATACATTCCAGACAAGATGTCTGAACATACGTCAGGAGGTGTACCGAGTCAAAGAATCGATTAAATGGACTCGTCTCCGAGGATATACCCGACGTCTCAGAGGATATACCCGGCGTCTCAGAGTCCATGAATATATAGAACTTGAAGTCGTCACTGATCGTCTCTAGCTTGTCATCAAATGTCTTACAGAACCTGCAAATTAACAACAAACAATGCTTGTATTTATGTGACGTCTCTTTGCATACGGAGAAATCAATGAATGGAGAAATCAATGAATGGAGACATCAATGAAATTGGGTATATTGACGTGACGTCACTGCATCAAGATCTATGGAGAAATCAATGAAATTGGGGGTATATTGACGTGATGTCACTTTGCTTTGTGATCAATGAAATTGGGGATAGTGACGTGACGTCACTGCATCAAGATCTATGGAGAAATCAATGAAATTGGGGGTATATTGACGTGATGTCACTTTGCTTTGTGATCAATGAAATTGGGGATAGCGACGTGACGTCACTGCATCAAGATCTATGGAGAAATCAATGAAATTGGGGGTATATTGACGTGATGTCACTTTGCTTTGTGATCAATGAAATTGGGGATAGTGACGTCACGTCACTGCATCAAGATCTATGGAGAAATCAATGAAATTGGGGGTATATTGACGTGATGTCACTTTGCTTTGTGATCAATGAAATTGGGGATAGTGACGTGACATCACTGCATCAAGATCTATGGAGAAATCAATGAAATTGGGGGTATATTGATGTGATGTCACTTTGCTTTGTGATCAATGAAATTGGGGATAGTGACGTGACGTCACTGCATCAAGATCTATGGAGAAATCAATGAAATTGGGGGTATATTGACGTGATGTCACTTTGCTTTGTGATCAATGAAATTGGGGATAGTGACGTCACGTCACTGCATCAAGATCTATGGAGAAATCAATGAAATTGGGGGTATATTGACGTGATGTCACTTTGCTTTGTGATCAATGAAATTGGGGATAGTGACGTGACATCACTGCATCAAGATCTATGGAGAAATCAATGAAATTGGGGGTATATTGATGTGATGTCACTTTGCTTTGTGATCAATGAAATTGGGGATAGTGACGTGACGTCACTGCATCAAGATCTATGGAGAAATCAATGAAATTGGGGGTATATTGACGTGATGTCACTTTGCTTTGTGATCAATGAAATTGGGGATAGCGACGTGACGTCACTGCATCAAGATCTATGGAGAAATCAATGAAATTGGGGGTATATTGACGTGATGTCACTTTGCTTTGTGATCAATGAAATTGGGGATAGTGACGTCACGTCACTGCATCAAGATCTATGGAGAAATCAATGAAATTGGGGATATATTGACGTGATGTCACTTTGCTTTGTGATCAATGAAATTGGGGATAGTGACGTCACGTCACTGCATCAAGATCTATGGAGAAATCAATGAAATTGGGGGTATATTGACGTGATGTCACTTTGCTTTGTGATCAATGAATTTGGGGATAGTGACGTGACGTCACTGCATCAAGATCTATGGAGAAATCAATGAAATTGGGGGTATATTGACGTGATGTCACTTTGCTTTGTGATCAATGAAATTGGGGATAGTGACGTCACGTCACTGCATCAAGATCTATGGAGAAATCAATGAAATTGGGGGTATATTGACGTGATGTCACTTTGCTTTGTGATCAATGAAATTGGGGATAGTGACGTCACGTCACTGCATCAAGATCTATGGAGAAATCAATGAAATTGGGGGTATATTGACGTGATGTCACTTTGCTTTGTGATCAATGAAATTGGGGATAGTGACGTGACGTCACTGCATCAAGATCTATGGAGAAATCAATGAAATTGGGGGTATATTGACGTGATGTCACTTTGCATTAAGATCTATGGAGAAATCAATGAAATTGGGGATATTGACGTCACTTTGCATCAAGATCTATGGAGAAATCAATGAAATTGGGTATATTGACGTGATGTCACTTTGCATTAAAATCTATGGAGAAATCAATGAAATTGGGGATATTGACGTGATGTCACTTTGCATCAAGATCTATGGAGAAATCAATGAAATTGAGAGAATTGGAGCGACGTCATTTGCTTTAAGAACTAGGGAGAAACTAACATTTTTTTTGATAATTGGCGAGTTGTTGGTTTACATCATGGAGCTATAGGGAAATTAAGAAAATATTATTTTTTTTATTTCAAATTGAGATCAATTGAACAAAATGAGAAATTTGCTGATAAATATAACTATGTATACAGTATTATGATGGAGAAGCAGACAGAACATACTTTACCGGTACATAGCATAGTTTACACACAGTATAAGCAAAACATTTACACATTTATTTGTTTGTTTTTGCATTTAAAAGTCCTACCAACAGCTTACGTCATACGGTGACAGAAAGGGAGGGTGCCTCTCCAAACAGCATTTCAGACACGGAGTCGGACGATCACCCTAGTAGACCCACTGACCTTCCGTAAGCCAGCTATTGCACAATTTTAGAGAAAAAACTATTTACGTCTGAACAATCGGAGTGTAGGCCTTAGCTTTCATCATGAGACCGCCGCTCTCGTGAAGTGACCTTGACACCACCAGTCCCCATGCAGTGTTGGCTGCTAGATCTCCGGGACTCTCAGACCAGATATATGAAGACAGGTCAATGTCCGCACATAATCTACTGTAAAAGGAAGGAAATAAATACATTCAGTTTAGTTAAAATACATTTACTCGAGTGTAATTGCTAGATTTATGTACATGCCCTCCCCCTTCTTTTGGGGCAGTTCCCTGAATTCCATTCATTAAAAACAACACACAATCATGTTATTACATTAATACTAGTCAGAATAGCGCTCTCATCACCAATGCTACCCGGGTTCGATCCTAGGACTGGGAAGTATGCGAGATGGTACGTTGGTCGCCAGATAGGACAGGTGGGTTTTCTTATTTATTTTAGGGGTTTAAAGTCGCACAAACAGCCTGGGTTATATGGCAACTCTCCAGCTATTATTGATGGAGGAAAACCCGTTGGTGCCTCTCCGAGCAGTATTTCAGACACGGACGAGCACCATTATAGATCCTCCAACCTTCTACAAAGAAATTCGACATAAACATGTGGGAAAACTGTGACATTTAGAAGGATAGTGTTTTTAAATAACTTGTTTCGGAATCAAGCTAAAATAAACTTGGCTAAAGATTCTGGAATTCCAAGAGGCTCGGAAATAGAAATACAAACGTTGGTGTAGTATGTACCTGCTACCTTCATCATCTAGCTCCATGATCACCTTAGCAATCTGCCTCTCCGTTATCTCCACTGTGGCATCCAATTGAAACTTGATCAATGCCTACAAATATAGTCCAACCGGTCATCATATGCTCAGACGGATCTGTAGTCCAGTGTTAACACGCTGGACTGGTAATCCAGGGATCACAGGTTCGATCCCCAGTCTGACCCTAATAAAACTAACAGATTTTCAGATGGGACATTAAACCGAGGTCTCGTGTCGGTGCTTTACACTGTGCACGTAAAAGAACCAGAGGAAACTCTGGAATGGGTCTCTGTATCATTGCACTATCCTCTAAAATGACTAACATCTTCAGGAGGCGTCGCTCATATGGGCAAGCGGTAGCGACGATAAATAAACACAACACGACACGTAGAAACACAGCTAGTCATGATCATCATATGTGGAACGTATATCTCATCCATGTTCACACTAACCTTAGGCTGTCCGATTAGCGCAGTGGTTAGCGCGCTCGCTTCTCACCAATGCAACCCGGGTTCGATCCTCAGACCGGGAAGTATATAAGATGGTACGTGGTCTCTAGAACAGACAGGTGGGTTTTCTCCGGGTACTCCGGTTTCCTCCCACACGAATGACCACATATACGCTGTCATCTGCGCCAATGAGAGTGATTAATATAAGTTGTTAAAACTTGCTTCGCAATCGTTGTAAAATAAATAAAGTTTAAACTGTTCACACTAACCTTTACTCTATCCACAAAGAGGGGTCGTAGCAGATCATCCCAGATGAGTAAGGGGCTGTTGAGAACCCTTTCACACACCAGGGTCCAGTTCTTCAAACTTGTATCCTAACAAACAGAGTATATAAATGACATTTACTATGTTCCAGTCCAAATCGGCAAACATCACATCTTCCTATGCTAACAAACAGAGTATATAAATGACATTTACTATGTTCCAGTCCAAATCGGCAAACATCACATCTTCCTATGCTAACAAACAGAGTATATAAATGACATTTACTATGTTCCAGTCCAAATCGGCAAACATCACATCTTCCTATGCTAACAAACAGAGTATATAAATGACATTTACTATGTTCCAGTCCAAATCGGCAAACATCACATCTTCCTATGCTAACAAACAGAGTATATAAATGACATTTACTATGTTCCAGTCCAAATCGGCAAACATCACATCTTCCTATGCTAACAAACAGAGTATATAAATGACATTTACTATGTTCAAGTCCAAATCGGCAAACATCACATCTTCCTATGCTAACAAACAGAGTATATAAATGACATTTACTATGTTCAAGTCCAAATCGGCAAACATCACATCTTCCTATGCTAACAAACAGAGTATATAAATGACATTTACTATGTTCAAGTCCAAATCGGCAAACATCACATCTTCCTATGCTAACAAACAGAGTATATAAATGACATTTACTATGTTCAAGTCCAAATCGGCAAACATCACATCTTCCTATGCTAACAAACAGAGTATATAAATGACATTTACTATGTTCCAGTCCAAATCGGCAAACTTCACATCTTCCTATGCTTTATAGCGCTTCAATGCAGTTTCAAGTATTTTTGTTGGATAACCTAGCCGTAAATATATTTTGATATTTCCGGGCAAGCCGGGTATACACAGCTTAATATAAATACCTTTCGCGTGCCTCATGATTCTTAAAATAAAACCGATCGCTGTGAGTCCAGTACGATAATGCGTAATGGATAATGTAAGAGACGCGGATATATAAATATGGAGGTAATTTGTCGACAATTTACACCATTTAACTCACGGTAAAACTAACAGCAAAATACGATATGAAAATCTATAGAATATTTGTGCGATTCCAAATCTGGACATGCTGGTGTCAAGGTAAATATCACCCATCGTCAACTTACTGAGATGAAGCAGTCGACTGGATAAGAATTATAAAACAAAATCGATGAAAATCTAATCGATGAAAAAGTGACTGAAAACATTGTGTTCAGCATAATACATTTGTTATATAATAGTTATTATGTTATATTATATTATATTATGTTATATTTCGGGTTTTACGCCTGCATCAGCACCATTTTGGGCTATATTGCCGGCGGGCAGTTTACCTAACAACACCTTTCCTGGGCAGGCTCCAGCGGTTAACCAGTACTTGGGTGCACCAACCTTCGTAAGAAACTGCCAACTTTTTCATATGAATGAGACATGGCCTGAGCGGGGCTCGAACCCGTGACCATCAGTGATGATAGGTTACAGTGGTATACAAGTCAGCGACCATAACCACTCGACCACGGAGGTGGACTGTTATATAATAGACAAAACAACAAACATATATCAAAGAAATAATGTCGACAGCCAATTTTTTTACTATCTTAGCAAAATTCCTTCATCTTTAAATATAAACTAAACCAAACCACACAACTGTTATATTTCAATTCTTGGTTTGTTATCTAAAGGAATGAAATGACAAAGTTAGTTTATACAAATTTATTTTAGCTCGATTGCGAAAGAAATTCTTACAACTTATATTAATCGCTCTCGAGATCTCATTCATGGTGGAATCCATCACCACAAGGGAGAGAAAAGAGGCAACGTGGAAATTACATGCCTTGCCTAAGGGCACAATCGTAATGGCTCCAGCGGGGCTCGAACTCCGGACCATTCGCACCTGAAGCGAACACGCATCCACTGCGCTATCACGACTTCCACGACAAAGTTGCTAATGTAGGACAGTGTCTCAGAAATGAATTTCTAACCCCCATCTTATTTGTTATCAGGGCTTCAAAAACGACGGTCTCCCGGTCCACGACAAAATTTTAAACTGGTGGACCGGTTGTAGCAACCAAGTCATAAAAGATCGGTCCAGAAAATTGTTGAAAAAGCTAAGAAATCCGACAATCACAATAAGTGCAAGTTTGATGAAGATTATTAAATACATCATTAATACAGGGTGAATAGTATCCGTCCCTAATCCTGGGGCCATAACTCTGGTATTCCTAGTTCAAAGTTGGTGCATCAACTTACCTGCGACATCATCTGCCAGATTGTATCCCTGATGGAAGCTAGATGTTTCACAGTGTTCACAAAATTCAGCAGTGTGCTCACGCCTGATTTCACATCGTTAATGCACCTAATGGAAGAAAATATAACAACACTAAACTCTGCCAGTTCTTGCGCAAATATATAGTTTGATTGTTTGTGTGCTTAGGTGATGGTTCTCAGAGATCGCAAGCATTATCTTGCTTGCTACACTTGTCCCATAATAAATCATTTTCCACATTGTCATTATCGGTTATAACCATGACATGGGCACACTTGATAAATAAACAATGTAATATCATATTTAATATTTAATTAATGCAGCATAGGGCCTACATGTAGATAATATTCATATACAAAACTGTGATAAAAAATCGCTGATGTAATAATAGTGCAATAACGGTGAAGTTCCAGAGCGTGCCGAGCTAATTATCCACTCGAGTTAGTTACCGGGTCCTTCACATCATCGCTGAGCGCATTTATTGACGAATTGAAAGTTTGCGTATGCGGAAATATGTTAATTTGAACCAAAACAAACTAACTAATTAATTATGATTATTATGGTGAGTGGATTATCCAATTATTGGTTAATTGGTGATTACCGAATAGTGTGTACCTGTAGTGAACACATTGTAATTACTGTCCTGGTAAACATTCAACTATCATTATTGATTGTTTGCACAGACACAGTGGTATGTCTTTGATCAGGTACATTTGCCAAATGACTCACACTTCGGTGACAAAGTGGCACGAGTGTGTTTTACGTTTATTTATCGCCGCTACCGGTTGCCCATATAAGCGACGCCTCCTGAATAGATTAGTCATTTTAGATTTTTGGAGGAGGGTGCAATGATACATACAGAGACCCATTCCAGAGTATCCTCTGGTTCTTTTACGTGCATCGTGTACAGCACTGACACGAGACCTCGGTTTAAAGTCCCTAGATTACCAGTCCAGCGTGTTACCACTGGACTACAGATATAGTGATATAGTGCACATTTATACTGAAGGGAACAGAAAAGGAATTTGATAAAATGGAAAATTTGACTTCGCCTCTGAGACATTCGATTAACAAGGGGAAATGCCCTGTATATGTCTGCGGCCGCCAGTGAAATACCTACTATCTTCCCCTCTCGGCCAGCCGCCGACACTCGATCAACAAGGGGAAATGCCCTGTACAACGAAATTTGATATAAACATAGTTATATGCAAAATGAAATGGGACTTTGACCCGACTTTTGAGATTATTAATTTGACATAACCGACTTCGATATACCTGACATAAACTATATCTATTTTGTAATTTGTGGATCTACACAGACCAGTTTCATAGGAAAAGTGTAAATTCATACAATTTATTTCTGCTTTCAGTCAATAGTCTTCATCCCTTTATTTAGACTTTCGTGCAAATAATGTACATTCTGATCCAATACATGGGAGTATGACATTCAGAGATATAGTTCGTAAACAATGACTCACGTTTGTATCCACTGTTTACAGTTGTCATGGAGATGTTGCTGGGACACGCCCATTGATACCGACTTGTGACTAGGACAGAACTCTGTGAATTGAAAAAGAATTGAAAGCAAAATTGTGTACATATATAAATAATACAACACACGTGAATAATATAATACAAGAATATACATAAACTGCAAACTAAACTAAACACAACAAGAGATGTCAGAGAGTTAAAAATAGTGTTTACAAGGTTTTCTTTTGACTTCATCAAGTGACCTAATTTTTGGATGGATATAATAATAAGACGGCAAATGTTGACGGACAGACAGACATATGTCCAAGCAGACACACGGCCTGAAGTCGATCACAGCACCTCACTTTGGACATGTTGCTAAAATGAGCTAAAACCCAACTGCTGAAACATGAAGTTGAGAAACCACAAAATGTTTGAATTTATGAAAGTACCGTAAATACTCGCATATAAGACGTTCTCGATGATAAGACGGCAACCCAACGTTGGTCTTAAATCAGCGGTATTATGCATAGACCCGTGTATAAGATGAGCTGAGAAAATGGTAACCACTCAGAAATAAACACTGTAAATTATGTCAAATCATAAAAAAAAGCACTAATGCGTAAAAATAAATTTTATTTGCTAAGATGCTATTGTCAAGTTCAATTTACAGAGCTATGAAAGTCTATGCTTTTGTTACACCTTTTGTGTGCTTTCCGTTTATTTATCGTTGCTACCTGTTGCCCATATGAGCGATGCCTCCTGATGAGATTACTCATTTTAGATTTTTGGAGGATAGTGCAATGATACAGACAGAGACCCATTCCATAGTCTCATCTGGTTCTTTTACGTGCACGGCGTACAGCACCGACACGAGACCTTGGTTTAAAGCCCCATCTGAAAGACTATTAATTTTATTAGGGTAAGACGGGGGATCGAACCTGCGATCCCAGGATTACCAATCCAGCGTGTTACCACTGGACTACAGATCCGTCTGTTTGTTACACCCTTTGAGTTATTTCAATATACGGTCATCAATTATGATGTAGTTTTTTATCATTAGCTTATAAGGCGGGAAGCCACTTTCCAGCCATAATCTGGTGATAAAAATCCCGTCTTGTACGCAAATAAATACGGTAATTATCATGTGATGAAATTGCATGTGTATAATTCTAGAGAAACCATCAAGGTAAAACATCTAACCTGTCACCGAGTGTGGTAGACATCTCGCCGACACAGAACTGTGTAAATCTACTAACCCACTCTCTGTAAATTTAAATTCACAAATTGAAGACGATATATTACACTGATAAAACTTGCACATTTAAAACAAGATCACAACAATTATACGGATAGTGAAAACATGGAGATTATAGGATTTAATTAACTTGTGCTGCAGTATATGCATGTGTGAACGTTGCCTATAAAATTATACTAGATGTGAAACGATACATCAAACTATCGATGTATCACGATAGTTACTGAGTCAATAGTACTCTATCGATGTATCACGATAGTTACTGAGTCAATAGTACTCTATCGATGTATCACGATAGTTACTGAGTCAATAGAACTCTATCGATGTATCACGATAGTTACTGAGTCAATAGTACTCTATCGATGCATCACGATAGTTACTGAGTCAATAGTACTCTATCGATGTATCACGATAGTTACTGAGTCAATAGTACTCTATCGATGCATCACGATAGTTACTGAGTCAATAGTACTCTATCGATGCATCACGATAGTTACTGAGTCAATAGTACTCTATCGATGTATCACGATAGTTACTGAGTCAATAGTACTCTATCGATGTATCACGATAGTTACTGAGTCAATAGTACTCTATCGATGTATCACGATAGTTACTGAGTCAATAGTACTCTATCGATGTATCACGATAGTTACTGAGTCAATAGAACTCTATCGATGTATCACGATAGTTACTGAGTCAATAGTACTCTATCGATGTATCACGATAGTTACTGAGTCAATAGTACTCTATCGATGGTGAATATAAAATGACAATAATGGGTAATTATGTTTGCTTGTTGGGTTTAACGTCGCACCGACAGGTCATATGGTGACCGTGGCGACCCCATCTGCCCCTTCGAGCAGTATTTCAGGCGCAGGCTGGCATCCGGGTAGAACCCTCGACATTACACAAGCCAGCTAGATGAAATAATTCGACACCACCAGTGGGATTCGAACCAGAAGCGGTGAGGGGCTAGTGATTTGAAGTCAACTCTCTTAACCACTAGGCCATGGCGGAGGCCCCCGTCGGGTAATTATAATATCCAAGATGGACACCTGGGCTGAAGATAGACCTTCAGAAAAGATTAAGAAATATAAGACACAAGTTTGTTAACTCAGTCAAGGGTCATATATACATTCTAAATGAACAACCTCCCTGAGAAATGAGACAGAAAAGGGGACATATTTCTCCCATATTGCGCGCACCAGATCATGCCCTGCATACTCACCGTGCTGTTTCTCCGTTGTAACCTTTGTGAGGGTCTTCAGTAACAGGTTGGTACACTCTGTAGAGAACATATAAGAAATGAATCGCGGGTTAACAGTTTTCATATGGACTACATCAGGCATGGTTAAAGTGTATGGAGGCCGTGCTAACTTTAAACACGCCTGATGTAGTTCATACCCCTATGGAAACAATCTACCCGCGATTCATTATATATATATATATATTTATTTCAATAACACAAAGAAAGATATAGTACACTTTGCATTAAAAATGTATTTAGTCCTGATTTGCGATTTGCCGTGTGCCGGACCTGGTAAATAGATCATTCTTGAAACAATACAAACTGTAAGACACGCTTTTTCTTGCGAGGAAGGCTGCCCAACACTGCGAATGCGCATGCCCGTAGCATCGAGTGCTCATGTCAGCTGCATATCATTGGTGTGGAAATACATACGAAAATGGATACATACATTCATCGAAGGAAATGCAATAGCGATGTAAATACTAACATACACATACAATAACATACATGTACAATAACATACATGTACAATAACATACATGTAAACAAAGTAGCGATTCAATTCTACATTAATCTAATTACTTTCTAATAATTCCATTTTCCTTTCAGTCATATGGCCGATGACTTTCAGATGTAATGATTAACAGTCCCGTAGCCACACTGAGGCAGCTGCTTCGGTTCAAATTTCCAAAGCAAAAAAAATATCTAAATAAATAAAATATGCCTTTGCTGTATAAAATGTTGACTGCTAGAGAACTGGTCAGTACACAGGGATTCGGCACATTTGGGGGTACTAGTATATATATTTAAGTACAGGGATTCTACTCTGTGGGATGTCAGATTTCGCATCGATCAGTAAAATGGCCCTATCTGAAACAATGTTGTACAAAGCTGTCCAAATATAACGCCTATCCCGAGTCTTTATATTGTTCTTCAAATAAAACACAACTTTAAGCTGCATGCATGTATACCTTGCAAACAATTGCCAAAGATATTGGCCATAGCAGGTCACATTTCCATACTAGGACACGGGTTCTGTCAGCAACAACAAAAAATCTTCGACAAGAGAGTTTTAATTGTGAATAACATTATCAATAAAATGTGTTTCCACTAACGTGTAGGTTTATTCGGCAAAAATGTACGTCAAAAAGAGATTTCGTAGCATTTTCAATTTGTTTTGAAAATTTCTAAAGCGGCGCAATTCGCGTTGAAACGAGCGTTGAAACGAGCGTTCTGATTGGATTATTAGAATGTAACAAGATGTTTTTTTCTATATGAAGAATAATCTTAATCCAATCAGAACGCTCGTTTCAACGCGAATTGCGCAGCTTTAGAAATTTTCAAAACAAATTGAAAATGCTACGAAATCTCTTTTTGACGTACATTTTTGCCGAATAAACCTGCACGTTAGTGGAAACACATTTTATTGATAATGTTATTCACAGTTAAAACTCTCCCGTTGAAGATTTTTTTTTGTTGCTGACAGAACCCGTGTCCTAGTATGGAAATGTGACCTGCTATGGCCAATGTCTGTGGCAATTGTTTGCAAAGTATACATGCATGCAGCTTAAAGTTGTGTTTTATTTGAAGAACAATATAAAGACTCGGGATAGGCGTTATATTTAGACAGCTTTGTACAAAATTGTTTCAGATAGGGCCATTTTACTGATCGATGCGAAATCTGACATCCCACAGAGTAGAATCCCTGTACTTAAATATATATACTAGTACCCCCAAACGTGCCGAATCCATGTGGGTCAGTACATACATCTAAAATCAGAAAACACAGAAAATCGCTCCTATACTCCAACAATTTTAAGGGGGCACATGTCCCCGGACCCACACCCCCTAGATTGCCTTGGTTGAAATTTGCCTCTGGCTACGGTACTGATTAAATTATTGATTACTTTGGAATTTCTTCGATTACGAATACATGACTTTCATATTTGGAAACAAGTTCTTACAACTTATATTACTCACTCTCGAGACATCATTCCTGATGGAATCCATCGCCACGAGGGAGAGAGAAGAGGCAATGTGGAATTTAAATGCTTTGCTTAATGGCAAAATCATAACGCCTCCAGCGGGGCTCGAACCATTTACACCTGAAGCGAACGCGTTACAACTGCGATATCACGACTTCCACTAAATTATCACTACGGTTACATTAAAGCAAGGGAAGGGCTGTAACTAATGTTGCTAGAACTTGTGGCCCAACCCGTTTGCCTTTCTTTAACTTGTCATGTTTTGTATTCACATGTATATGTAAACCGAATCAACCAATAAAATATGACTAAACTAATGCAACATACCATTAGTCCAGAATGCTAGTATCAAATATTATAAAACATCCATATAAACACTACTGATCATTAGTTCAAACTCAACATGTTATTCTAAACACTACTGTTGACCAGTTCAAACTCAACATGTTATTCTAAACACTACAGATCACAGTTCATACTCAACATGTTATTCTAAACACTACAGATCACAGTTCATACTCAACATGTTAGTCTAAACACTACAGATCACAGTTCATACTCAACATGTTATTCTAAACACTACAGATCACAGTTCATACTCAACATGTTATTCTAAACACTACAGATCACAGTTCATGCTCAACATGTTATTCTAAACACTACAGATCACAGTTCATACTCAACATGTTATTCTAAACACTACAGATCACAGTTCATACTCAACATGTTAGTCTAAACACTACAGATCACAGTTCATACTCAACATGTTATTCTAAACACTACAGATCACAGTTCATGCTCAACATGTTATTCTAAACACTACAGATCACAGTTCATACTCAACATGTTATTCTAAACACTACTGCTCATCAGTTCATACTCAACATGTTATTCTAAACACTACAGATCACAGTTCATACTCAACATGTTATTCTAAACACTACTGTTGACCAGTTCAAACTCAACATGTTATTCTAAACACTACTGTTGACCAGTTCAAACTCAACATGTTATTCTAAACACTACTGTTGACCAGTTCAAACTCAACATGTTATTCTAAACACTACTGTTGACCAGTTCAAACTCAACATGTTATTCTAAACACTACTGTTGACCAGTTCAAACTCAACATGTTATTCTAAACACTACTGTTGACCAGTTCAAACTCAACATGTTATTCTAAACACTACTGTTGACCAGTTCAAACTCAACATGTTATTCTAAACACTACTGTTGACCAGTTCAAACTCAACATGTTATTCTAAACACTACTGTTGACCAGTTCAAACTCAACATGTTATTCTAAACACTACTGTTGACCAGTTCAAACTCAACATGTTATTCTAAACACTACTGATCATCAGTTCAAACTCAACATGTTATTCTAAACACTACTGCTCAACAAACCAACAACAAACACACCACAGTTCAAACTCAACATGTTATTTTAAACATACTGTCACAGTTCAAACTCAACATGTTATTCTAAACACTACTGCTCACAGTTCAAACTCAACATGTTATTCTAAACACTACTGATCACAGTTCAAACTCAACATGTTATTCTAAACACTACTGATCATTAGTTCAAACTCAACATGTTATTCTAAACACTACTGTTCACCAGTTCAAACTCAACATGTTATTCTAAACACTACTGTTCATCAGTTCAAACTCAACATGTTATTCTAAACACTACAGATCACAGTTCATACTCAACAGGTTATTTTAAACACTACAGATCACAGTTCATACTCAACATATTATTCTAAACACTACAGATCACAGTTCATACTCAACAGGTTATTTTAAACACTACAGATCACAGTTCATACTCAACAGGTTATTTTAAACACTACAGATCACAGTTCATACTCAACATGTTATTCTAAACACTACAGATCACAGTTCATACTCAACATGTTATTCTAAACACTACAGATCACAGTTCATACTCAACATGTTATTCTAAACACTACAGATCACAGTTCATACTCAACAGGTTATTTTAACACTACAGATCACAGTTCATACTCAACATGTTATTCTAAACACTACAGATCACAGTTCATACTCAACATGTTATTCTAAACACTACAGATCACAGTTCATACTCAACATGTTATTCTAAACACTACAGATCACAGTTCACTACATATACTCAACAGTTATTTAAACACTACAGATCACAGTTCAAACTCAACATGTTATTCTAAACACTACAGATCACAGTTCAAACTCAACATGTTATTCTAAACACTACAGATCACAGTTCAAACTCAACATGTTATTCTAAACACTACAGATCACAGTTCAAACTCAACATGTTATTCTAAACACTACAGATCACAGTTCAAACTCAACATGTTATTCTAAACACTACAGATCACAGTTCATACTCTATAGGTTATTTGAAACACTACAGATCACAGTTCATACTCTATAGGTTATTTTAAACACTACAGATCACAGTTCATACTCTATAGGTTATTCTAAACACTACAGATCACAGTTCAAACTCAACATGTTATTCTAAACACTACAGATCACAGTTCAAACTCAACATGTTATTCTAAACACTACAGATCACAGTTCAAACTCAACATGTTATTCTAAACACTACAGATCACAGTTCATACTCTATAGGTTATTTGAAACACTACAGATCACAGTTCATACTCTATAGGTTATTTTAAACACTACAGATCACAGTTCATACTCTATAGGTTATTTTAAACACTACAGATCACAGTTCATACTCTATAGGTTATTTTAAACACTACAGATCACAGTTCATACTCAACATGTTTTATTATCACATACCTGTATCAGTATTCTGATCGCTGTTGATGTAGAACACGGCGTAGATCTGGTGTATCGTCGTGGTGATGATCTGTACGACAGTGCAGATCTGATCCTTCGTACCCATCGATTCGCTGTTCACATGGAACAGCTGTTGTATCGCAGACTGAAAATATTATATGTTATATTTCGGGTTTTACGCCTGCATCAGCACCATTTCGGGCTATATCGCCGGCGGGCAGTTTACTTAACAACACCTTTCCTGGGCAGGCTCCAGCGGTTAACCAGTACTTGGGTGCACCAACCTCCATAAGAAACTGCCAACTTTTTCATATAAATGAGACACGGCCTGAGCGGGGCTCGAACCCAGTGACCATCAGTGATGAAGACTGAAAATATATATTTCCTTTCTGTGGGATGTGTTCATTTATCGTCCCCCTCGTCCAATCAGAAAGCATGTTAATATTATTAGGGTCAGACAGGGGTTTGAACCTGCCATTCCTGGATCACTCACCCGTCTTAAAATATACATATGTCGTACATTTTCTTAAAAACTCACTGTTCTGACCAACAGGAACCAAATTCTCACTGTTCTGACTAACAGGAACCAAATTCTCACTGTTCTGACTAACAGGAACCAAATTCTCACTGTTTTGACTAACAGGAACCAAATTCTCACTGTTCTGACTAACAGGAACCAAATTCTCACTGCTCTGACTAACATGAACAAAATACTCTGTTCTGGTCAACATAAATCGAATACTAGCTGTTCTGGCTAACAGGAATAGAATATCTGCTGTTCTGGTCGACAGGAATAGAATACCCGCTGTTCTGGCTAACAGGAATATATTACCTGCTGTTCTGGCTGACAGGAATAGAATATACGCTGTTCTGTCTAACAAGAATAGAATACTGACTGTTCTGGTTAATAAAAAGAGAACACTGACTGTTTCGGCTAACAGAAACAAAATACTCACTGTTCTGGCTAACAGAAACAAAATACTCACTGTTCTGGCTAACAGAAACAAAATACTCACTGTTCTGGCTAACAGAAACAAAATACTCACTGTTCTGGCTAACAGAAACAAAATACTCACTGTTCTGGCTAACAGGAACTCATTGAAAACTTGTCTAGGGTTAGAGTTCTCCAACAACAGTATGGAACACAGACTGTCTGCAATCTTCTGTGAACACACAAATAATCAAAGCATTACATGCAGAAAGGTCAAATACAGTAAATGACTGAATGTGCTAACAGCAAACAGATGTTAATATAAACAGAAGTAGAGCGTTCGCTTCAGATGCGAAAGGCCCAGAGTTCGAGCCCAGCTGGAGCCGTTACGATTGTGCCCTTTGTTTGAAACAGTTAATATATGTTTAATCATTATCGGCAATATCTAGCTTAAGGTTTCCAACCCAACTTTGTTTGAAACAGTTAAAGCCCTGCTCTTTCACAGCCCCGGGGTAGCCAATGTTATACAGGTAATTGAATGGTGCTTTAATCCGAAATATCTTTACTTCCAAAACAATATGTGTAAAATGGTCAATAAGAAATAGTTAATAGCTTATGCAAATTTGTTTTAGCTCAATTGCGAAACAAGTTCTTACAACGTATATTAATCACTCTCGAGATGTCATTGGTGGAATCCATCGCCACGGGGGAGAGAGAAGAGGCATGTGGAATTTAAATGCTTTACCTAAGGGCACAATCGTAACATCTCCAGAGGGGCACAAACTCCGGACCTTTTCACACAAACTCTAGGCGAACGTGCTACCACTGCACTATCACAAATACAGGGTACGTTGATTTTTTCTTTCAAAACCATCCTACAATGTTAATAAATTTTAGATAATAAATTTTAGGAACTAACCTGATCTGGTACAGTCGTCTCTTTAATCAAACGTCTGCAGCCCTGAAATATAGAAACCAGTCTCAAATACCCTCTTATCTAAGAAATACCCTCTAATCTAAGAAATACCCTCTAATCTAAGAAATACCCTCTAATCTAAGAAATATTTTAATTTATCCTATCTTCATGAACATTGACAACTATGTCAAACTTTTCAATAAAAGTGGCTGAGACAAAGCAAATTGCATCTAGATATATCTATTTCTGTTATGCCGATATAAATTGTGCACCTTATGCCGTAACTGGCCCTGCAACGTATTCATCCAGATCCAGAGATTTACTTCCATATTTCTAGCACAGTTCCAAATATCAAAAAAAAGGCATCATAAATTGGCCTATCCAAAGAATGTCAGCAAAAACATTTAGTCACCAATACCTGTAATATAGTAAGCTTGAAGTGACTTATAGCTGCCCACTGTCTGTTGAGTACAGGGAACCAGTACAGGAAGTTTGGTGCACTCTGGGAGTTCAGCTGTAGACTGGTATTGATATGTTGAGCAAGCAGGTACAGTCTGCTGGCTGACAAATAGTCCTCACAGTCTAAACAAGTCCACATCTGCAGATAGAAACATGTATATATACGATCAAGTGACAAGCATATTTGCGTGATGATGGTCAAGACCATACTATAAAACACGGTCGGGGTTCCCTCTGTTTGAACATTTGTCTGCGCCACTTCTGTCGCCAATTTGAAAATCTTGGGACCAACTAAGAACCATATAGTAATAAAAATATTTGAGGCCATGTATTTGACAAAACAGACTGTGCCAAAAAAAAACAGAAAAACAGAAAGAAAAAAACAGAAGAATAAAAAGCTGTGCCAAATATTTTCGCCAATTCACAAAATTCCGAGCCAGTATTTGTTTTTTTGTCGCAATTGGCAACCAAGAGCGGGAACCCTGACTGTTCTAGCTATGAAACAACGAAAGACAAACATCGATTGAAATATCTGCCATTGAATGGTAACTGTCCCGTCGAGGGGCCTCGGTAGTAGTGGTGCTGAACGTATGCGAGACTATCAACCTGGCTTGCCAAAGGTCAGTGGTACTACTCCTAAACACAGCCAGGAATTGGGTATTTGTCCACAAATAAAAGCTAGAAAATTGCCATGATATAAGTTGTTCGTACAACTTGACTCCAAAACAAACATAACACAAAATGCTTCCATCACTGAAAAATGGAAAATCGCTATATGAACCCAAGATGTTGGTGTGACTCCACCAGTTCCAATACACAAACAATTAAAGTCGAACCTTTTCCGGGATATCGAGCAGAAGTTTTATCTGAGATGCTACCTCGTGGAACTTGGCTTCTTCCTTTCTCCTGAATAACAAACGAGAATTAAATATGGAAATAATGTCACCGTATTTAAACAAAATAGAGGCTTTTGATTGGTTTACAAACTAGTGCAAACTGTAAATGGACCATTACTCTATATCGGTATAACCGCTGGAGCCGTTACGATTGTGCCCTTAGGCAAGGCATTTAAATTCCACATTGCCTCTTCTCTCTCCCTCGTGGCGATGGATTCCATCAGGAATGAGGTCTTGAGAGTGATTAATATAAGTTGTAAGAACTTGTTTCGCAATCAAGCTAAAATAAATTTGTATAAACTATCGGTATGGAATAAAAATATTATGAATTTTGAAAGTTTACGCACACACCTTCGTTTATCGACAGTTGGCTCCGCCCTATTTACATGATGCCTATGGTCTGCACAGATCTACATGTATAGTACATTGAGCTCCACTATCTGAGTTGCGCAGCATGCGCACTTTTTTATGAAACTTGGAAGTCCAATATCCAATATAGACATGCAATCAATAAGTAATATATTTGGTTCATAAAACACAAAAGTCGCAATATGGAAATAATGGCACTGTTTTTAAACAAAATAGAGTGTGTTTTACGTTTATTTATCATCGCCACCGGTTGCCCATATGAGCGACGCCTCCTGAAGAGATTAGTCATTTTAGATTTTTGGAGGATAGTGCAATGATACAGACAGAGTCCCATTCCAGAGTCTCCTCTGGTTCTTTTACGTGCACGGTTTACAGCACCGACACGAGACCTTGGTTTAACGTCCCAACTGAAAGACTGTTAATTTTATTAGGGTCAGACTGGGGATCGAACCTGCGATCCCTGGATTACCAATCCAGCGTGTTACCACTGCACTACAGATCCGTCTGTAAAACAAAATAGAGGCTTTTTGATTGGTTTATAAACTAGAACAAACAGTAAATGGACAATACACTATATCGGTATGGAATAAAATGTTATCAAATTTGAAAGTTTACGTACAAGTTGCAATGCATTCTCCCATTATAAATTGAATAATAGTCAGTAACTAAACAGCGTGTTTCTGTAATACCTGTATACATACAGTATAACTCACTAGAAGTGAATGTACCACATTCCTGAATCAGCTTGCCACACCATGCGTACATTGTTAGAAACAAATCTGACAATATTATTTTAAAAAGACGACGATTCACAGCCCTGATCTAACGTGCATGCGCATATGACAGCAGGAAATGAAATTTTCAAGGGAGACCACCTAGTTATAGAAAAGGTAAAAAACTCACATCGGGACTTTAATTTTACAAATCGACCAAAAGTGCCACAGCAAAATGTGGCAAAACTGCAAAAATATTGAATATCATAATTTAGTTTACGCAAATTTATTTTTGTTCGATTGCATAAATCCTTACAACATTAGGTTAATCACTCTCGATACGTCATCCGTGATGTAATTCAAGATAGAAGAGTCAACATAGAATTTTATTGCCTTGCCCAAGTAAGGGCACAATTATAATGGCTACAGCTGGGCGCGACCTCCGGGATTTCACACTAGAAGCAAACGCGTTACAACTGCGCAATTACAATTTCTACGTTGATACAGTGATCTGCATTGCAGTACATTACATGTATATACAACATTACAATTTCCACGTTGATACAGTGATCTGCATTGCAGTACATTACATGTATATACAACATGTTTAGTACGACAATAACACTGACTATAAGAATGGGGCAGACTTTTTATCTCAAGTGATTAACTACAGTCAAACCTGTGTTAGTGGTCACCTGTATTAAGCAGCCAACCTGTATTAAGCAGCCAGTTGTCAGATTCCCAAATATGTTACTTTCTTATACATTTGACTATATATAATGTAATCTATCTATTAAACAGCCACATGTGCTAAGCAGCCACTTTCTGTGATTTCCTTGGCTGGCTGTTTAAGACAGGTTTGAATGTATAGCAGTCTAACCTATTTTCAATTTCCATCCTCTTCTTCTGCTGTGGGGAGGAACTTTTCACCATCTGGCTGCTCTTCAGATCACTACACAGTGTCTCTATTCTCCCGATAGTAGACATGACCTGCAGAAAGCAAACTGTACTACATACTGTACATAAACTAAGTACCCTTGCAATAAACCATGGACAAACTAAGCAACCATGGTAACATACTGTACATAAACTAAATACCCTTGCAATAAACCATGGACAAACTAAGTACCCTTGGAAAGCAACCATTGTAACATATTGTACATAATCTAAATACCCTTGGAATAAACCATAGACAAACTAAGTACCCTTGGAATGCAACCATGGTAACATATTGTACATAAACTAAATACCCTTGGAATAAACCATGGTAACATATTGTACATAAACTAAATACCCTTGGAAATAAACCATGGTAACATATTAACATAATATAAACTACTTTTGGAAATAAACAATCACACTCCATTTAGAATTATTACCCAAATATGATGCTTAAAGATAGAAACTTGAGACGTTACATTGTACATATATACAGTTGCTCTAGTACCATAACAGTAGACCCACACAAATGCCAAGCCCCCTTTATATGGAAATTACCCACACAAACGCCAAGCCCCCTTTATATGGAGAAACTACTAGTAATTAAAATTCTGTCAAAATATATCAAAATGACACATCACAAAGTTTCGATTGTAATGTTGCACACGAAAGTGAAACAACTCACATTTTCAGCGCTGACTTTCATCTCCGCTATTGTATCAGCAGCCTCAATCAAATCTCGGTAACGTTCGCTGTAAAACAACAACAATCAAATCTCGGTAACGTTCGCTGCAAAACAACAACAACAATCAAATCTTGGTAACGTTCGCTGTAAAACAACAACAACAACAATCAATCAAATCTCGGTAACGTTCGCTGTAAAACAACTACAACAACAACAATGAAATCACATCAGGATAATGTCAACTGCAAGATAACAACAAACTAGAAAATAGTATTCGGAGAGATGATATCGATTTGATCCCGACAAGTCAACACCAAGGTCACGGGATATGGCTAATATGCAAGATCATAAATTTGGAGGTTTCCAGTAGGTCTTCCATGCAAACTCTTTGTTTATCTTTGTTTTATCTTTGTTTTATCTTTGTTTATCTTGTTTCATTTTCGAGTTACAATAATGCATACCGTAGTTTAGTATAGAAGTCAATGGGAATGGACACTTCGCTGACTGCACTGACCACATGCCAAGACTGACTTCACACAGAATCGACTCACTTCCTCCTAGACCAACCCTCACATGTTAGTGCAATGTATATCCACAAAGTTTCATCAAATTCCACCAATAACTCATCCAGTTATCCTGTACACAGTAACACAGCCACACAGAAGGCGAGTGAATACTTTCAAACCATTTCATTCATTTTATAATGATGATTGAGCTTATGTATCCTCGCCTCCGGGGAACCATGTGGGCGAACGACACATACGTGATGATGATTGAGCTTATTTACCCACGCCTCCGGGGAACCATGTGGGCGAACGACACATACGTGATGTGATTGAGCTTATTTACCCTCGCCTCCGGGGAACCATGTGGGCGAGCAACATATACGTGATGATGATTCAGCTTATTTACCCTCGCCTCCGGGGAACCATGTGGGCGAGCGACACATACGTGATGATGATTGAGCTTATTTATCCTCGCCTCCGGGGAATCATGTGGGCGAGCGACACATACGTGATGATGATTGAGCTTATTTACCTCGCCTCAGGGGAACCATGTGGGCGAGCGACATATACATGATGATGATTGAGCTTATTTACCCTCGCCTCCGGGGAACCATGTGGGCGAGCGACACATACGTGATGATGATTGAGCTTATTTACCCTCGCCTCCGGGTAACCATGTGGGCGAGCATTTTAACATGATGTAAGATGTTTCATAGCACAATATCTCCCAGGAATTTCGACTTCGTGCGTGCGTGTATAATCAAATATATGATCACAACAAATATAAATATTCTTACCCGACCATGGTTCTCAAATCCTCCTTTTTCCGTTCAATATCAGCTCTGAAATTACAAGAAAACATCAGCCATTAAATTGCATACATTTCTTATATAAAGCGGACATGTTAATTTCAATATCTATGAAACTTTTAATTTAAACACATTTGTAGGCATATATAATATGCATAGTTAGTATCATTTGCGAAATTCCGGGTTATCACGAGTAAATGATAAGCTGTTTTGCAAACTGGGTCGAATCTGAAAATATTCATTCATAATGTAAACTCATTGTGAACAATCTGAATTACTATGAAAAATAAGTGATTTTCATAAAATATATTTAGTTACGAATTGAAATAAATCAGAAAAACTCGTATAATATATTGTTTTCTTGGTTACAAAGCAGTTTTACCCATCACTGGCGTCAGATAATTTGCGATCACACCGCCGGCTTCGGCAAAATAGACATGCATACGGCTGGAGTCACAGATTTCAATACAAATTTATAGTTTTTTTTAATGGAAAATGATTTTGGTACCAACATTAAGATAAAAGCTTGAACTTGTAATAAATCGACACAAAGTAGCAAATTGCTCAGACATCTTCGTTCATTGGCCGAAGCCAAAGTTACAGCATATGTATTTAGACGGACGCCGCCCTCTCCCATCATATTCGACTGGCAGATTAGGTCTACCCTGCTGAGAAAATGTTCGATGACGCTTGACCGTTCATCGTCCGGATTAAAAGTTGGCTTGCTAGGCATTATCACCAAGAGTCAAACAAGTGTCTTTAGTGATGTTCATGCGTCAACACCCGGGAGCGCGGGTCAAATGAACACCCTGCATCAGCATTGACAACATCTTGTTCCAGTAAATATTCAGTCAAGGTCAAACTTTCTGTATTGGACACTGAAAATGAACCACAACCTATCACTTAACCCATTTCATTCTGGATACATTTAAAGGTTTTTGCAAACAATATAGATCCAGATCAGCCGCAGCGTGACGCTGCGTGCTGATCAGGATCTATGTTGTTTGCTACATAGCTAAGTGTCTTAGCAAGATCATCTGAATAGCAAACAGCACAGAGCCTTATAAGACGGCACGTTCCGTGGCGGTTGATCTGGCTCTATGTTCTTTGCAAATACTGTTTGAATGGTATCCAGAATGAAATGGGTTAATACAACAGCAGTGATTAAATATTTCTATGAAATAAAACGAACAGATTAGCTTAGACTTTGAACATGACGGAGAACAAGTGTGTGCATTTCATACAAATAAATTGATACAAACCTTGTTCGCTTTTCAATATTGCGTATTTCTTCAACAGAATATTTCTCAAAGAGGATATTTGTATCCAGTTCATGGATGGGCAAACCTGAAACACACAAAAACAATGATAGTCTCAAAACTCTTCAGATTCATATCATATACCTCCAACAACAGTATTACACTATACAATAAGTTGTCTATACATTGAAATGTTAATTTATTTATTGTGCAACAAGCTTTAACAACTTATATTTATTACTCTCATCGGCACGAATGAAAGCGTTTTTGTGGTCATTCTTGTAGGAGGAACCCGGAGAAAACCAACTGTCCAATCTGGCAACCAACAATTACTGAAATGGAGCCTTCCTGGTGAAAATGGATATGTGTCTGACTGGCAATCAAGAGGTTAGGGGTTGGAATCCCACCAGAACCACGGTAGTGCTGTCCTTAGGCAAGTATGTCACTAATTTGCAATGTCTTAAATTCTCATAGCAATGGATTTCATCAGGAAGTTTGTCAACAACCGACTAATCATACATATCCGACTACTATTACACTATAGTGTTTTTCTCGTAGATGATAAATTTAGCGATAACAGGGCATGCATCACTTCAAATAAAAAAATATATATACACATATAATTGAATAACTAGAGTAGTACATGTAAATACATAAATAAATATACGTTTTCCTTCCTTTGACATGTTGGCACGTCCAGTACTTCCTCGGTTATCTGTCCTTGGTGTATATGCTAAATGTCGTTTTGGACGGTCCCAACATTGCAAAATCAGGAAACACTGACTGTACACATTGGGGCACATCATTCAAGCATATATTCGTTTTCGGTCTGTGTTGATCAATCTATCTATCTATTTATCTATCTATCTGCCTTTAATGTCGAACCCCTCGCGGGGACGTAGACATGCTGAACGTCAAAAACCGCAAAGAATTAAACAGTATTCATGAGTAGTTAAAAGCATAATTTAAGAAAGAAAATAAAATAAGTTGTGGTAATAGTTTAAAAGCAGCTGTGCAGAACAACTAGGCACTGGAATGATCAATATGGCAAACTGCCGTATTGAATTGCTCTATGGTAGGGAGATGGACGATGTCAGGAGGGAGATGGTTCCAATGGTAGATTGTTCTTGGAAAAAAGGAAAACTTGTAGTAGTCTGTAGTTGCTGTAATTAACCTATTGCTTAAGGAATGGCAATAGCGAGCAGGACGGGAGAGGGGAACTAGGTAATTTTCAATGGTAATAGCAACAAGTTCATTATGAATTTTATACATAAGGGATAACCTATTGTCAATTATTGATATTACGTCATTCGATATATGTGCTTTAGGTGTACGAGGGGTAATGCTAAAGCAACTCCTATCCAAAGTGTTAAGTAATAATTTGATGCTATAGACCTCCCCTCTGTCTGTATCATTGCACTATCCTCCAAAACGCTAAAATGACTAATCTCTTCAGGAGGCGTCGCTCATATGGACAAATAGTAGCGACAATAAATAAATGTAAAACACACACACACACACATCTAATTGATCTCATCCTATTAGACTGCAGTAATGCCTTCGACAAGGTCAATCACGAGAGAGTAGTACTAAAATGCATGACTATGAAATCAGAGGTCAAACATTAAAGTGGATTAAGAGTTTTATAGATAATAGACTCCAGTCAGTTGTCCTTAATGTTATTAGTTCAGAAACCATTCTCGTGTCTTCTGGGGTCCCACATGGATCCATACTTGGACCCCTGCTTTTCAATCCTATCCTATATAAATGACTTCCCACAAAACATCAGTTCCAAAATCTGTATCTTTGCAGATGATAATGCGGTCTATCCATCGCTGACATCTTCAAATGAGTCGGTAACACACCAAAACGACCGTAAAAGGTTAGAAGAGTTTGAGTGGGACTGGAATATAACCCCTCCAAATGTCAAGTTATCCAAGTCACCAGAAGGAAATATCCTATTCTCAGTCAATATAAACTCCTTCTTGAGTCGGTCACCTCAGCCTTGTGTGGATATCTAAAAAAAACTGTTGTGGGACGCTTACATAAATATGTCAACAACGAAAGCTAATCAAACATTAGGGTGTCTACGTAGAAACATCCAGGTCAAATCCGAACTCCTTAAGTCCACGGCTTACCAGAATCTAGTGAGACCCCACCTAGAATATGGCTCCGAGATTTGGTCGCAACATACCAAAACACTGATAGATCAAATTGAAGGTATCCAGCGAAGAGCAGTCCGTTTGATATCGTACCTCTAGTATTACATACATGCTTGCTCCATTCCCTAAATCTACGCAAACTAGATTAACGGCATACTGACAATAGGTTATCCCTTATGTATACAATTCATAATGATCCGGGGTCCCATTGGACATTACCTAGTTCCCCTCTCCCTCCCAGCACGCCACTGTCATTCCTTAAGCTATAGGTTAATTACAGCGACTACAGGCTACTACAAGTTTTCCTTTTTTCTTAGAACAATCAACCATTGGACCCCCCCACTAGGACATTGTGCATCTCCCTACTATAATAGTATAGCAATTCAATACGCCAGTCCCTAGTTGTTCTGCCCCGACCTTTGCTTTTACACTCTTAACCCAACTTTTCATATTACTTTCTTATATTTATGCTTTTATCTGCTCATACTTTTAAGTTCTTTGCGGATTGACGTGCAACATGCATACATCCCAGCTAGGGGTTTGACATTTGAGAAAGACAGATAGATAGACCACCACCATGCTTTGGGGTTCATGTAAAACCCGTCCCGTGCCGTACAGAATATTGTACAGTATACCACATGTTGTAATGGTCCAGTTAAAAGAAATGCAAAACATGTTTTGGGGTAAATATTCTTATAACTAACATTCATTTATGTTTCTTTGCTTTAGATATAATGAGTTTCACTGGGGGAAATCATGAATTGAGACCGGGTGGTACTTGGAGGAGAAGAAAATGAGGAATACAGTTTATTTTTTGTTTTGTCACATGAAATCGCGACATACAGTGGCTACTTGACCACGTGGATTTGGCAATTTCAGAAACTAAATGGATGCCAAGATTGATAGAAAATATGTTCATGAAATTGTACAGGAATCATTGGTGTGAAGATTTTTGAAGTTTTATTTCTTGGAAGATTTTAAGAAAAACAGTTTGTTCTCATTCATTGGCACTTTGGACAGTTGGATTCTAACTTCTAAGCCCATGGCCCTTGTTTAATATCAAGTTTTTCAACCACATTTGGTGTGGGAACATTGAATTTTTAACTGTTTGTTACTGTCTGTATAAGAGAATATTCAAAACCATTGCAGATCTGAAATCAATCTATTGTTGCGGCTTTAGCCATTGCATTATGGCATTTTTATTGTTGGATGTCCTCAAAAGGGCAGAATCGACAAGGTCTTATTTATGCTATTACGAGTACAAAACATTGTGAGGACGAATCAATTTGGCAACCTATTACAATTTAAAATATATTATAGTTTGTGACGATGGTGTCGTTTCAGAGATAATTATCTAAACAAAATTGTAAGCCAGAAATTTACAACAATAATGGGGTCTCCCTATTCACAGACAAGAGATGAAAAATGGTTAAATAGGCATGCAAGACGTCGACAAGAGATGGTTACTGAACAAATATGATATAATAAAGTCATCTAAAGTATTAAATATAACATGTGTTTGTCTTATATGGCTTATTCCATCCAAAAAACTCAAACACGATCAAACGCTGTCTTGACGATCCGCCATACTGTAAAGGGACTTGACTTGCGCGCACGCACACAGGGGGAACAGGTGCCTGTTCTCTGGGTCAGACAGAGTTAAGTCCCGTTGCAGTATGGCGGACCGTCAAGACGGCGTTTGAGTTTTTTGGATGGAATAAGCCAATATAAGACAAACACATGTTATATTTAAATTTAATACATAATACTTTAGATGACTTTATTATATCATATTTGTTCAGTAACCATCTCTTGTCGACGTCTTGTATGCCTATTTAACCATTTTTCATCTCTTATCGGTTCTTGTCACTTCTTGTCTGTGAATAGGGAGACCGCAATAATGTAGTTACATTCATTGAAATAGAAACTTACATATACAATATAATAGCGGCATAATTGACATCCGTAAAATTAAAAACGTGAGACTATAAAGACTAATTGGGGACTATTTGAGTCAATTAACTATGAGATTTGCATACATGGGTCAATATGTGACTTTGTCTGTGACTTCACTATAAAGAACTCGTAAATGAACATCGCTCGCCGATAATCCTCTACATTTGTTTTTGCAACAATGACTCCTACTGAAATTGGGGCATAAAAGTCCGCCTCCGTTGTCGAGTGGTTACGGTCTCTGACTTGTATACCACTGTAACCTATCATCTCTGATGGTCACGGGTTCGAGCCCCGCTCAGACCGTGTCTCATTTATATGAAAAAGTTGGCATTTTCTTACGGAGGTTGGTGCACCAAGTACTGGTTAACCGTTGGAGCCTGCCCAGGAAAGGTGTTGTTGGGTAAACTGCCCGGCGCTCAAATGGGAAACCGGTAGCGACGTTAAATAAACTTAAATAAAACACACAAAAACATAAATGTGTGAACATTGATTGATCGTATCACGATTACCGGTCAAGATTGCCTCTTCAATATGCATAATCACTAATCAGCAGTCTCTTGATTTATTTACGTTTTGAATTGAATTTCTATTAAATAAGACTACGACAATTAACGTAAATGCCTGCTATGCCCCATTGCATTGGCGGGAAAGATATGACACAGTCACTTAAACACGGGAATATATCTTGAGCAAAGTCAATGTTGCCCTAGCTACACTGCATAGGTGGACATTTCACAGCATATTGATCGTAAACCTGTGTATTCCAGATTATAGCATCAGCCTAACAGGATAAAATTGGTGATTGGGGGATTTCATGCAATATTGCAATACTTATCAAGTTTTATTGAGAATTTAGGCACACGAGGGCAGGCATCTTCGGGCACAAGGGCGGCCCCAAAAAGGAGCAGGGTGGGCCTTCCTGCTTAGGGGAAGCACTAGACAATTTGGCATGAATGATATTTACCGTTTCGCGACGAATCAATGTGCGAAAAAATTAATTGTGATTTATCTCTATCTAGGTAAAGACGGGTGATGTCACGTTTGCTCATAATTACATGATCTTACATATACTATATCTTGACAGATACAGTTTATGCAATATAATGAATCAGTTAATTAACACGATTTTGATATAATCACACTTATCATACCGCATCTGGTTAGGGAACAACAGTAAAAACAAAGTATTCCTAGAGACCTTTTGGATGGAATAAGCCAATATAAGACAAACACATGTTATATTTAAATTTAATACATAATACTTTAGATGACTTTATTATATCATATTTGTTCAGTAACCATCTCTTGTCGACGTCTTGTATGCCTATTTAACCATTTTTCATCTCTTATCGGTTCTTGTCACTTCTTGTCTGTGAATAGGGAGACCGCAATAATGTAGTTACATTCATTGAAATAGAAACTTACATATACAATATAATAGCGGCATAATTGACATCCGTAAAACTAAAAACGTGAGACTATAAAGACTAATTGGGGACTATTTGAGTCAATTAACTATGAGATTTGCATACATGGGTCAATATGTGACTTTGTCTGTGACTTCACTATAAAGAACTCGTAAATGAACATCGCTCGCCGATAATCCTCTACATTTGTTTTTGCAACAATGACTCCTACTGAAATTGGGGCATAAAAGTCCGCCTCCGTTGTCGAGTGGTTACGGTCTCTGACTTGTATACCACTGTAACCTATCATCTCTGATGGTCACGGGTTCGAGCCCCGCTCAGACCGTGTCTCATTTATATGAAAAAGTTGGCATTTTCTTACGGAGGTTGGTGCACCAAGTACTGGTTAACCGTTGGAGCCTGCCCAGGAAAGGTGTTGTTGGGTAAACTGCCCGGCGCTCAAATGGGAAACCGGTAGCGACGTTAAATAAACTTAAATAAAACACACAAAAACATAAATGTGTGAACATTGATTGATCGTATCACGATTACCGGTCAAGATTGCCTCTTCAATATGCATAATCACTAATCAGCAGTCTCTTGATTTATTTACGTTTTGAATTGAATTTCTATTAAATAAGACTACGACAATTAACGTAAATGCCTGCTATGCCCCATTGCATTGGCGGGAAAGATATGACACAGTCACTTAAACACGGGAATATATCTTGAGCAAAGTCAATGTTGCCCTAGCTACACTGCATAGGTGGACATTTCACAGCATATTGATCGTAAACCTGTGTATTCCAGATTATAGCATCAGCCTAACAGGATAAAATTGGTGATTGGGGGATTTCATGCAATATTGCAATACTTATCAAGTTTTATTGAGAATTTAGGCACACGAGGGCAGGCATCTTCGGGCACAAGGGCGGCCCCAAAAAGGAGCAGGGTGGGCCTTCCTGCTTAGGGGAAGCACTAGACAATTTGGCATGAATGATATTTACCGTTTCGCGACGAATCAATGTGCGAAAAAATTAATTGTGATTTATCTCTATCTAGGTAAAGACGGGTGATGTCACGTTTGCTCATAATTACATGATCTTACATATACTATATCTTGACAGATACAGTTTATGCAATATAATGAATCAGTTAATTAACACGATTTTGATATAATCACACTTATCATACCACATCTGGTTAGGGAACAACAGTAAAAACAAAGTATTCCTAGAGACCTATTTACATTTTGGGATAAATCGGACTTTATAAGCCAAGGGAGGTAAGAGAAAATTAGAAATGTCTCTTATTGGTGCCCTTGTCAGCAAACTTCAAAACATTTTGCCTGACATGAATGTCAATGTTTATATAATATCTTGGCTAACAAAAGACCATGCCTTTTTTGGGTCATTCAAGCCACTTTGACATGTAAATGCTCATATTATTGACACATGGGAGTTTATTTGAGATCGGGCCTCGAAGAATCCGCTCGTATTGACGCAGGACGAGCATGAGCAATTTTTCTCTCGTACGAGTGGGATTTTTCAGCTCCGTATCGTAAAAAGCCGGCAATCAAATATTCTAAAGAAAAGGCAAGAAATAACCTGCAACAAAAATGTAGCGATTGCTGCTGATATCTTAGAAAATAATCCTATTTTTAGTGTTTTACCATGCTATTTTTGTTTACTACATATTGAAACCCCGTCACAAGCGGTAAAGTATAATTTAGTGCTTAATTTTAAGACATCAAGTAATTTCAGGGTTCATTCTAAGTCAGAATTTTTGGGAGAAGTGAGAAAGTGCGTGATCGCTTCCTTAAATGGTGTTCTTTAATATACTTCTGAAAAATAGGGTTAAAATGCACACAGTACAACCATTAAATACAACATTTGAATAGGAGTGCTTTATAATGGGCCAGTGTATCTTACTAGACAAAAGTTTGTTTGAAAATCGTAAAAACCAAAAAATAATAATTTTTTTAGGGAGAAGTGGGGCCCCCAGAGGGCGAAGTCAGGGTCCCTAGGGCGACATTTCACCCACATCGCCCTCTAGAATGATCCCTGAATTTACGCGAATTTTGGGCTTTGCATGATGGTTTTCTTGCAGGATGAGTTCATTTTCAGGGTGACTTGCCCTGAACAAAATTCAGCCCCTGGAGATATATGTCTTGAAGCAGGCGTTCTGCAAATAGACAGCATACGTGACATTTGACATAGAATCACTGCCGTTCTTGTCTCCATAGATTAAAGAAAATATATGAATTGGTACAAATGTATGACTTAAAAACCTTTGGCATGTACATGTTGGAGAGATTTCTCACGCGATTGTTTAACTGGGCATAAATTAATGTATTCAGCAAGGTATAAGATAATTTTGGATTGGTTTTGAATGTCCACTGCAAGCCGAAAATTAACACTAATAATACTGGAAAATTAACATCAACCAATGATCCAGGTACAATGTACCTAACGGAACTAGATTCATTTCGCCACAACGATTTGTTTTCGCCTGGATATTCAAGTACATGTATGCCATTTGTTAGTTGAGGCTCCAGGACACTAAAATAAGACATTTTATCACCATCCCACAATGTGCCCCTTTGCCTGAGCCAGACGTTCTAAAACTTTCTCACAATCTCGACTCAGTGAAGGGATTGAGTAAGTCTTTTGAGATTTACACCCAACTGAACCAATCCCCTTTGCCTGAGCCAGACGTTCTAAAACTTTCTCACAATCTCGACTCAGTGAAGGGATTGAGTAAGTCTTTTGAGATTTACACCCAACTGAACCAATCAGTAGCTTGAGACCGCGTTTGAGATAATAAGATTGGAGAAAATAGATATTACCTCCAGGCCTGTTTGTAATATTTCTCGCACGAACATAACCACCATCATGGTCCTCTTTATATTGTTTTGCAGCTCTAGTGCTGGAGGAGGGTAGACGGTATAGCCAGAAGGTGGAGCAGTCGTTCCATATCAGCATGGCTGCCCTCGAGATACCCAGCGATGCAGGTAATTACAAAACATTCTAATCAATTACATGTATGATGTAAATGCAAACTGTTCAACATGAGGTCTCCAGAGTGATTAATATACAGTCAAACCTGTGTTAGTGGTCACCTCTATTAAGCAGTCAACGTGTATTAAACAGCCGGTTTCTCAATATGCTGCTTTATTATACAATTGACCTCTATTAAGCAGCCACTTTCTGTGACTCCCTTGGCTAGCTGCTTTATACAGGTTTGACTGCAAGTTGAAAGAACTTGTTTTGCAATCTAGCTGAAATAAATTTGTATAAACTAACTGTTCAACAATTGCTGTTTTAAGATGAATTTAATGTGCATGTTATATTGCTTGGGTGTTGCTGCAGGTAGAGTTTAAAATGGACCCCCCTCCAATGTTTAGTTTCATATTATACTTACTTGAAAATAACTATATATATATGCCGTAATTATTCTAATTGACACCCAGTGATTTATTTGAATCGAGGTCAACTACAAAGTTTGGGATGGGCGATTAATTATTAAGCGATAATCCCAACGAATATATTGATTTAGACAAAAATAAGACTTGTATTTAAATAATTTGAATAAATTGTATTTTTATTAGCCAATAATTAAGAAAACTTGCTGTGTGAAAGTTTACTATGTCTATTTTAATTTCAGTCTTGTGAGGGGGGGGGTGATACGCTTAGGGTATTTCCAATAATCAACTGGAAAATGGTGCTTTTTGTGTCAAAATGTTGAGGATGAGGGTTTATTTGAATAAATATGGTACCTATTCTAGTTTGTTGTGATCAATACTGCAGCTATTACTCGTCATTGTACAATTGGAGAAATGCACTTTTAAAACATGGAATCGAATTGTATCAAAGCTGGTGCATGTATTACTTGTACCGAGAATCAAATTTTTCTCGATGATTCGAAGCGTTGCAACCTAAGTGGAAAATTGTAACCATTTGCTCAAGTTGAATGTGGCATTGTGGTCTTTCGTGATTAATGTAATATAGAGAGTGCCGTGCTTAAACCTATCAGTGTGGGGGCACTACAATATGCTGCCTCACTTCGTGGTGAAGTTCTCCCTATTGTGAGCCGATGACACTTTGATGAGGCGACAAACGTATAATATTCCTTGATCTATCTCTCTAGATTGAAGGCCTAGTTTACGCCATTAACGAGCTGAAGCTAGATATTTGAAATTGGAGAAAATCTTTAGTTTAGCAGGGAGATGTTGAGACTCTGTACTAAACAGTCTGTATGAACAATCTTCTGCCTCAGCTGATAATAAAGAGAGGTGTGAGGCAATTTGATGAGACTCAAATGAGGTAATGTGGGTAGATGCGATGAGGTAATGCGAGGAGGCTATGCGGTGAGACACAAATTAGGTAATCTTGGGAGGCGCGAGGAGACGCTGGGAGACTTCATTGAGGCAACCTAGAGTTTTTACGGTTTATTCGTAATAGATAATATATATACCCTGTGTTGTGTGTTCTTGTAGAAGTGTTAAAGGGGAAGCATCACCAGTCTGTGTCTGTAATGGTGGCCAGCCAGAAGTCTGACTTCCTGATCTGTTCACTCAACTTCAAACATCTTACCCAGCAGCCATTGGACCTGAACTTCAACGAAGGGGAGGAAGTAACGTTCTTCATAAATGGGCCAGGTAGCTGTATAATGTTTTATCTTGTCCAGTTATTGATCCTGTGATTGATTATGCATTGTATCACTTGATTGTTTATCGTGTACAGGTCTGTGTATCGTGTACAGGTATATGCAACATGTACATGTCTATATATCATGTACAGGTCTGTATAACGTGTACAGCTCTGTGTATCGTGTACAGCTCTATGTATCGTGCACAGGTCTATGCATATCTGAATGAATGGGTACACAAATCAGGAAACATGTCAATGAAAATCACCTGTATTATAGGCTGTATACATAGAACTGCATGATTAGCTTGTTCCAAGTTTATTTTAAGTATATGGGGTATATATTGAAAGACATTACAGACTTATTAATAATATAGCTTCATCATCATTTTCCTGCTTATGTGCAATACAATTGCGAAAGTCCGCCTCCGTGGTCGAGTGGTTACGGTCGCTGACTTGTATACCACTGTAACCTATCATCACTGATGGTCACGGGTTCGAGCCCCGCTCAGGTCGTATCTCATATGAAAAAGTTGGCAGTTTCTTACGGAGGTTGGTGCATCCAAGTACTGGTTAACCGCTGGAAGCTGCCCAGGAAACGTGTTGTTAAGTAAACTGCCCGCCGGCGATATAGCCCAAAATGGTGCTGATGCAGGCGTAAAACCCGAAATATAACATAACAATTGCGAAAATAATGCAGCAAAGCAGGATGATAATTGTGTGTCGGATTTGGAATTGAACGGTCCCGGGTTCGATACTCGGTCAGGGCACCTCACACACATTGCTTAGTACTGGTTAATCGCTTAGGTCGGCAAAGCCTGCCCAGGAAAACATGTCTAGGTCCCCTCAAGGGGTTTTGACATTAATGGTACATACATACATACATGCATGATAATAACGGCTTGTGGAATCTTGGAAAACTTTATTATAAGTTTGTTGTCCGATGGTTGAACGCCATTTTATATCTTGCATGAGAAACATTCAATGGTGGACCCGATTAAAGTTTTTATTTCCAGCTCAGTTCATTCTTATCTTGACTGGTTCCCACTTTGAAGAGGATAAACAGGTGGCTACATTTGGTATTGCTCTTTGACTGGTAACCAGTTGGAAGATAATAAAATACAATAACAGTTTTTAATTAACTATTTCAGGTACAGTTCATTTGACTGGTTACCAGTTGGAAGATAATAAAATACAATAACAGTTTTTAATTAACTATTTCAGGTACAGTTCATTTGACTGGTTACCAGTTAGAGGATGATCAAGATATTGATGACAGTCTGCTCGATGAGATGGAGGAGGAGGACTCAGACAATGAAGGTACTCCAAAATCTTATCTGTAGAATGAAACAGTTGATCATTTACACCACAACAGAAGAGGTCAATTACTCTGGTTCCCCCGATTCTGCTGATAAGCAATGGGCACGCTGCGCTACATGTAGCGGTTATTCTACAGTTGAAAAAAATGGGCTGGGTGGATCAGAAATGGGGCAGTGTGCATTTTGAGCCGCAATGAGGTGTGTGAGGGGGGTATTATGGAGTTAGCCCATATAAAATTGGAATCTTTATTATTATCCATATTTTTAAACGAGTTGTTTTAAATCGTGAATGCTGAAAGGAATGTAAATTATACTGATTGAATTAAATTCCTCATTTTAATTTAATTTCTAAATCAAGTTGAGTCGTTGAGTAACATTGCTGATTTTGTTCTACTAGCTCCCATTCACATTGCAAAATCATGTCTTGATTTATTCCGAATAACGTATATTGGTCCTTCTAGTTGGTGGGTGTACATTTACCAATTGTGCGGAGTTTATCTGCAACTTTCTTTAATATTTCAGTACCTGAACTGGTTAAAAGTTCAAAGAGGAAAATGGCATCTGAGCCAAATGTTGCTTCGAAGAAGATGAAATGGCTGACCCCAGGGGTAAGGAACAAATACAAATATTTCATGAAATGGCCGACACCGGGTGTAAGGAATAACCTAAATACTTAATGAAGTGACTTACTCCTGGTGGAAATGAATAACAATTGTTTAATAAGGAAGAGGTAAAGAATTAGCACAATGAATAATTGACTAATGCATGAGCTGCATTATTATTTGAATACATCATATTCATTACAGTGGACCTATTCTTGACTAATTTACAGGGAGATGAATTCTCAGATGACTCTGAAGACGACAGTGATGATGATGATGATGATGATGATGAAATTGGAATGAACACCTTAGAAATGGTATTTGGATTAACTTGACTTCCTTTTTCTAATTTGTTTCTTGTGCTCTACTTGAATGTGTAAACTACTAGTACTTTGTGTGTGGGACCTGATTGTTGCTAGACTGGAATATAGATTTGCGTTTGTGACAGATGTCACATGCAGGTATGTCTGCCCGAACAATGGTAGTTTATACAAATTTCTGTTAGCTTGATTGCGAAACAAGTTCTTACAACATATAATAAGCCACTCTCGAGACCTCATTCCTGATGGAATCTTATCGCCACGAGGGAGAGAGCAGGCAACGTGGAATTAAATAGGTCATTTCACCTTGTGTCGCTTATTAACAGCAAATTTAATACTCGTGAATATCGAGAAAGTTTGGGAATATTATCCCAATGTATAAAGGTGGGGACCCAAAAGAAATAAAGAATTATTGAGGTATTACCTTAAATAATATACTAGCCAAAGTATTTTCACAAACCAGTATGGTCAGAAAAGTACGAAACCCTATCAGATTGTCAATTTGGCTTCCCAAAGGGCTAAAGCACGGTTGATTGTGTTTTTATTCTACACTATGTAAAGTATTACACACAGGTCAAAACCTTTATATTTATTGACTACGAATAATGCTTTGACAAAATTAATCGTTCATTTTTATTGCTGAACACGGATCTGTAGTCCAGTGTTTAACACGGACGGGTAATCCAGGGATCGCGATCGCAGGTTCAATCCCCTGTCTGACCCTAGTAAAATTAAGTCTTTCAGATGGGACTTTAAACCGAGGTCTAGTGTCGGTGCTTTATAAGAACCAGAGGAGATTCTTGAATGGGTCTCTTGTCTGTATCATTGCACTATCCTCCACAATCTATAATGGTTAATCTCTTCAGGAGGCGTCGCTCATATGGGCAACTGGTAGCGACGATAAATAAACGTAAAACTCACGCAAAAATCGCTGTATAGTATTGTACGATCTGCCATAAATTGATTCACATCTCTCAGTGAAGAGTCTTTTATTCATGATGTTCGTGATATGACGTAATGAATGAATATAAACTCAAATTTCAATGGAATATTTTTGCATGACATAGGAATATATTGTAATACATTTGGACTGAAAGTTAATACTTTTAAGCGAAGGTTATGATATTTCGGAAAGGAAGACTACTACCCACAATTTTTATCTCTCGTCTTTTAAATACTATCAGCTGATCAGGGTCTATAGTGGCATCCGTGGTCCAGTGGTAGAGCGTCGGATTTGGAATCAATCGGTACCGAGTTCGATACTCGGTCAGGCCACATATGTAGTAGCATTGAGCAAGCTTAGTACTGGTTAACCACTTAGGTCGGCTAAGCTTGCCCAGGAAAACATGTCTACGCCCCCGTAAGGGGTTTGACATTAATGGAACATGCATGTTTGCTATTCAGCCACGTGTTTTTGTGCCACTATCTGAATAGCAAACAGCATAGAGCCTGTAGTAAACAGCATAGAGCCTGATCATAAGGCACATTGAATGATTCACGTTCTATGCCATCTGATCTGGCTCTATACTGTTTGCAAAACCTACTTTAGTTGTGATTAGCATTTCACAGGTTTATAGAAATTTAGTTTAGCTTGATTGCAAAACAAGTTCCTACAACTTATGTTGATCAATATTTAGACCTCATTCCTGATGAAATCCATCGCCATGAGGGAGAGAGAAGAGGCAATGATTAGGATATGGGCACAATTGTAACGGCTGCAGCTGGGCGCAACCTCTTGGGCCATTCACACCTGAAGCGAATGCGCTATCACAACTTTCACTTTTACGGGTTAAGTTTAAACTGCGACATACTAGATTATCTGTCCTCTGTAGCATTTCTTGAAACTCTACTGAATGTACTGCTTAGTAAAATGCACACAATGTACCAAGAGATAGCAGAAGTTTTATGTTTCAAGAAAACGTTTTTCCCAACATAAAAGTAATATATATCAAACAGGGAGTGGCTACAGTCGTAGATTTTCAAATCACTTGCCCCTCACCACAGCAGGTTTGCATCCCAATGGGACGTCATATTCTTTCACGTGAGGAAGCTATCCAGCGGAAGGTTGGTGGTTCTTCCCGGGTATCCGTCCTTGCCTGAAATACTGCTCAGAGGGGCAGCTGGGGTCTTCCTCCACCAATAATAGCTGGAGTGTCGCCATATGACCTAAGCTGTTGTGCGATTTTGAACTCCAAAAACAAACAAACATATTTCGCACATGATTTTTGAAAGCTATCGCTACAACTTGTATATCGCTATAATGTTGCTTTTAATACTGTCCAATGAAATATAATTTGGCCATACACTGAATGAAGCATACATTCCAATCTGTCTTAAGCAACCAGCGAAGGGAATCACAGAAAGTGGCTGCTTAGCACAGGTGGCTGCTTAATAAGAATACAATTTATGTATTACAAAGTAACATACATGTATTGGGAATCTGAAAGCTGGCTGCTTAATAGAGGAGACCACTAACACAGGTTTGACTGTACATCCTCAATAGAGGAGACCACTAACACAGGTTTGACTGTACATCCTCAATAGAGGAGACCACTAACACAGGTTTGACTGTACATCCTCAATAGAGATGACCACTAACACAGGTTTGACTGTACATCCTCAATAGAGATGACCACTAACACAGGTTTGACTGTACATCCTCAATAGAGATGACCACTAACACAGGTTTGACTGTACATCCTCAATAGAGACCACTAACACAGGTTTGACTGTACATCCTCAATAGAGACCACTAACACAGGTTTGACTGTACATCCTCAATAGAGGAGACCACTAACACAGGTTTGACTGTACATCCTCAATAGAGGAGACCACTAACACAGGTTTGACTGTACATCCTCAATAGAGGCAATAGAGGAGACCACTAACACAGTTGACATACATCCTCATAGAGGAGACATAAACAGGTTGCACATCCTCAATAGAGATGACCACTAACACAGGTTTGACTGTACATCCTCAATAGAGGTCACCACTAACACAGGTTTGACTGTACATCCTCAATAGAGGTCACCACTAACACAGGTTTGACTGTACATCCTCAATAGAGGTCACCACTAACACAGGTTTGACTGTACATCCTCAATAGAGGTCACCACTAACACAGGTTTGACTGTACATCCTCAATAGAGGTCACCACTAACACAGGTTTGACTGTACATCCTCAATAGAGGTCACCACTAACACAGGTTTGACTGTACATCCTCAATAGAGGTCACCACTAACACAGGTTTGACTGTACATCCTCAATAGAGGTCACCACTAACACAGGTTTGACTGTACATCCTCAATAGAGGTCACCACTAACACAGGTTTGACTGTACATCCTCAATAGAGGTCACCACTAACACAGGTTTGACTGTACATCCTCAATAGAGGTCACCACTAACACAGGTTTGACTATACATCCTCGATGTCTTATGGCGGATTTCTTATTGATGACGAGGTCCAATTACACGGCAATAATGTGAGCACAAATTCAAAAAAGTATATATGGGAAACATATTCTGCAAGTTTAATAAAAAGAAATGTGTATTGCTGTTGTTGGATTCGAGGTTGGTTCCGAGAACTTTGCCATCTACTACATATAAAACTGTGATTTATAGTTGGCTAGCTTGGAAGCTGAAGAAGATGACGAGGATGATGACGACTTTGAAATTGATGATGATGATGAAGCCGATGATGATGATGATGATGAAGACGACGATGATGATGATGATAGTGACGGTATGTCCTTTCTGCTAATATGACATTTCAGTAGCTCTAGTAATATTAATGACCAAGTGTCGTCAGCTGTATTCTGCACATGATGGATACAATATCTATGTGATTTCAGAATTGCTTAATATAGATAGTTTCACAACTTAATCTAAATTGATTGCCAATGCTATTAATCACAAGGTTAAAACTCGTTGACAAACACACAATTCCAGTGTATTAATTATATTGTGTTTCGTGTGAGTTTCTATATATATGGTTTTTAACAGCATAGTTGTTTGGGTTTGTGTTGCTAAATACGAAATGGCACTTGTACAAAATGACTTCACTGTAATATCTGGGCCTTTTATCACTTAATGTTTTATGCCAGTTCAAATTATATAGGTCGCTCAAACACAGTTCAGGTTATATGTGTCGCTCAAACACAGTTCTGGTTATATAGGTCGCTCAAACACAGTTCAGGTTATATAGGTCGCTCAAACACAGTTCAGGTTATATAGGTCGCTCAAACACAGTTCTGGTTATATCGGTCTCTCAAACACAGTTCAGATTATATAGGTCGCTCAAACACAGTTCAGGTTATATAGGTCGCTCAAACACAGTTCTGGTTATATAGGTCGCTCAAACACAGTTCAGGTTATATATGTCGCTCAAACACAGTTCTGGTTATATAGGTCGCTCAAACACAGTTCAGGTTATATAGGCCGCTCACACACAGTACATGTTATATAGGTCACTCAAACAAAGTTCAGGTTATATAGGTCGCTCACACACAGTACATGTTATATAGGTCACTCAAACACAGTGTTGGTTAATTATGGCACTCAAACACAGTCTTGGTTAATTTTGGTGCTCAAACACAATGTAGGTTATATGGTGCCAACTTCTCCGGAGTGAGCCCTGTAAATCAAATAATACTATTATTCTTAACCCGGTGCGATATAGCCTGAACTGTGCTGATGCGCCGTTTAACCCTTTCAACACCACAGACCTCTAAATTGGCTTACAAAAAAGTGTAGATCCAGATGAGCCGGCTCGTGACTAGCCGTCTCATCAGGATCTGCACATTTTGCAAGTAGTATTACTAATTTTAGACAAAATTACCCATCTTGATAAATGAACTGGTCTGAATGTAATTTTCTTATTCATTTATTGGTCTAAGAATATCATGGACCAGTCCATGTCAGTTACTTGGTGTTGAAAGAGTTAACCAAATACTCACTCACTGATCTTGTAGGGGTACGGTAATGCTCCCAATTATAAATGACCTGCATTCCTACTTAAATGTATCCACATGTAATTACAAGGTCGGTGGTCCGAGTGGTTTAACATGTTGGACTGCGAATCCAGGGATCGAATGTTCGATCACCAATCGGACCCTAATCATATAACAGTCTTTCAAATGGGACTGTAAAGCGATGTTTCATGTATATATATGGCTATAACCAGGCTTGTAAACTAACCATGGATGCTTCTGTCTTCTGTACCGTCACAATCCTCCTAGGCTGTCCAATTAGCGCAGTGGTTAGCGCAGTGGTTAGCGCGCTCGCTTCTCACCAATGCAACCCGGGTTCGATCCTCGGACCGGGAAGTATGTAAGATGGTACGGTGGTCACCAGATCGGACAGATGGGTTTTCTCCGGTTTCCTCCCACACGAATGACCACATATATGCTTTCATCCATGCCAACGAGAGTGATTAATATAAGTTGTTAGAACTTGCTTCGCAATAGTTGTAAAATAAATAAAGTTTAAACTTTATCCTCCTAAACAATAAGATGACTAACCTCGATTAACCAGGGGACAACAATAAATAAATGTATGAAAACAAACCAATATGAATAAAACATGTGATAACTTCAATTACAGTTCTGTTATAACTTGTATTTCGACTTGCGTTGAAGTTCACAACTGCATATGAGTACATATTATGTATTACAGAGGAAATTCCAGTGGAAAATACACCTAAGCCAGTCAACCAAGGCAAAAAAGACAAACAAACCCCTAAACAAGACATAAAAATGGACAAACAGACCCCTAATCATGCACAGTCAAAATCCCCAAAACAAGACCAGAACAAGACTCCAAAACAAGATAAGAACAAGACTCCAAAACAAGACCTGAACAAGACCCCAAAACAAGACCAGAACAAGACTCCAAAACAAGATAAGAACAAGACTCCAAAACAAGACCTGAACAAGACCCCAAAACAAGACCAGAACAAGACTCCAAAACAAGATAAGAACAAGACTCCAAAACAAGACCTGAACAAGACACCAAAACAAGACCAGCTGAAGACTCCAAAACAAGACCAGAACAAGACTCCAAAACAAGACCAGAACAAAACACCAAAACAAGACCAGCTGAAGACTCCAAAACAAGACCAGAACAAGACTCCAAAACAAGATCAGAACAAGACTCCAAAACAAGACAAAAAGGTATGATATTACTAATTGCATCAACTTGGCTTTCAACGGGAGTCACAAACGTTTCATTTTTGTATAAATACATTATGGATTATTGTGCTCGTGTTGACCTGTAACCGGAAGTCGTTGTAGCGCGCCCAACTGTAGAAAGTTAGGATTGTGCCCTTAGGCAAGGTACTTGAATTCCTGTCACGGGTTCGAGCCCCGCTCAGGCCGTGTCTCATTTATATGAAAAAGTTGGCAGTTTCTTACAGAGGTTGGTGCACCCAAGTACTGGTTAACCGTTGGAGCCTGCCCAGGAAAGGTGTTGTTAGGTAAACTGCCCGCCGGCGATATAGCCCGAAATGGTGCTGATGCAGGCGTAAAACCAGAAATATAACAAACCAGTAGCAACGCTATTTTACACAAATCTCCCGAGATTAACCCAGCTTTCAGTGTATCACATGCAATCTACGGATTACCTCAAGTCTTTTCTATTCAGTTAGCGATAGAACGTCGCTTGATCACAGTTCTACATCATTTACTGCTCGTTTTTGTTCCTCCCACGATAATGGAAAACGATACACAGCAGTCACTTACGCTGATGACATCCACAATTTCACAAAATATTGCAGATAACTACAAAACCGTCATAATACAATGCTCTGATAAACTGCATATTGTTTCTAGAGGTTGTTCACGGCCATGTAATAAATCCCACCCCAAGATTGAGCTTGAATATTGCCAAAATAATTTGTTTTCAGAAATATTGGTCTTGTCCAAAAAAATAATTCTCATACATTTTCATTTCTCAAAAACCGTCGGGACGGCATGTTTTCGAAACCTCGCATGAACATCTGAGGACTAATTCTCTACAACCGCAGTAACCACACGAGATCAAGCTAACACTACACTATATGTCGACATCTGCATTCTGCTTACAGGACCACGGGAAAACGTTGGCGACGCCTAACACGCCCGGAGCCGGTGGAGATGCGCCGTCCGAACAGTCGGCTAAAAAGAAGAGGAAGAGGAATAAGAAGAACAAGAAATTAGAAAACGGAGTCGAGAGTCCGGTATTGTTTCTGCTAAATGTTAACCTCCTTAAAATGCTGAATATATTCGAAGGAATGTACAAACAACATAGATTCAGATCAGATGGTGGTTTACTAAAGTTAACACTAGGATAAATAACTCTGTAAATGGTGGTTTACTAAAGTTAACACTAGGATAAATAACCCTGTAAATGGTGGTTTACTAAAGTTAACACTAGGATAAATAACTCTGTAAATGGTGGCTTACTAAAGTTAACACTAGGATAAATAACCCTGTAAATGGTGGCTTACTAAAGTTAACACTAGGATAAATAACTCTGTAAATGGTGGTTTACTAAAGTTAACACTAGGATAAATAACCCTGTAAATGGTGGTTTACTAAAGTTAACACTAGGATAAATAACTCTGTAAATGGTGGTTTACTAAAGTTAACACTAGGATAAATAACTCTGTAAATGGTGGTTTACTAAAGTTAACACTAGGATAAATAACCCTGTAAATGGTGGTTTACTAAAGTTAACACTAGGATAAATAACTCTGTAAATGGTGGTTTACTAAAGTTAACACTAGGATAAATAACTCTGTAAATGGTGGTTTACTAAAGTTAACACTAGGATAAATAACTCTGTAAATGGTGGTTTACTAAAGCTAACACTAGGATAAATAACTCTGTAAATGGTGGTTTACTAAAGTTAACACTAGGATAAATAACTCTGTAAATGGTGGTTTACTAAAGTTAACACTAGGATAAATAACCCTGTAAATGGTGGTTTACTAAAGTTAACACTAGGATAAATAACTCTGTAAATGGTGGTTTACTAAAGTTAACACTAGGATAAATAACCCTGTAAATGGTGGTTTACTTATGGTTAACACTAGGATAAATAACCCTGTAAATGGTGGTTTACTAAAGTTAACACTAGGATAAATAACTCTGTAAATGGTGGTTTACTTATGGTTAACACTAGGATAAATAACTCTGTAAATGGTGGTTTACTTATGGTTAACACTAGGATAAATAACTCTGTAAATGGTGGTGTACTTATGGTTAACACTAGGATAAATAACTCTATAAATGGTGGTTTACTTATGGTTAACACTAGGATAAATAACTCTATAAATGGTGGTGTACTTATGGTTAACACTAGGATAAATAACTCTGTAAATGGTGGTGTACTTATGGTTAACACTAGGATAAATAACTCTATAAATGGTGGTTTACTTATGGTTAACACTAGGATAAATAACTCTATAAATGGTGGTGTACTTATGGTTAACACTAGGATAAATAACTCTGTAAATGGTGGTGTACTTATGGTTAACACTAGGATAAATAACTCTATAAATGGTGGTTTACTTATGGTTAACACTAGGATAAATAACTCTGTAAATGGTGGTGTACTTATGGTTAACACTAGGATAAATAACTCTATAAATGGTGGTTTACTTATGGTTAACACTAGGATAAATAACTCTATAAATGGTGGTGTACTTATGGTTAACACTAGGATAAATTTGCATATGAATTATAGTATTATTTCTAACTTGAGAAAATAAATGCATAGAAACTTATAAAACTAGCTGAAAATGCAGCAATACTTTTGAATGTAGTTTTTATAATCCTTGGTAGATTGTTCTGAGCAAGTGTCACTGTGTGCTTTACGTTTATTTATTGTCTCTGTGTGTTACTGCTAGATTGAAGAACAATTTATACGCACAGCTTTGACTTATGGCTGTCCAATACTGCATCTAGTTGTATCATGCATATTGGCATAATGAATATTTCTTTTATCTAGTCTGCACAAGGTGCCCAGACACCACAGCAAGGCGCCAAGACCCCGCAGCAGCAAGGCACCAAGACCCCACAGCAACAAGGCGCCAAGACCCCACAGCAACAAGGCGCCAAGACCCCGCAGCAACAAGGCACCAAGACCCCACAGCAAGGCGCCAAGACCCCGCAGCAGCAAGGCGCCAAGACCCCGCAGCAGCAAGGCGCCAAGACCCCACAGCAGAACGCTCCTAAGAACCCAAGCAAAACTCCACAGGACCAACAAGGGGCTGGTAAAACTCCGCAGAATAAGCCGGATAAACAAAACAAGACCACAAAGAGACAAGTGCTTGGTGGGGGAATTATTTGCGAGGAGATCAAAGTTGGAGATGGGCCTGCTGTTAAATCTGGCAAGATGGTGAGAATGAAATTACTCTTTTATCATAATGTAGTACATGTCGACAACATGCATAGTTTTGTAACCTGATCTGACCTGATCATTATAATAAAACATGTATTTTGGGCATGCAAAGAAATGTTTGTTACAGCTAATGGTGCTGCTCGTATATGTTGTATTATTGTATGGCTGGTTACTCTGATAATCTCTACTGTATTATGTTAATTTAAATTGCCACTTGTTATTAAAATGTTATGCTGTATAATATTGTCACTGGTTGCTCCGTGTTATGCTGTGTAATATTGTCACTGGTTGCTCCGTGTTATGCTGTATAATATTGTCACTGGTTGCTCCGTGTTATGCTGTATAATATTGTCACTGGTTGCTCCGTGTTATGCTGTATAATATTGCCACTGGTTGCTCCGTGTTATGCTGTATAATATTGTCACTGGTTGCTCCGTGTTATGCTGTATAATATTGTCACTGGTTGCTCCGTGTTATGCTGTATGATATTGCCACTGGTTGCTCCGTGTTATGCTGTATGATATTGCCACTGGTTGCTCCGTGTTATGCTGTATAATATTGTCACTGGTTGCTCCGTGTTATGCTGTATGATATTGCCACTGTTGCTGCTCCGTGTTATGCTGTATGATATTGTCACTGGTTGCTCCGTGTTATGCTGTATGATATTGCCACTGGTTGCTCCGTGTTATGCTGTATGATATTGCCACTGGTTGCTCCGTGTTATGCTGTATGATATTGCCACTGGTTGCTCCGTGTTATGCTGTATGATATTGTCACTGGTTGCTCCGTGTTATGCTGTATGATATTGTCACTGGTTGCTCTGTGTTATGCTGTATGATATTGTCACTGGTTGCTCCGTGTTATGTTGTATAATATTGTCACTGGTTGCTCCGTGTTATGTTGTATAATATTGTCACTGGTTGCTCCGTGTTATGCTGTATGATATTGTCACTGGTTGCTCCGTGTTATGTTGTATAATATTGCCACTGGTTGCTCCGTGTTATGCTGTGTAATATTGTCACTGGTTACTCCGTGTTATGTTGTATAATATTGTCACTGGTTGCTCCGTGTTATGCTGTATGATATTGCCACTGGTTGCTCCGTGTTATGCTGTATGATATTGTTACAGGCACATGTGTATTATGTTGGCAAGCTGCAAAAAGATTCCCGACAGTTTGACTCGTGTACATCTGGGAAACCATTCAAGTTTAAGCTCGGTCTCGGGGAGGTTATACAGGGATGGGACAAGGGTGTAGAAGGTAAGTTCACTGGAGAAATATATTTCAAAGTGGTATCTTGTTTATAGTTTTTACCCAGACTGTGTGGTTACGGCCGTTGACTTCTCCAATATGGCTGTAGGTTTGAATCCCATTGGGGTGTCAAATTCTTGTGAGGAAGCTATCCGGCTGGCTTGTGGTATATCGGTGGTTTTACCTGGGCTGCATTAAGTGTTACATCAAATGACCTACGCTGCTGGTGTGATGCTAAACTCAAAAAAACAAAGAAGCAATTGGACAAACCGGTTTGTGTGTGTAAAACCTAGTGTAAAAATGAATAAAATAAAATCTTGTTTATTCATATGCAGTCACTTGTGCATAGCATTTGACCAATGTAATGGAAAACCCTTGAATAGTTTATACAAATTAATTTTAGTTTAATTGTGAAACAAGGTTTTACGTTAGTTTTATCGCCCATTGTAACTTAATCGCCCACTGTAACCTATCATCACTGATGGTCACGGGTTCGAGCCCCGCTCAGGCCGTGTCTCATTTATATGAAAAAGTTGGCAGTTTCTTACGGAGGTTGGTGCACCCAAGTACTGGTTAACCGCTGGAGCCTGCCCAGGAAAGGTGTGGTTAGGTGAACTGCCCGCTGGCGATATAGCCCAAAATGGTGGTGATGCAGGTGTAAAACCCGAAATATAACATATTTTAATCGCTCTCGAGACCTCATTCCTGATGGAATCCACCACGATGAGGGAGAGGAGGCAATGTGGAATTTAAGTGCCTTGCCTAACGGCACCATTGTAATGGCTACAGCTGGGCATTAACTCTGGGTCTTTTGCACCTTCCACTTTGACTTCGTATTATCTAGATGGTAGGAAGGTTTGCAGCATCTTTACAACAACATCTACCAAGTTTGTTAAAGTTAAATTCCTGTTAACAGAAACAAAGTTGCAATGTTTTTCTGTGACAGAGGACTATTCGTCGAAAATAAGATTTATCTATTTTTCAACTACGTCTACACCCGTTAAGTCGGATCAAACTCGATCTGTCTATATCGGATTTCCTTAAGTCAAACTTCTGTTATGTCGGAAGTATTTTGTTCGGTCTGACGGAATTCGACATATGTGACAGTCAATTTGAACAGGCTGTAGCACCCTTCCTCCTCTACCATTCAGAAATATGTGACAGTCAATTTGAACAGGTAGTAGCACCCTTCCTCCTCTACCATTCAGAAGTCTGTGACAGTCAATTTGAACAGGTAGTAGCACCCTTCCTCCTCTACCATTCAGAAGTCTGTGACAGTCAATTTGAACAGGTAGTAGCATCCATCCACCTACCGTGTGTCCAAATGTAACTTAATGAAAAGCCATTAAGCAAATTCTTCTCATAAACTAATTATAGAAAATACAAAACTTGTCTGTGCTTAATCTGTTGGATTTTCACCAAACATTTGATGTCTAGTTGTGCATATTGTAATCCCGTTCTGGTTGGATGATTTTTTTTTGCAGATTTATGGCCATTTGAAAATTGTTTGTTCATCTGCAAACGCCTTTTTGCATTTTTACAAGCTTGCCATGAAACACCAGTATGATGTCTTGTGCATAATGTATTCCGGTTCCAGTTGGATGGGGATTTTTTGACACCCGTTTGAATTTATATCACGAAGCTTGTCCATAGTTCAACTGTATATTGCTGTACTATATTACTCTACTGAAGCAACAGTGAGTGGGCAGACATTTCTAATTGTTCTCCTTATAGTGTGCGTAATGTGCATCATTGCAATAACAACCATTATCAATCTGTTATCTAACAGGGGGATATAGGAATGATCTCTGTCTGTAGGTCCATCACAGGGCTCATTCTGGAGGCCGACGGGGGGCGACACATTAAATATTATGTCGCCCTAGGGACCCTGTCATCGCCCCATAGGGACCCCACTTCTCCCTTGAAAAACATGTTTTGTTACAATTTGTCATGCAAAATTTTGTCCAGTAAGATGATACACTATCTAATTATAAATCACTTCTGTTCATATCTTCTTATTTAATGATCACATTTTGTATTTTAACCTTATTTTGTTGAAATATATTAAAATAAAACCAATTTAAGGACGTAATCGCACATTTTCTCACATCTCCCAAAAATTCTGACCTAGAATGAACCCTGCAACCATCACAAATGTGTGTCCGCTTCTAAAATCTTGAACAGCCAGAGGAATTTTAAAAATTACTTGGCACAAAAATTATAACTATATGGAGAAGATTCATAGAACGGATGGTGCAGCCGTGTTGCTTCATGGTCAATATCACACTTAGAGCTTAGCTCAAATGAAGATTTTTCGTGTTTGCTCCATAACTTGTGAACCACAGAGGAATTTTAAAATGGATAATGGGGGCCAAAGAATTGGAAATATCTATGAGTTTCTGCCATGTTTCAGGTATGAAGGTTGGAGGGAAGAGACGGCTCACTGTGCCTCCACAGCAAGCGTAAGTTGAAACACCATCACTTCTAGTAGTCTACAGCTAATTAACGTTATGTCATACTTCTAATCGTGTGTAGAAAAAAGTGTACTCTTGAATGTCGGGGACGATTTACATAGATCATTGAAGGTAATATATGTGGAATATGTACATGTAATACACACGTACCTTGTTGCTAAGCAATCCTTGTCTTTAGCGACACTATTTCGAAATAAAGGATGTTTTTTTTGTAAAAAAGTTCCAGATATTTAATGCAACATTACAATGCGACATCGCAAAAATCCAACACAGTTACTTTTTTATTACGCGTCAATAGCATTGCTACTAGACGTTCTAGATATTTAATGGGAACACCATCTTTCAATCGATATTCAACAAACGGTGTTCTTTTTGGGGATGTACAAACTTGCATGCTCACAAGTGAAAGTAGGATATCATATACTGGTCAGCCATGCTAGTGAAGTTATGCTTGTGTATTATTGGAGTACTATTAAGCACATGGTATCGTCGTTTAGAGATAATTGAAATCAGATTTGACAGCCACTTGCCGAAGCATGGTTTTAGACTTGCTTCGGACAATATGATTCGTCGAGTCCTGACAAGTTGTATTACGCACGATTGTTGACCCAATTTACATTATTTTGTTATGTCAATAAATGTTGTATACGACGCTTGTTTATTAGTTGAAATACGCAGATTCTGTTACCAATATTTGGAGAAAAAATTTATAATAATATAAATATATAATAGGAAATTACATTCTGTTGAAATTTGTGTTTTTCACAGATGTAGAATTGCTTTAAAGAATATCATTTCCAATTATGGTGTGTTTTATAAATTGTCTAATTCAGTACTATAATGTGTGTATTGATGTTACAGGTATGGCAACCAGAGATCCGGACCTATCCCTCCGAATAGTACGCTCGTGTTCGAGGTGGAATTGAAAAACGTCAGCTGAGACCTCCTCGTCGTCTACTTATCACTCGACTACATGGTGATACTTCCGTACATAACGGAATTAAGAGTAGCTCATTTTCAATCAATTCTCGCTGACAACCATTTCTCGTGGAGTTTTAAGTAGTGTCCATCAAGAGTCGTCCGATAGAAATGTCGATTTTTCACAATCGTGATATACTACACTACCAGAATCACAAAGAGTACAATATCTTCATTGATTGGGCGAGTAATGTCTTGCGGTCTAGATAGATAGTTTTGTGAATAAAGTGTAACTTATTGTTACATTGCATGTCTATTTGTAGGTAAAAGCGGCTGCTGCTATCATTTGGCATCGAGTTATGAATACATAGATTGTGATACTTATTCTGTGAAAATGTCCATTCTCTAACAAATACATTATTCCACTGTGAAAATACCCATTCTTTGGCGAATTTGTTATTCCACTGTGAAAACACCCATTCTTTGGCGAATTTGTTATTCCACTGTGAAAACACCCATTCTTTGGCGAATGGATCATTCCACTGTGAAAACACCCATTTTCTGACGAATGGATTATTCCACTGAAAACATCCCTTTGATAACATCATTTCACTATGAAACATCTCTTCTCTGTGGATAGAAACATTCCACTGCAAAACGTTCCTTTTCTGCTGAATCGATTGATCCGTTATGACAAAAGCATAAGAGAAAGTGCTTGATCACCTATCATAGAATGTAAACCGGATAACATTGGTAATTGAGTATTTGCTATCTGCTGTCCGATTAGAGCGCTCTCTTCTCACCAATGCAACCCGGGTTCGCTCCTCGTACCGGGAAGTATGCAAGATGGTACGGTTGTTGCCAGATCAGACAGGTGTGTTTTCTTCGGTTTCCTCCCACGCGAATGATCACATTTACGCTTTCATCCGTGCCAATGAGAGTGATTAATATACGTTGTTAAAACTTGTTTTGCAATCGTTGTAAAATAAGTAACATTTACATTCAATTAGGTAACCAAATAATGTGATGTTCCTGTGCACTTGTTAATATGTTGTTGAATGTTTTATTGTTGATATATGACCACATAATGTACATGTATAGCATTTTATTCATTTTAAATTGTGCCTTCTATGCATTGTAATGTTTGTATACAAGTGAACGTATATTTTCTGTATTGTTTCTTTCATTGATTTTAAACTGCACACGAAAATATATTTTAAAAAAGCATTTGCATAAATTTACACTCGTGGAATATTAACAATTTGGAAACATTGTTTGTGTACACCATTTCACGCATACACCATTTCATGTATACACCATTTCACGCATACACCATTTCACGCATACACCATTTCACGCATACACCATTTCACGCATACACCATTTCACGCATACACCATTTCATGTATACACGCATACACCATTTCATGTATACACCATTTCACGCATACACCATTTCATGTATACACCATTTCACGCATACACCATTTCATGTATACACCATTTCATGTATACACCATTTCACGCATACACCATTTCATGTATACACCATTTCACGCATACACCATTTCACGCATACACCATTTCACGCATACACCATTTCACGCATACACCATTTCACGCATACACCATTTCATGCATACACCATTTCACGCATACACCATTTCATGCATACACCATTTCACGCATACACCATTTCACGCATACACCATTTCATGCATACACCATTTCACACAGTTAGGAATTTCCAGTATATGTATTTACACACAAACCGCTGGGTTCATACACCATTGGGATTTCCGCGTGTAAACAGAACAGCAACTTACTGTCATAAAAAACATGTTGAACGTCAATTTTGGCATCTGAAAAAACCCATTAAATATGCTTTTGAATTGTAAATTAAACTAGTTTTCTAACAACCTGTTTACACATTTCTAAAAAAGTGCTCACCAGAAAGTCAGTAATACTATAATAGCTATACGGAATTTTTCTTCCGTCAAACATTTTGTCACGTGACTGACATGTGATCCAAAATAGTGGATTTAGCAAAATTTTACCCTGGCTAACCGGTCTAGTTACGGTATGTGGTGAGACTTTGTCTGCATGGTTTTTTTTGTTCTTCTAAACAAAAGGGGCAATGGTTGTTATATGTGTTCAGTTTACACCTATTAAATTTTTGTCTAGCTTTATTTTGTTTAATTTATAGACACCAAGGAGCAAATATAGGTCTTACCTACCTACTTCACTGACATAAGCCTACATAAACATTAGTGAAACCAATGCTCCTAGACCTATTAGAAAGACTGCTAGAGAATATGGTGTACCAGAGGCCACTATAAGAGATCGACTAGCCTTGAGGGTGTATCAGAGGCCACTATAAGAGATAGGCTGGCCTTGAGGGTGTATCAAAGGCCACTATAAGAGATAGGCTGGCCTTGAGGGTGGATCCAGATGTTTAGTGTGTGATGCATTATATAAGTACATAGATTTTTTTATAGTTTACCATGGACATTTCACTTCGTTTGCATTAAATTAGGTGAATTTGTCAATAAATGCCCCATTTTACTAGTTCACTTTTTTTTCCCCAGCATATTATTGTAGGATTTATTATTTGTGCTCATAATCTTATGATAGTGAATGTTTTATAATGTACTATTGTTTTAGAAACTTTGGTTCCACTGTTTTCGGCCCCTTAGAAACTTGTGGTTCCACTGTTTTCGGCCCCAATAAATCTTTATTCCAAACCTCCAGATTTTTGGTCCACATAAACTTTATGCAGCAAAACATCGTTTTAACCGAAACCCTGTTTTTGCCACCCATAATCTTTATACAGCAAAACCCCAGAAACGGGCCTTAGGAGAAAAACAGTACTGTGATACGAGTGTATCCGGTTTTTTATGCCAGTAATTTTAATAAAATGTGCTGACGTGATTTACACAATAATTTCTATGCTATTCTGATTAGGTACGGATAGATGGAGGTACGGAGATGAGCCGAACGAAAACAATCGTAGCCATAATACGATTATATATTTCTCAAGTATGATTATTAAAATGTTTTATCGTTGGAGGTTTTCACTGAAACGTTTGGTTTTGTAATGTTATGGTGTAGTGGTTAGCACGCTCGCTTCTCACCAATGCAACCCGGGTTCGATCCTCGGGCCGGGAAGTATGTGAGATGGTACGGTGGTCGCCAGATCGGACATGTGGATTTTCTCTGGGTACTCCCACACGGATGACCACATTTACGCTTTCATCCTCACCAGCGAGAGTGATTAATATAAGTTGTTAAAACTTGCTTCGCAATCGTTGTAAAATAAATAAAGTTTAAACTTTTGTAATGACTGTAATTACGTGATCTCTGCTTTGTTTCGACAACACAGGATATGGCTGCATCATAATCATGTCCAAATTTAGATTGTTGCTATACTGTATGTCTTTTTCAGTACGTGTCAAAATGTGCGAATTCTTACAGACCTCATAAAACTTGGGAGGGCATTTATCACTTACTGTTACTCTTGTTAGAAATTGTGGCAGTCATTTTTAACAGGAATTCGATTTGCATTATTCTGATGACGGTTTAGTAAAGTTTAGTTCACTATGCCGCATGTAAACCATTCAGTAAAGTTTAGTTCACTATGCCCCTTGTGTTCAACGTGTGGTTCCTTTGTTTTTGCGGAATATGTCTATTTAAGGAGTGTAATGTAAATGCCGAATGATGACGAGTGTCATTATTGTATATTCCGATTTCTCCATAATGGACAGTTGCTTGTGTAAGTGACAGCTGTGATAAATTTGCATAAACGATATAGCTCTCTAATTTCATTTGAAGAAATGTGAAAAGCTCTCCAGTTTTTCATTCGAAGAAAAGTGAAAAGCTCTCCTCTTTTCCATTCGAAGAAAAGTGAAACTATCTGCGAGTTTAAATCTGTTAGGCAAAGTAAAGGCAGACTAAGTACCTGCGCATTACTAACTATATATATATGCAAAATGAATACACTTAATGTCAAATTGAAATGCAACAAATAGGTGTTTACAGTATATAGCTCGTTACCTAGCGAGAATTGAAACTATAAATGTATCAAATTCTGAATAAACGAATCTAACTAATTGCTATGCTGTATTATTATTATCAAGGACGGCAACGAGTATTAGAGTACTCAGAAACACGTTGCGAGTATCGAACAACAAAATTATAATCGAGTATTCGGAGAGAGACATTGGCTGGGGAAAAAACGACTAGTAACAGTCTGTATATGTCATTGGACATAAATTGATGCCAAATTTCCTTTAAATTTTCGATAAACACAGTAATTATCTTAATCCTGGACTATATGTGGGGGCATTAGTTAACTAGCAGAACCACAACTGAAAATAATTTGTTTTTATCACAATCAGATAGAACGGGATTTATTTTCAGACAAGCATCATCCGAAATACTTTGCAAGTATTTGAAATTACATGAAACATACAATGTCAATGTACATGTAGCCAAGAATCAAACATTAATGATCGGAACTGTGTCCGAGTACCAAAGTTGCCATCCTTATTATACGTGTATACTCGAGGACAACAGTTTTGCACAAGGATTTGTTTATATCGGCAATTAAAGTCAATAACCAGCAGTACCACATTAAATATTATGTAATCAAACTTGTCAATGTGTCATACACATTCTCTGAAAAATTGGTCAAAATCAATTTTAGATTACATAATATTTAATGTCGTACTGCTTGCTTGTTATCGACTAATTGCCAATATAAATAAACCCGTGCAAAACTTGTGTCTGTTAGTATATATATATAATAGTATATAGGTTTTTACATTCACCAGTAACAATGGATGTCTTGTAATTTCATTATATTTGTGCAAAATATATTAGAGATCAAATGTATAATAAGAAGAACATTGAGAATCGGGAAAGTAGCTGCTTGATGGAGGTGACCACTAACGCATGTTTGACTGCATCTCCACTATGGATTGTGCGTGATCAAACATCAATGCACTGTGTTGGTGGTCGACTTAACTCTGCATTCATTCCGTGACATGATGTGCATCTGGGTCACTCGACCAGAGACACGAACCGCGATTGTCTTTCATATAAACTAGTGGTGTAGGATTTTTTTGGCGAAAATGGCCAATTATTTAAAAGGAAACGTGGCTTTTTGTGTCAAAAATTGAGCGTATCTGGTGTTTCCAACGATATTCTTTAATTCAACCTAATTTTTTGTTTGTTTAAGTTTAATTTATTGCAATAAATAGTAAATGTGTCGTACAAAAATAGATACAATACAACGGTTTGGGCCACAAGTTTTTAGCAACATTAGTTTACAGAAGTGGCCTGTGATAGATGCAACGCACGACTGCAGTGAATAATTATTTTTTTAATTAACCAAATGCCCGGCTAATTGAAGAAATTAAGCTTTCATAGTAATAAAATGGAATCAAATCGAATCTTGTAAAAAAAAAAAACTTTATGCAGTTTTTACAGTGCAAATAACACACGTCCTTTACCAGGCCTAATATTAAAAACAGCAAGGCTTTTTCGATATATTTATTATAAAATGAACAAAGCTATTTACAACAGCAAAATAATGGTGAAGAAATGAAAACCAGGTTGTTTTTTATGCAGTATGGCTCTTAAATAAAATATAAAATAATGGCCTACAAAAGTCAGTCCAAGAGATCTAATATACAGGGCTCCAGTGTACACACCCGTATCTGCAGGGCTCCAGTGTACACACCCGTATCTGCAGGGCTCTTAAACGGTTAATATTCCCACAGTTCCGTATCTGCAGGGCTCTTAAACGGTTAATATTCCCACAGTTACTGAGTATATACCTGCCGTTTTATTTCGAGCCAATTAATAATGATGCATTAAATATTGTCATTTTTAATACATATTCCAGATGATCATACGCATAAAAATCTTATTTGGTTATTAGTTTACTCCAAATACTGTAATACACCTTGCGACCGATTAGGAATTTTGTTCAGGTGTGCGGCACAGTGCCTATTGCTCATCAGCATTATGCAGATGAATAATTGGTCCCATCCGTTGTATGTTGATGCTTATAACATTTAGTGTCGACTAAATTACACAATGTAAATAGGCACTAAAGCTAGGATTCCATATGCATGTGATGCTCACGCGCTGCCGATGTTGAGCTTCCATCTTATTTTTGCGACGCATAGACCCGATCACTACACGGCAGGTTTGACTGCCGTTTATGTGCTCACAACCGAACATATGGAATCAACACATGGCATTGGATGCTTTTTCTATTTTTGTCGCAATATACAGAATAATGTTTTGCATTGCAATGAGAGAGACATTGGTGATTTTTCTATTACCTCCCTTGGCAGATACGTTTTATCCTATACAGGATAAGTCCGCCTCCGTGGTCGAGGACTTGTATACCACTGTAACCTATCATCACTGATGGTCACGGGTTCGAGCCGCGCTCAGACCGCGTCTCATTTATATGAAAAAGTTGGCAGTTTCTTACGGAGGTTGGTGCACCCAAGTACTGGTTAACCGCTGGAGCCTGCCCAGGAAAGGTGTTAGGTAAACTGCCCGCCGGCGATATAGCCCAAAATGGTGCTGATGCAGGCGTAAAACCCGAAATATAACAACCTATACAGGATAAATGTAATGTCAAAATCGTGTTAACCCTTTCCTTCATAGAGATTTGGTTAATATACTATTATATCTCCATACAAATGACAGCCATTTAGCTATCATACAGTGGATAAGTAGTCACCATATCTATCCCACCTCCACAGATATTACTGGGACTACATAGAGATTTAGGTTAATATACTATTATATCTCCATACAAACGACAGCCATTTAGCTATCATACAGTGAATAAGTAGTCGCCATATCTATTCCACCTCCATAGATATTACTGGGACTAGACGAGATTCTGGCCTTTATTATGAACATTGGTTTGACTAACATTGTCAATGTGGTATTGGTAATGGCGTAAAGAGGTGCTTCCATGAGGGAAAGGGTTAACCGATTGGAACATTGGATATACTGTACGATATGTCGAAAGATGAGAAAACGAAAAGCAATTAAAGGCCTGCAGTTTGACCCCATCCAATTGTAACTATTTATACTGTACTACCTATTCCATGTGATTAGTGGCTTGTATCAACAATGTAGCAGTACATTCAGTATAATTTGGCGTATGTAGGTATTTTCTAACGGTTAATATGCACGATCACTCTGTGAGCTGAGAATTAGTCAAAATGAGGCCCTGACAATTTAAGTAAACGTATATTATTGATTGTAAAGAAAATTGATAGTTATGAGTATTCAAACTACATAATCCAGATCAGCCCAGGGACATAGATTACATGTTATGTAGGTGCCTCATCAGCCGTAGCGTAATCACCGAGACTGATAATTTGTATGCATGTATATAAGATATGTGTATTATGCCTTGAATTACGAATAAACTGTTAAACTGATCAGGATCTATGTTGTTTGTAAGGTCGAGTTTCGTCACTTTCATGTATCATCTGGTTTAAAAAGGCCGCCAGATTAAGTGTGAAAATAATGCCTGTTTATACCTTGCCCAAATGTTGGATTTGAACTGGAGCGTACAACGGAGTCTTGTATTATTCTTGACTTGCACGGTCTCATTCCATTGACATATTGCCAACTTTGAGCGTATAGTGTAGTGAAGAGCAGAGAAGGTTCCGATACGTTTGTCATGGAAAACATTCAAGCTGTTGTTGAATGATTCCACGCTACTAGTGTCCATGTGGTAGATATAATTTTGAATTGTTTATACCAGTTGTAAGTACTATAAAAATACAGAACTTCAATTTCAGCAATTTATAACCTCCGATATGTACGTGGGTCATAATAGATATAAGTGGTGCTCATGTATTAGATGTATACCATGCAGGGCCTCGCATGTGGCAAATACGATATGCGTCGACCGTCAGATTTGTACCGCTATTCCTCGTGTGTTTAGTGCGTCGACCGTCAGATTTGTACCGCTATTCCTCGTGTGTTTAAGGTCAACCTGCAGGCCTTTAAGGGGACCAATCTACTTTCACAAGTATCAATAACCGACTAATGTATTATTATTAACAATCACGAGACATGAAACCTTGATGCAGGGTTTATTTTAGCGTGAATGTTTAATGAAATATGTAGAATAGATCACAACATTGAATGAAATTTATTTGCATCGTTTATTATCAGTTATTTGATACATTGTAGTTCAACATGATGGAACAGCACGCGCATGTATCCACTATCCGGGTACAGCACGCGCATGTATCCACTATCCGGGTACAGCACGCGCGTGTATCCACTATCCGGGTACAGCACGCGCGTGTATCCACTATCCGGGTACAGCACGCGCGTGTATCCACTATCCGGGTACAGCACGCGCATGTATCCAGGTACAGCACGCGCGTGTATCCACTATCCGGGTACAGCACGCGCATGTATCCGGGTACAGCACGCGCGTGTATCCGGGTACAGCACGCGCGTGTATCCGGGTACAGCACGCGCGTGTATCCGGTACAGCACGCGCGTGTATCCGGGTACAGCACGCGCGTGTATCCAGGTACAGCACGCGCATGTATCCACTATCCGGGTACCGTGTGCGCATGTATCCACTATCCGGGTACCGTGTGCGCATGTATCCACTATCCGGGTACCGTGCGCGCATGTATCCACTATCCGGGTACAGCACGCGCATGTATCCACTATCCGGGTACAGCACGCGCTGTATCCACTATCCGGGTACAGCACGCGCGTGTATCCGGGTACAGCACGCGCGTGTATCCGGGTACAGCACGCGCGTGTATCCGGGTACAGCACGCGCGTGTATCCGGGTACAGCACGCGCGTGTATCCGGGTACAGCACGCGCGTGTATCCGGGTACAGCACGCGCGTGTATCCGGGTACAGCACGCGCGTGACCACTATCCGGGTACAGCACGCGCGTGTATCCACTATCCGGGTACAGCACGCGCGTGTATCCGGGTACAGCACGCGCGTGTATCCGGGTACAGCACGCGCGTGTATCCGGGTACAGCACGCGCGTGTATCCGGGTACAGCACGCGCGTGTATCCGGGTACAGCACGCGCGTGTATCCGGGTACAGCACGCGCGTGTATCCGGGTACAGCACGCGCGTGTATCCGGGTACAGCACGCGCGTGTATCCGGGTACAGCACGCGCGTGTATCCACTATCCGGGTACAGCACGCGCGTGTATCCACTATCCGGGTACAGCACGCGCGTGTATCCACTATCCGGGTACAGCACGCGCGTGTATCCACTATCCGGGTACAGCACGCGCGTGTATCCACTATACAGCACGCGCGTGTATCCACTATCCGGGTACAGCACGCGCGTGTATCCAGGTACAGCACGCGCGTGTATCCACTATCCGGGTACAGCACGCGCGTGTATCCAGGTACAGCACGCGCGTGTATCCACTATCCAGGTACAGCAGCGGGTACAGCACGCGTGTATCCACTAGGTACAGCACGCGCGTGTATCCAGGTACAGCACGCGCGTGTATCCAGGTACAGCACGCGCGTGTATCCAGGTACAGCACGCGCGTGTATCCACTATCCGGGTACCGTGTGCGCATGTATCCCGTGTGCGCATGTATCCGGGTACAGCACGCGCATGTATCCGGGTACAGCACGCGCATGTACAGCACGCGCATGTATCGGGTACAGCACGCGCATGTATCCGGGTACAGCACGCGCATGTATCCGGGTACAGCACGCGCATGTATCCGGGTACAGCACGCGCATGTATCCGGGTACAGCACGCGCATGTATCCGGGTACAGCACGCGCATGTATCCGGGTACAGCACGCGCATGTATCCGGGTACAGCACGCGCATGTATCCGGGTACAGCACGCGCATGTATCCGGGTACAGCACGCGCATGTATCCGGGTACAGCACGCGCATGTATCCGGGTACAGCACGCGCATGTATCCGGGTACAGCACGCGCATGTATCCGGGTACAGCACGCGCATGTATCCGGGTACAGCACGCGCATGTATCCGGGTACAGCACGCGCATGTATCCGGGTACAGCACGCGCATGTATCCGGGTACAGCACGCGCATGTATCCGGGTACAGCACGCGCATGTATCCGGGTACAGCACGCGCATGTATCCGGGTACAGCACGCGCATGTATCCGGGTACAGCACGCGCATGTATCCGGGTACAGCACGCGCATGTATCCGGGTACAGCACGCGCATGTATCCGGGTACAGCACGCGCATGTATCCGGGTACAGCACGCGCATGTATCCGGTACAGCACGCGCATGTATCCGGGTACAGCACGCGCATGTATCCGGGTACAGCACGCGCATGTATCCGGGTACAGCACGCGCATGTATCCGGGTACAGCACGCGCATGTATCCGGGTACAGCACGCGCATGTATCCGGGTACAGCACGCGCATGTATCCGGGTACAGCACGCGCATGTATCCGGGTACAGCACGCGCATGTATCCGGGTACAGCACGCGCATGTATCCGGGTACAGCACGCGCATGTATCCGGGTACAGCACGCGCATGTATCCGGGCACCGTGTGCGCATGTATCCGGGTACAGCACACGCATGTATCCGGGCACCGTGTGCGCATGTATCCGGGTACAGCACGCGCATGTATCCGGGTACCGTGTGTGCATGTATCCACTATCCGCGTACAGCACGCGCATGTATCCGGGTACCGTGTGTGCATGTATCCACTATCCGGGTACAGCACGCGCATGTATCCGGGTACCGTGTGTGCATGTATCCACTATTCGGGTACAGTGCGTGCATGTATCCGGGTACAGTGCGCATGTATCCACTATTCGGGTACAGTGCGCGCATGTATCCGGGTACAGTGCGCATGTATCCACTATTCGGGTACAGTGTGCGCATGTATCCGGGTACCGTGTGTGCATGTATCCAGGTACAGTGCGCATGTATGCACTATTCGGGTACCGTGTGTGCATGTATCCAGGTACAGTGCGCATGTATCCACTATCCGGGTACCGTGTGTGCATGTATCCAGGTACAGTGCGCATGTATCCACTATCCGGGTACAGCACGCGCATGTATCCACTATTCGGGTACAGTGCGTGCATGTATCCGGGTACAGCACGCGCATGTATCCACTATTCGGATACAGTGCGTGCATGTATCCAGGTACAGCACGCGCATGTATCCACTATTCGGGTACAGCACGCGCATGTATCCGGGTACCGCGTGTGCATGTATCCGGGTACAGCACGCGCATGTATCCACTATTCGGGTACCGCGTGTGCATGTATCCGGGTACAGCACGCGCATGTATCCACTATTCGGGTACCGCGTGTGCATGTATCCGGGTACAGCACGCGCATGTATCCACTATTCGGGTACCGCGTGTGCATGTATCCGGGTACAGCACGCGCATGTATCCACTATTCGGGTACCGCCTGTGCATGTATCCGGGTACAGCACGCGCATGTATCCACTATTCGGGTACCGCGTGTGCATGTATCCGGGTACAGCACGCGCATGTATCCACTATTCGGGTACCGCGTGTGCATGTATCCGGGTACAGCACGCGCATGTATCCACTATTCGGGTACCGCGTGTGCATGTATCCGGGTACAGCACGCGCATGTATCCACTATTCGGGTACCGCGTGTGCATGTATCCGGGTACAGCACGCGCATGTATCCACTATTCGGGTACCGCGTGTGCATGTATCCGGGTACAGCACGCGCATGTATCCACTATTCGGGTACCGCGTGTGCATGTATCCGGGTACAGCACGCGCATGTATCCACTATTCGGGTACCGCGTGTGCATGTATCCGGGTACAGCACGCGCATGTATCCACTATTCGGGTACCGCGTGTGCATGTATCCGGGTACAGCACGCGCATGTATCCACTATTCGGGTACCGCGTGTGCATGTATCCGGGTACAGCACGCGCATGTATCCACTATTCGGGTACCGCGTGTGCATGTATCCAGGTACAGCACGCGCATGTATCCACTATTCGGGTACCGCGTGTGCATGTATCCAGGTACAGCACGCGCATGTATCCACTATTCGGGTACCGTGTGTGCATGTATCCACTATTCGGGTACCGTGTGTGCATGTATCCAGGTACAGCACGCGCATGTATCCACTATTCGGGTACCATGTGTGCAGGTACAGTGCGCATGTATCCACTATTCTGGTACCGTGTGTGCATGTATGCAGGTACAGTGCGCATGTATCCACTATTCGGGTACCGCGTGTGCATGTATCCACTATTCGGGTACCGTGTGTGCATGTATCCAGGTACAGCACGCGCATGTATCCACTATTCGGGTACCGTGTGTGCATGTATCCAGGTACAGTGTGTGCATGTATGCACTATTCGGGTACCGTGTGTGTTATGTATCCAGGTACAGTGTGCATGTATCCAGGTACAGTGTGTGCATGTATCCAGGTACAGTGTGTGCATGTATCCAGGTACAGTGTGTGCATGTATCCAGGTACAGTGTGTGCATGTATCCAGGTACAGTGTGTGCATGTATCCAGGTACAGTGTGTGCATGTATCCAGGTACAGTGTGTGCATGTATCCAGGTACAGTGTGTGCATGTATCCAGGTACAGTGTGTGCATGTATGCACTATCCGGGTACAGCGTGTGCATGCCTCCGCCATCCGGGTACAGCGTTTGTATCCATCAAGAGTGGTGTGAACTCGGCGTGTGCCCGTGTGTATACAATGCGTGCCCGTGTGTATACAGTGCGTGTGAACCCAGCGTGTATACAATGTGTGAACCCAGCGTGTGTATACAGTGCGTGTGAACCCAGCGTGTGCCCGTGTGTATACAATGTGTGAACCCAGCGTGTGTATACAATGTGTGAACCCAGCGTGTGCCCGTGTGCATACAATGCCCATGTGTATACAATGTGTGCGTGTGTATACAATGTGTGAACCCAGCATGTGCCCATGTGTGTATACAACGTGTGAACCCAGCGTGTGCCCAGTGGCAATATTACCAACAAGTCTTGAACGAGCTAATAAAACATTGCACAATAAAGTGTGCACTAGTCCCAGCGGTATAGGTTTCGTGTATATATATATATATATATATATATATACACACAACGACCCGCTTAACGCAAACCCAATTCATATTGTTTGAAAACAATGCAGACTAGTATGCCTACACAATCGCGAGGTCCACGCGCCCGTAGTTGCGTAATAATGCAACCCATGTATGGCAAACTATCCATAAATCCTGTACCGAGACGTCTAAACCCGTACAGGACCTATGTGTGCTTCGAGTCGGCGTCAAATAAATTACCACGGCGTCGCGTGTATTAGCAATCGTAAATTAGCCGTCTTTCATGCGTGGCTTGTACAGAGTTCAGTTGGTGGAAGATGGATTGGTAGAATTATGCGGCCGGCAGCCGTTTCAAGGCAAGTGGAACGTTGATAATATTCACCATTTCAGACGGATCGTCGAGCTCCAGTGCATCAATAGAAAAGTCCATATCAAACTGCAAAATAAGTAGTTGCTTGGCACCATTTAGATTCACCCAAGAAACACACGGGTATAAAGTTACAGAATGGGAATGCGAGCAGGATTGAACGTGTATAAAGTTTGCAATTAAACAAGCTGTGAGCAATGTAGTACGATCATTCAGGATTGCACAAAACGTACGTGGCTTACAACGGGGGGGGGGGGGGGGGACATTAATGGGAACTTTGTATTTAAGCCATTGCACCTTTTAATAAGGACTATTCTAACACGACCAAGTTAACATACATTTAGAGTCAAAATCTACCTAGAGTTATTCTGCGAGCGCCGTGTTTTGGCTATTCCATTTATACAAGGCGTGTAAAAGTTTTGTGAATGAAAGTCACATGTTTGTAAATACTACCGTGGGAATTTGCGGAAGTGAGCTATTCTTCAGATAATCTCTTGTTCATCTGGTAAGTAACGTTTTAGTTACTATTCTGTACAGTTTTATTTGATGAAATTATTGATCAGTTACAACCTTTGTTCATTTATGCACTAGATCGATATTTTCCATAAAAAATAACGTCATCACCCCTTACGCGGGAGGAAATTTCGAAAGCCAAATGCAGCGGCGTTTGAAGAAAATAATTCCTTTAAAATTAGAAGTCCGTCGTGTTAGAATCGAAATAATAAGTATCAACCGTGGTATAGCGTAGAAATATATTACTTCGACCTTAGTGATATATTTCTACGCATAACTTTAAACCCTGGTTATTCTGCGATATACCACGGTTGAGACTTATTTCTTAAATCATAAGGATGGTGATCAAGATTATGTAACCATCAGACTTGTGTGTATATATATGCGTGTGTGTATATATATGTGTGTGTGTATATATATGTGCATGTTATATATATATATATACAAACACGTGCATTATGGTACAAGGCTATGGCTATGTAAAAAAAAAAAGTATGCATAAATAACAGAAGGTATGCGAATAAACAGTCATGCTATCGATAATATGTTACGACATGGAACATGCAATATTGGGGCATTCAAGAATAGGAAAGTAGAGTTTTACTAGGATAAATAAATTGGCATATTTAATACAATGCATCATGCTAATAGTAAACTGTAGTGGTGCATGCTGGCGAGATTGAAAGTACAAGATAAATCTGGTTGGGGCGAGGAATCCTTGGGATTGCAAGTAGCAGTTGAAGTGTAGGGATTGCAAGTAGCAGTTGAAGTGTAGGGATTGCAAGTAGCAGTTGAAGTGTAGGGATTGCAAGTAGCAGTTGAAGTGTAGGGATTGCAAGTAGCAGTTGAAGTGTAGGGATTGCAAGTAGCAGTTGAAGTGTAGGGATTGCAAGTAGCAGTTGAAATGTAGGGATTGCAAGTAGCAGTTGAAATGTATGGCTGCAACGAGGAGGAAACACAAATTGCCTTTGCTCAAATGTTTATTGAAATAGTAATTCTAGATGTAATAGAAATATATTTGCGTTCATTTTTATTAAGGTGAAAGTAATGTAGTAGTGTTACATCTACATTTCATTACTTTGTAAATGCAACATGTATATCCATTTCCTCAATGTCTTATTAGTACATTTAGATTTGCAAGTTGTATAATGTTCACATTCAGATCCGTTCGTTCCAAGTCCATTCAACACGAAATCCGTTCGTTCCAAGTCCATTTAACACTAAATTAAAGTTGCAACAAACCGCAGCAAAAGTTCAAACATTTACGATGGTCTTACAAGATAAGTTTTAAATAAACCTTTTAAAAATGGTTCTTGAAATGAATAGAAAATAAAGTCCCAAATAATTTAACTAAAATTACATGTGCAAATTCATTAAATATAAGTCTGGAGGAAAAATATGGCAGATTTAGATAAATTTTCAAAGAAAAATAAGTTTAACAATGTGCAGAATGGTTGCAAGTTTGATTTGGTGTAGGATAAACTATTCATTCTTCTCCTTTATCTTTAATGGGCTTCATCTCTACGTCCCCGATATCTGGGCGAGACATCCCAGAGGTGGGCTCTTTATGGGATACCTAGTAACATACGAGAGACGGTCAGAACATGAATAAACACAAAGAATACAATTATATTAGAATTTTGAGCCGTGTACAGGTGAAGCAGATAATTTTGCTATGTCCATGGTTGTTATTTGCTATAGAGACGGACATGACTGAAGTGTCTACCAGAATGGTTCCATGTATAACTATATATTAGTGATTGGCTTCGACACTCGTTTACTCCCAAGCTTTGGCAGTATCGTGCAAGGGGCATGGCTCAAACATACCAATCTATACAACTAAAACATGCTACACCAAACTGTAATATAAAACTATGCGTAATGAAGTCTGCAACAATGGTAACACGATACATACACAATACATGGTTAACTGTTCACATTGGCATTAACCCTTTCAACACCAGACCTCTAAATAGGCTTACAAAAAGTGTAGATCCAGATGAGCCGGCTCGTGACGAGCCGTCTCATCAGGATCTGCACTTTTTGCCAGTGATATGACTATTTTTAGACATAATTACCCATTTTGATAAATGAACTTGTCCAAATGTGATTCATTTATTGGTTTATGAATATCATGGACCAGTCCATGATAGTTACTTTGTGTTGAATGGGTCAAGAGCAAGACAAAAAGTAAATAAAGAACAAAGTTTAACTGAAGGCAATAAACAAATTTAACTGCACCCAATTTGGTGGCAATGCATTAAACTACAATTAATTAACCCTGCACTGAAGGCAATAAACAAATTTACATTCTGTATTAAATTGGGCCTAACCCTGCACTGCAGCTTAAAAATTTACATTCTTTATTAAATTGGGCCAAGGCTGCAAGCAAGCAGACTGGCAAACTTAGAAATACACTGTAATTTGCATAAAATTAACATGACCAATGTTAGTGGCTGGTATCTGTTGGGATTAGTAATGCGTACAGTTTGTACTTATCTTGATACGAGATATCTACGTTTAGTTTAAACAATTATCTATGTTTAGTTTAAACAATTGTCCTGATGTTGGCAACGGCTCAAAATCCAGTAACACATTAAATTGGGATCTTTCTAGACTAGGGAAATTTACATAAAAACGATATATTATTCGAAGAATACAATACTTGGGTAGATGTACAACAGATAATGGATGCTAAGAAATTATACAAAATGTGTAGATGTACGGAAAGCCAGTAATTGCAGGTCCAGTCGTGGTAAAGGAATTGTAAACAAAATGTTTGTCGATTGTGGGCTATGCGAGTCTGGGACTATACAAATTTGTTAACTAAAGCAAGACCCATCAAGATTTATATGTTACTAAAGCAAGACCCATCAAGATTTATATGTATAACGCATGACCTACAATCTATAAAATATTTACACAAAACATTTACCGTCGAATAAATATAACCCACGATTACTTTATTAAATGGGGGGGGGGGGGATAATTCGTCTCCAATTGGGAGGTGTATATACTTTTGAACTAATACACTTTGACTATATAGATGAATATACTTAGCATTGGTGAAAATATTGAAATTTTAATGAATTTAAAGGGCAGTAACTGGTTTTACCATTGGGTCGGACTTGCAGTCAATTGTGATGTAATTTTAGTTTAAATTTTTCAGACAAAGGGCCATAACTAGATGTGTTTTTAATCAATTTAAGCATTAATACTTTGTTTTGCTATTGCAATATAGGTTATACATTCTAGACAAACTATCGGATCGAGGGGGTTAATAAAAACCGGATAGACTGGGGTTAATAGAAACTATTCGAGTCCAGTACTAGCGGGTTAGTTGGCAATATGCTGCATGCATCTTTTGAAATGGCAGTATAACCCCGGAGGCTTTATAGAACGATGCTTTCGTATTAAAGAAAATAACAGGGCAAAAACCGATCAAGCAATGCAGAATTATATAGAATACATTCCATTGTGCAGCCATTCATTCGTATGTGCGGAGTTCAAATGTAGCAAAGCTATACATAGCTACAAGCATCAATAACTAATATTAAAGTTAGTAAGTAATAATTTAACTCACCATCCAACTAATGGGAGCAACAAGGAAGGTTTCTGCAAGGAATGTGACCGTCTCCTGAATGTACAACATTTTATCCTTTGTTTGGGCAAGGAACCAGGTTGGCAGATCGTCGAAACCCTTGGCCTAAATATAGCAAAAATGATGTGCGAGAATGGATAATACGCTGTAGTTTCATGTGCAACATCGGTTAGAGATGCAGGCGGTCGAAATCTCAGTAGTATACTACAGAGTCAAAAAAGAAACGATACCAAACCAATTTTGACGAAAAAGATGCAAACATAAATAAATGCCTGTGATAAGCCACCACTTTTCAGTTCGGAGCGACTTATGACCGATATCCATCCATTATTCATTCATATACACAGGTAAATAATGCATCCATATTTTCCCACCGCCGATTTTCCGTTTCGCACGCGATCATCGAGGAACACGATTTGCTATACATGGATATATCCACAAACCAGTTTGTTGGGATATATCCACAAACCAGTTTGTTGTACTCTTATTGTAATTACTTAGAGCAAAAACACCAAAACTATCTCCATATTCCTGAAAATCAATGCCCAGAAGAAAAAAATCTGGAAGCTGGTTTACGTCGTAACTACGTCGCTAATCGCCTCCGTGTGTCCCGGATCGCGATCACACGTGGATCAACCAACGACTAACCACGAACTGGTCGACCACGCGCGACGCCAGAACAGGACTGTCATAATCGTAAGTTACATTTACGCGACTACTTCCTGCCTGCTACTCTTACTGCCATCAATACTCCTGGGAGGACCAACAATAGAATCAGTGCTCAAACAGTTCGGAACAGGCTCGCTGAACATGGAATCCGTACTTAGACCGTACACCGGGCCCATGTTTACGCGACTTCACCGGAACGATAGTCGTGAGTGGACGGGTGAACATGTACGTTAGAGTCGCTTACAGTGAAATTTTGTTATGCTTGGTGACTAATCGCGTTTCTGTTTACTGCGTGCGGAGAGGGAGGGCTCTAGTTTACCGGCGTCTGGGAGAACGTTACGCCGATGGTCGTGTACGCGAGGTGGATCGGTTTGGAGGCAGTAGCGTTATATGGGGCGGCATCACATTTAACGGCCGCACACAACCGATTGTTGACGGAAACTTCGGCATAGCGGTACTGTGACTAAATTATTACGCCCGTTTTGCCATTCTTTAACATCAATTATCGCGTCGCACTGTTCCAACAGGACAAAGCCAGATGCCATACTGGACGCATTACCACTCGATTATTGGAGCAGTTTACTGTGGCCAGCATAGTCACCGATTTATGGGATATCTTGGATCACCAACCGAGGGATATTCTGCGTCCGGAGCGCGACAACATTGTCCAATGATATTCTCATTGCAGTGAGAGATGCCAATTGAGGTCATACATGGTATTGTGTGAATATTCCACTCGACCCCTTGGTCACAAATGACGCTACAACACAACAGATAATGATGGTATGATCGACTTGGCATCGTCTCTTGTTTCAATCTCTGTACATGAAATTTCATATGAATTGCTTATTTAGTAATTAAAATATATTTATTTATACCATGTATCGTTTCTTATTCGACTCTGTATATAATTAATTAAAAGTATAAGCCAAATGGACAAACTTTTTTAAAAAGAGTTGTTGCAACGTTTAAATCGGCCAAGTTATGGGAGGGCGTCTGGTTAGCCAAGAAACAGTCGCCCAAGTGAATGTTAGAGAGATAGCTTACTTGTTTGAAGGTATGGTAGAGGTCTTCTGTGTACTTTATCGCAAATTCCATTCGTTCTCTGACAAAGGCGGGTTGAAGATTAGTGGGTAGGTAGCCAGACACTGTTGTCATGCTTTGTTTCATTTGATGGGCCAGTCTCCTAGCAACGACGATCGTTTTCTCCTCGAATGTCTGTAAAGTAGCAATATTAATCGAGAAATAACCTAGTGCTCTAGATATTCCTAGTATACACACCGGGTAAATAGTTTCATTAGAACCGTTGCAATAGCGCTGGCTTGAGAAACATTGGAAATGGAAGTGCAGAAAGATCATGTAGTAATATGAAGATTTGGAACAGGACAAGCTTTATAAAAAAAAACAACAACAAAAACGCACTACCGGAACAAGATCTCCAACCAGAACGGGGTTACTATATGGATATGTGCCAGTGCTTCCTGCTAGGTTTGGTGAAAATACAACACCCAGGGAAAAATTCTTTTTGGCACACGTTTTCGTCATATATGGCTTCATATATTTATTTGTGACTATATGGCTCTTAGTTGGTTCCAGTATTTTTCAATTGGCGACAAAAGTGATGCAGTGCAGACAAACATTCATACAGGGAACCCTGCCCACCCATATTAGGGCAGACCTGTAAAGAGTTATTATTTCACATTAGTTCTTTCTAGGTAGTATTAAATTGGTTCACGGTAGTTCTACCAAGTACTTTTAACTTTGGCGATATTCGTAACTGGTGCTATTGAATTAAGTCAGTCTTATGCACTCGATTCGCCTAAAATAATCCATTTCACAGTTTCATGTAATAATTTGCAGATAAAGTGCATCGCTAGAAAAATATTCGCAATATAGAGTATGTACATAGAAAATAAAATTCTAAAATGTTTAAAAGCGTTTTTACGTCCATTATACACGAAATACATACGAGCATTTGAATTAAGTATACATACTACTGCTACTTTTTCATTCGGATCCATATCGGCATTGATCTCCTTCCAGTAGTGAATCATCTTGGCCTGGGCAATTTCGTATTTCTCTTCCAAACTGTCCTTTACATCATTAGCACCAGACTTGGCATACTGAATCTGTCAAGTAAAGACGTAAACTTGTTAGCAATACAAGGATTAGAATAACCAGCTGTAACATACTTTTTTACATCAAGAAATGAACACGTTACATACATGAACATATAATTTAACAGTAGACTGAACGGGACAAGAACTAAAAGAACACTACAATAGGTAGGAGAATAATATAATTAAATTAATGCGTGAAAAATCTATTCTAGGTATATGCTAAAGAATTTGCTAGGTATATGCTAAAGAATTTGAAATTACTAAGTGAATCGCTGTGAATTAATTGTACTGGAGAGCAAATCGTAGCAGGAACGAAAAGTCGTTAATGCAATGCAAAAGCACTTTAAAAATAGGTGAAATGTGAACATTACTGCGGGCGAGTGGGAAGTGAGCGATGGGAATTTTGGTACACTGAATAGATTTATGAAACTTACGAGTTTCAAACAAATAACATACCAAGTCAACAGTGAAGTTGAGGCTATCTAGTCGTTCCTTGCTCCTCATTTGTAGCCCTCTGAGGTCCTTCATGGCTCTTTTGTACATTCTCATTTGCAGTTTAGTACCAAGGGTAGTAACTCGTGTCAATGTGTTGACCTCGTCAACTTCCATGGGAGCTAAACACAAAATTATGATCGTGAGAAAAGATATGCAAAAGTAGTAACATTGCCAGGCCCGTCGCTAGGCATACGCAAGTACGCACGTATCATTGGTCTCAGAAAATGAACAAAATTAAAACTCCAAAAATGCATTAAAACGCCAGGTGGGGGGGGGGGTAGTAGGGATACATTGGCGCCGTGGAGTGGTGGAATTATTGAGCCCATTGCAAATATGGTGCATCTCGAAATTTATTTTGTGCTTGTTTAATTGATAAGGGCGATAGATCATGTACATTATACATCTAGCCTTAATTTATACCTTTACACGGATTATCGTAAGAACTTTAGTCCTGCAATTCTATGTTACAAAATGCATTGAAATGCAGGAAATTGCTTCCTCATTTCAAAACATATCAGGGGGGGGGTCTGCCCTAGCGTAATCGCTCGCTATGCTCAATCGACGGCCCCGATTGCCTTCATTGAATTGTATGGAAAGAACACAACAAATATTTACATGTAAAGACAAACATGCTAGCCAGATATTTGCAACGCTAAACTAACGCATGAACAGGTTTGATCGAACAAACATGAATAGTAAAATGTCACCTTTAGTGGCACTGCTTGTATATTTTGGGTCACCTTTAGTGGCACTGCTTGTATATTTTGGGTCACCTTTAGTGGCACTGCTTGTATATATGTCACCTTTAGTGGCACTGCTTGTATATATGTCTATTTGTATAAAGAACATTATATTACTATTGATTAAGTTACTAATCTGAATGCTGCAGGTTAAGTGATGCACCATGATTAAAGCATTTATCGCCTTGTGTATTGTACATTAAACCACTGTACTAATTGGGACACCGGGACCGATTTACGTTTTTAACGACAAAATGTAAATCGATCCCAATGATATTGGAGCGTCCGATTTGGATTCGAAGGCACTTCCCAAAAGCCTGCCACAAAATAAATGTCTATCCCCCCCCCCCCAAGGGGTTCGACATGCATAAAAAAGATGTAATCAATTTTGTCTAGGATTTCCTATGTTATAGGAATCGGTCTCAATAAATGTTAATATTTCTTCCAAGTTTTAAATAAATCATACCGGCGACATCTGAATGCCACTAACTGGTTATTCTTGTGTATTTGGTATAGCACAACTAGTTCACTGTATTTTCCAACACTACTCTCATCCTCATCGGACAAATAGTTCTATGTAACCCGAAACGTGATCTTAGGGGAGGAGCGATAGGGCATTTGGCGACTGGTTAATTGTGTTGGGGAAACAGTTAATATTAGTTAATATTTATTAAGGTATAGAAACCTTTCATATTGCCCTTTAACTCTTCTTCGGTAGGTGGCAGGTATTTCTCAACATACTCCTCGGACAATGTCAGGGCATCGTTGACCTTCTCCATGGCATATTTGCCTAGAGGTGTCTCTAGAGATCTGTTCACAGTGGTCATTCCGTAGTCCTTTACTGCCACAACTCTACCCATGGTTGCCTCGATCTGCAAGAGGAAATAGGGTAAAGGTTAGAAATTGTGAAAATATTGAACACTATGCAATGTTAAAATAACTGAAATGGCGAACAAGATTTGATGGAGGAAATTCACATGGAAAGGTGCTTGATCGATGGAACAGCATAATAAAGAATACGTTGTCTATCTAGGCGCATAAATCTAAAATGTCGGTTGTGAAAAAATTGGAAAATTATGAGCATGAAAGGTTTTCATTCAATAAGTTATAAAAGCACAATTTATGAAAATATATATATATCAAATAAAAAAGCTAGAAAATAGGCAGTGTAGTCATTTTAGGAAAAACCAACCCATTGAATTTGTGAATACACTGTTCAATTGGAAATATGTAGTATACGGTGCAAATTTCAATTACAGATGAAATTTTGTTTGCATAACGGGAATATTAACCGGAAAAGACCAGTAATGAATTGCCAAGTCTCCATATAACAAATGCTTATTAGCTTACCGTTTCGTGTCCCCTGTTGACAATACCATTGTAGGAATCTTTGACAGCGCTCACACTATAAATGACTGGTGTAAACACCACAGCACACTTTTCTTTGCCTTCTTTAAGTACCTCGTCTGTTGGCTTCGTTATCACTGGATACTGCTCTTCAAACAATGCCAATTTCCCAACTGCATATGCATTAACCATCTCAACTGCAATAGAGAAATATATATATAAAAGCTGTGCCAAGAAGAATGCAAACATGTAAGGGGTCGTGGAAAATAAGCGTTTTAGAGCTGAACGACAAATCAATTGAAATGTTGGGGTAGTGCATTTTACCGATTTATTCGATGAACGCTTTGTCAAAGTTTCAGATAGACTGGTGCCACTATTTGTAGTGTAGGTCCTTTTTCATAACTGTATAGAGAACACTTCTGGCCGAGGTAGCAAGCCATTTATGTTTCTAGCTTTAGCCTAAGCAATGGCTAAGAGGGCTAATTTGGAATGTATAAGCCGACAATGTAGGTCATTTGCATGCATTGCAAATGTAGAATTTAAAATACTGGTGTTTGGTGTCTTGGATTTACAAACATCTTACAAAGATATATAATCTCTTTATTATTATTATTATTATTTACAGTCGAAACGTCTAAGCAGCTAAGGGAAAGCTAGCTAGTTAATAGAGGTAAACCTAATGGCAACATGGAGACTGGGAAAGTGGGAGACTGGCTGCTTCAACCAACCCAATGGCAACGTGGAGACTGGGAAAGTGGGAGACTGGCTGCTTCAACCAACCCAATGGCAACGTGGAGACTGGCTGCTTCAACAGGTTGGTTGTTTTAATCCAATCAACGATCGCATATAGGCAAGAAGTAAAGTCTTCTCAAAACACTTGATAGTGTAGCCTCGTTTATATACTAGTATTCATACGGATTTGTAAATCTTACTTTGAGGCTGGTATCTGTCAACGTAGGGTTTAGCTGTCGTTACAACTGTCTGGACTCCACCCTCCGCTAGGTTACACGTAACCCTGAGTAATGCATTACAATCTTTCGTCTTCGAGTACATGCCGCACGCTTGCGTCCATGCTGAACTGACAACTGGGAGATTGCCGAGACGATATATAAACTGCTCGTTGGCCATCTGTTCGTGTTGCATCATCACCGCCTTTCTGTACATAAGGTTCGACTCTAAACTGTGGGATAGAATACAATAACAGGGTTCATTCTAGGTCAGAATTTTTGGGAGAAGTGAGAAAGCGTGTGATCGCTTCCTTAAATGGTGTTCTTTAATATACTTCTGCAAAATAGGGTTAAAATGCACAGTACAACCATTAAATACAACATTTGAATAAGAGTGCTTTATAAATGGGCCAGTGTATCTTTTTGTTGGAAAATAGTAAAAAACAAACAAAAAAATATAAATTTGGGTTTAGGGAGAAGAGTGATCCCTAGGGCGACAATTTCTTCCACATCGCCCTCTAGAATAATCCCTGCAATAATGTTACTATGAATTACATTATAAGATCGAAGCATTCGTACAACACAAAATGACAAAGATGGGCTAGAGCATGCACAAAATGTTTTATATACATCTACCTCTATATATAATGTCAAACCACTTCGCGGATGTAGACAAGTTGCGCATCAAACCGCAAAAAAATGTACGAGTAGTTAAAAGCATAAAATATAAGGAAGTAATGAAAGTTGGGCTTAAAGAGTTTAAAAGCAGCTGGGCAATACTAGGGGCTTGCATGATCAACAGCAAAATTGAATTGCTCCGTGGTAGGGAGGTGGATAATGTCCGGGTTAGATGGTTCCAATGATAAATAATCTTTGAAATAGCCTGTAATTTTAGTAATTAAAGAGCTTGAAGCTTAATGACATGCGGGAGAGGAAACTAGGTAAATTTCAATGGGGATAGCAACCAGATAATTATAAATTTTATGCACTAGGGATAACTTATTGTCAATACGCAGGAGAGTTACACGATTTAGGGAATGGAGCATGTTCAACACTAGAGAAACACTTAAAAGTCTGCCTTTATCCTTTTCAGACACCTTAATATAAATCTTGTGTTCGAGTACAGGGCAACGAAATTCCTGAGCCATATTCCAGCTGGGGTCTCGCTAGAGTATGGCAAGCCATGGAATTTAGGGGTCGATATATGGACTGGCATTCTCGACAGCCAAATAGAGATCTACTAGAGTATTCGTAAAAGCTAAATAGAGATGTACTCTTAGCATTCCCTAATAAGCTATGTCCAGTGGGGGGGGGGGGGGGGGGGGGGGAGATGGTTCCCACGATAAAGATACAGAAGCTTGGAAAAATTAATGTCTGTAGTTACTGTAATTAAAAAAAATATAATTTAAAGAATGGCAATAGCGTGCAGGGGGGAGAAGGAATTACAGCGGCGTAGCCAGCGGAAAATGTGCAACCCAATTTGAATTATCAAGCAACGTGGGTGCGAAGCTGAAACACAAGACCACTAATTCTTTGAAACAAAGACATCAAATGGTGAACTCTGGCACCTTGTAAGGGAAGCACAAAAAACACTTCCTGAATATAATGTACAAGCCCAGGCATTGTGGCGTAAAGGCAACTACACGCCTGAACTAGGTAATTCTCAATGGGGATACCAACCAAGTCATTATGAATTTTATGCACTAGGGATAACCTCTCGTCAATATGCAGGAGATCTACGAAGTCTGCGTAGATTTAGGTAATGGAGCATGTCCTACACTAGAGCAACGCTAGAAGTATTGCCTATATCAACGGGCTGCCCTTCGCTGGAGACCCTTAATTTCAAATCAGTGTTTCGGTATGGGGTGACCAAATCTAGGGAGCCATATTCCAGCTGGGGTCTCGCTATAGAGTCTGGTAAAGCATATACTGGGGGAGGGGTGTATTGAACTGGATGTTTCTATGTAGCATTTCCAAAAAGCTAAGAGATGGACTCTTAGCATTATCAAAAAACAAAATGGCAGACGTTTACTTTTTGGATAAAGTAGGTTAATGGAATCTTTCCAGAAAAAAGCTTTGGGGCCTATAGATCTACTTTAATTTACTTGCAATGATGGAATAGCACATGTTTAATATAAGCAACAAGTTAGTCACACAAAACGGGTACCAGCTCCCGTGATCAAATATCGAAAACAAAACACAACCTGAATAAACTCCAAATTGCCACTCCCCGTTCGGTTTCACACGAGCAAAATAAAATGAGATTAAATATGCCATTTCAGTCTGTACAAACTTGTACATTATGGTGTACAATTATAATAAACCACACATGTGTACTCACCTTAGAATGTCCTCCACTAACTTAAGCATGAAATCGGTAAAATTTGACTTAAATACGGTGAGAGATTACACAGAATGTTCAAAGTCCTCGAGATACTCGAGGAAATGCGTAAATTGCTCGACAGCTCACACACACGTGAACAAAATGAGATGTCTGCAATTGGGGTACACGGAGGGGAATTGTACTATAAACTCCAACAAATATTGAGATTTGTTCAGTAAATACCGTATACATTCTTACATGATTTCATTTAATATGACATTGTAATTTGTACTTGTTATTTTGCATCATAAATTATATAGAAAGTTGAATAATAATAAATGTTCCTTTAGATTGCCCCACTTCATTAATAATATCATTCTAGTTCGTGAACCTCGCTTTTATCAGCGCGCACCTGTTCGTGTTTACTGGGTTAGTGCATTATCACTGTTTGGCAAGGGATCTGCGGCGAACATTGTTCGGTTGTAACGTAATCGATATGTGCCTATATCATTGCGTTATTTGTCTCCTGCTCGACTAGTACATGTATATATGGGTGTTTGTTATGTCGTGGACTTAGTTATTATGTCATGGGATAACAATAAATAAATAATGCCTACCTGCCTAAATAAACAACACAAGTATGGCGTAGAAAAGAGATCACAATTAAGTACCAAATGTTTGCTGCACCCGTGTCATCCGTGGTCCAGTGGTAGAGCGTCGGATTTGGAATCGATCGGTCCCGGGTTCGATACTCGGGCCACGTATGTAGCAAGGCACCTCACACACATTGCTTAGAACTGGTTAACCACTTAGGTCGGATAAGCTTGCCCAGGAAAATATGTCTACGTCCCCGCAAGGGGTTTGACATTAATGGAACATACATACATACATACATAAATACACCTGCACACTAGTCTACGCAATCACATTAATTTAGGTGTTTGTATTGTGGGGGGGGGGGGGTGCGCCCACAGTATAAGTGAAGTTGTGTGTATATTTAGGTTTTAACACAATTGTAATTGTACGATGGTCGCCAGGTCGGACATATGGGTTTTCTCCGGGTACTCCGGTTTCCTCCCACATGAATTATCACATAATTATACGCTTTCATCCGAGCCAACGAGAGTGATTAATATAAGTTGTTAAAACTTGCTTCGCAATCGTTGTAAAATAAATAAAGTTTAAAAAACAACAAATATGAAAGCACCTAAAATAAACGCGGGTACACTCGCATAACTATTCACTATTTGATACGTGTACACCACAGGCGGATCTGTAGTACAGTGGTCGAACCTGCAATCCATGGGTTATATCTCATGTGATGTTCTTCCAAGGTTTTACCTTCGGTTTTGTCCGACCTGTTTTATGTTGGGTCATGATTTGTCCAGATATGCCAGGTTTCCATAGTCCAGGCCACACACCGCATCCATATTGTCAAGGAGAGCTCCCACCACCCGACCGGTTGTATAAGGTATATAGGCCCACATGTCCCCCATATAACCTATACCATTATTTTGCGTCGTAGAATGAATCGCATGTGTACGATTATAATTGATCCCATCATTAAATATTGACCCTCAAAGTAGGATAATGCCCCATACAATGGTCACCACCGGTCATAGCTTGATATCATTATGTAAGTGCATTTAGTTACCACTTGGCATTGAATAAAGTTTAACATTTCCATATCATAGTCTACGACCTCCATTGGACAGGGTATACTCTACAGCCTCATGATTACTGTTGCTTTAATAAGCTATCGAAACTACGTAGATACACGATGTTCCCCAAGAATTGCCTCTCTCGTCTGTCGTATCACAGGAATGCCGTAAGTATACTAGAGGACATAGAAAACGCACACCTAAATTATATGATTATTATTACACGAAAACGAAATACGAAGGATTCCATCAAAAATATATCATTTCTTTATTACAAAACACAAACTGAATAACTAAAAATATTCCGAAATGTTTAAAACTATGTATTTATATAGTTATTGTTTTTCATGTAAAACACACTAATCCGATGTGTGCGTTTTCAATGTCTTCTAGTACATGTATATGTCTTTATTGTATCTATATATGTTCAGATATTGTCACACCTCTCTTTAGAGTGTTCTGGACATGAGTGCGTGACATAAATAGTGAGTGTGGACAGCCAAAAAACGTAGCTATAACATATAGTAGAAATGAGAAAGATAATAAATAGGATACAGACGGATATGTAGTCCAGTGGTAACACGCTGGACTTGTTATCCGGGGATCGAATGTTCGATCCCCCGCCTGACCATAATAAAATGAACAGTCTGGGATGTTAAACCGAGGTCTCGTGTCGGTGCTTTACATCGTGCATGTAAAAGAATCAGAAGAGACTCTGGAATGGGTCTCTGTCTGTATCATTGCACTATCATCCAAAATCGAAAACGACTAATCCCGTCAGGAGGCGTCGCTCATATGGGCAACTGGTAGCGACGATAAATAAACGTAAAACACAATAATAAATAGGCGGGTAGTTACCTATGTGCTAAATACGCAATCATTGATAAATTTGATTTGATAACAAAAAATTGCTCTATATATTACGAGAGGTCGAAGGTTCGAATCTTGCTAGGGGTTCGTTCTGATATGGCCGGTTGGTGAGCCGCCAGCTAGTTAAATAATGGTTACCGATTGCCTATACTAGCATGGCGCCTGCTATACAAGTATAAGATTCGGGAAGTACCGATGTTCATAGAAGAGGTGTCTCATAAGTCAGAAATGACTGGCCCTTTAAAATAGGGGTGACACTATAATAAACAAAGACTTTACTTTACTCTTACATGTATATAACAATAACAATCGTATAACCGATAAATAATTACCAAATGGGTTGGGCCACAAGTTCTGAGAACATTAGTGATTGGCCCTCCCCAACGATTTGAATACTACAGAATGAAAGAGGCGTTATTACCCAATCAAAAACATATGTTATATGGTATGATTATATGTAAAATTTAAATAGCGAATGAACAGATAAGCAATATAAATAACCTGGAATATTATAATAGTATAGTAACTGCTACAATATAGCAATATTTTAAATGTGAGTAATTACTGTAAATGTATGCATACTATATGTAAAATATGATCATGAATACGTATAACCTTCTCCAAATTTGTACAACTATATATTTCTTTATGTTTGATATCTATGTACAAGTACTTATATAATTTATGCTAGTATCACTGTTTGCCATCAAGTATGCATGTATATGTCCTCATGGGCTTTTGAGCCTATTGGAATTGAGAAATAAAATCTCAAAAAAATATCAAATAGGTAGGTATTAGTCTTTGACTTTTTCAACGAAAGGTACGAGTCTGCATAATCCACTGTCCAGTTTCCGAAGATGTGCACCCCGAGAGCAAGGCTCAAGCAAAAGTGATAACGATGCATTTTCGGTTGGAAATTCACATTCACATTTTGGAGTTTCTCTCACATGGTTTTTGTATAAATCATCATTTAAATTGCTACATTTGTTTCTCAAACGAGCGTGGAGCAATGATAATAATCGTGTGCCAACTAGAAAATGCTTGGGTACCGTGGGTGCTTTAAACATTTCTTTCAATCTGGTATTAAATATACTTAGAGATGCGGATTTGCGTAAATCAATATTTAGTTGGTTCCATAGTGCAGTAGAGGAGGGTATAAATGAGTTACTATATATTTGAGTTCGACGTGCAATTGTAAGATACTTTTGGTTGTTTCTGAGTGGATATTCTGTAGATTCGGCTATAGTTGTAAATTATTACAAGTTTTTGGATTTTCCGTCGGTCTGGTAATGATACCCAACCTATTTCTTGTAATAGAGATTCTATAGATACAGACCTAGTTAACCCGGTGACTATATACGTGCTGCCTCGAACTGTATTAGAGATTCTATAGATACAGACCTAGTTAACCGGTGACTATACGTGCTGCCTCGAACTGTATTAGAGATTCTATAGATACAGACCTAGTTAACCGGTGACTATACGTGCTGCTTCAACTTGTAATTGTTGCAATGATTGTTGTTCGTATACCGTGCATCCATCCCAGACTACAGATGCATATTCCAAAATAGGTCGCATGTAAGATATGTAAATTTGATTAAGAGTTGATCTAAATGTAAGAGGTCGCATTGAACGTAGTACTTTAGACGCCGAAAATGAAATGTTATCGATATGTTCATGCCATTTAAGATCCGATGAAAGTGTTAAAACCTAAATGTTTGTGGTGACCGACAACATCAAGTGGAATATCGTTGAAGTAAAGAGTAGGTGTATCAGTCTGATTTGAAGAGAATAGCATAACTTCAGTGTTGTTATGGTTAAAAATTAAAATTACGTGCCACTGCTTAGACCATTCGTTAATGATTCTGGGATCGTGGTTCAATGTAGTTTCAATATAACTCATATCGTTAGATGAAACGGCAAGTGAACTACCTCCGAAACGTCTATAGTTAGCCTACACTTAATAGATTATCTGCTATAGCATTAACATACACCAGAAATAACAAGGGACCAAGGACGGAGCCTTGTGGAACACCAGCAGTAATATTACATATATTAGAAGTGTCTGCTCCTACAAAGACGGACTGTTTCCGATTAGACAGATACTCGTTTAACCATTGGAAAAATTCATTGTTGATTCCATGTTGTTTAAGCTTAAACAAGAGACCGCGGTGCCATACCCTGTCGAAAGCCTTAGAAATATCGCAGAAAATTATACATATTGATTGTTTGTTGTCGAACGTTTCACGAGTTGATGATAAATGTCTAACAGTTGGTATACGGTTGAATGTCCCGGTAAAAAAAACCCCTGACTGTAAAGAATATATCTAGTTATTAGAATATAAGTGATTATAAATGTACTTAAATATTATTTTCTCCACAGCTAATTCAGGAAATTGGTCTGTAATTAGATGTGGTATTTCTACTACCTTTTTTAAAAAGAGGCATAACCTTCGCGTATTTCGATGTGTTTGGAAAGATACAATCACGAATGGACTAAATTAAATATAATACATAGTGGACTATTTATTGATTCGCGCGTTTCTTTCAACAATCGATGACTTATTTCGTCTGGTCCTACTGTCTTATTTAGCATGTTATATATAAAAAACAGTGGAAGCACAATCTGATCAGATGGCTCAGTAATACAGTGGTTACTAGATTGTCAGTAACATGCATACATGCAATCTAATAGTGCATGTTACTGACAATCTATTAGATTGCATGTATGCATGTTACTGACAATCTATTATATTGCATGTATGCATGTTACTGACTTATTAGATTGCATGTATGCATGTTACTGACTTATTAGATTGCATGTATGCATGTTACTGACAATCTATTAGATTGCATGTATGCATGTTACTGACTTATTAGATTGCATGTATGCATGTTACTGACAATCTATTAGATTGCATGTATGCATGTTACTGACTTATTAGATTGCATGTATGCATGTTACTGACTTATTAGAGTGCATGTGTATACATTGTATATCCAACAGTTTATTAAAAACTTTATACAAATGTATTTATTTTACAACGGTTGCGAAGCAAATTCTAACAACTTATATTAATGTTTCTTACGGAGGTTGGTGCACCAAGTACTGGTTAACCGCTGGAGCCTGCCCAGGAAAGGTGTTGTTTGGTAAACTGCCCGTCGCTCAAATGGGAAACCGGTAGCGACGTTAAATAAACTTAAAAAATAAATAAATTATATTAATCACTCTCGTTGGCGCTGATGAAAGCGTATATGTGGTCATTCGTGTGGGAGGAAACCGGAGTAGCCAACCCGTAGAAAATCACCTGTCCGATCTTGCAACCACCGTACCATCTCACATACGTCCCGGTCCGAGGATCGAACCCGGGTTGCATTGGTGAGAAGCGAGCGCGCGAACCACTGCGCTAATCGGACATCCATTATTAGACAGTTTATTAGAGTGCATATGCATGTAACTGATAGTCGGGGAAGACCTTCTGTGCACGTGTAAGCAGTATTTCAAGCAGGGGCGGGCATCTGGTGGGCCAAACATGTAGAAAACAATAACGCAGATGCACCACAACGTATTGCTCCTATGCTGGACATATCGTATGTGGGTGCCAGGTCCCCCCCACCCCCGGATTCGCTAGTAACATAGGGCTATATATAAATTTTAATTTATTAGCCGAATTTGAGAAAATATACAAAATATTGTATCTTGTCGGAGATGAGCCTACTAATTCAAAATGTATAAGACAGTAACCTAATATTCTATTTATCCTATCTTCTGGAAAATATGTTTTAGAGAGGAAAGATCAATAATTTTATTTATTTTGTCAAATAAAACTGTACAGAATAGTAACTGAAACGTTACTTAACAGAAAAACAAGATGGACAAGAGATTATCTGATTCTAAAAATAGCTCACTTCCGTGAATTCCAACGGTATTTTTTACAAACATCACGTGACTTTCATTCATAAAACTTTACAGGCATTGTATAAATGACGTAGCCAAAACACGATGCGCGTGCAGCATAGTTCAAGGTAGGTATATTTAAGAAATAACAAGTATCAACAGTGGTATATCGCAGAATAACCCGAGTTTGAAGTTCTTATGCGTAGAAATATATCACGAAGGCCGAAGGCTTGCGTGATATATTTCTACGCATACGAACGACAAACGAGGGTTATTCTGCGATATACCACGGTTGATACTTATTATTTCGATTCTATCACGACTTACTTCTAATAATTTTAAAGGAGTATTTTCTTCAAACACCGCTGCATTTGGCTTTCGAAATTTCCTCCCGCGTAAAGGGGTGATGACGTTATTTTTTATAGAAAATATCAATCTAGTGCATAAATGAACAAAAGTTGTAACTGATCAATAATTTTATTTATTTTTTGTCAAATAAAACTGTACAGAATAGTAACTGAAACGTTACTTAACAGAAAAACAAGATGGACAAGAGATTATCTGATTCTAAAAATAGCTCACACTTCCGTGAATTCCAACGGTATTTTTTTACAAACATCGCGTGACTTTCATTCATAAAACTTTACACGCATTGTATAAATGACGTAGCCAAAACACGGTGCGCGTGCAGCATAGCTCAAGGTAGGTATATTGCAGAATAACCCGAGATTGGTTTTACTCTAGACGTATGTGTGTTATTAGCTGGGTCGTGTTAGAATGTAGAATAACCCGAGATTGGTTTTACTCTACACGTATTGTATGTTATTAGCTGGGTCGTGTTAGAATTACCAGTATTACGCATGGATGTAGGATAAATTGTTCTAGAAAGTGAAGCGGTACTGTATATATAAATCATTCTAATGTTGGATGTAAAGTAACTAAGCCCAAGTCTGGGTTTGAACACACGACCGCCTAATCCTCCATTATCTGGAGGTGAACACTCCACAGCACAAGTCTCCCTACAGTGGCCTACCACTACACGCTTCCCTTCTTCATATTGTTTTAATGCAGGCATCAATGGTTACAAAAATCCAACCGAGCAGAGTCGTCTACACCAAAAGTACGAGTCTGTGTAGTCATGTTTTCAACCCGAAAAACACTTCTAACATCATTAAAGTAACTAAACCAAGTCATTGTTTGAACCCACGACCGTCTGATCCGCCATTATCTATAAAAGCTAGCTATAGACTATAGTGACTTGTATACCACTGTAACCTATCACCACTGATGGTCACTGGTTCGAGCCCCGCTCGGGCCATGTCCCTTTATATGTAAAGTTTCTCGGAGGTTTGTGCATCAACTACTGGTTAACACTGGAACTCGTCCAGGAAACCTGTTGCTAGGTAAACTGCTCACCGGCGATATAAAAATTTAGTAACATTAACACTAACTTTACTATATATCCTCGCGGGGTGTTTGGCATTAGAGGGAGATAGATAATGCCAAGGACAATGTGTCTAGGCTCTTGGAAGTAAATAAAGACTACCAACCGACGTCGCGCTAGTAGGCTAATATCTCCCAAGTGCGCCTGTAATGCTCTGTAATCTGGTTCATTGTCCAACTCCCACACTTCATAATCCTCGGGTCTTAGTTCCCTTCCTAAATATGTTTCTAAAACCTTTTTAGCCATCCTACAGTACCCGCAGTAACTTTTAGAGAACACCATCACTTTCTTGCTGGCGATTTTCAAATCTACTTTTTGCTTAACACTAACCATCGTTAGTATAATGTTATGGTATATATAACTTAACTATTAAACCACAAGATAGTCGCATTGAATATGACAAAATATGCTGGGACACAGCTAGGAAAGATATTTTATTGGAACAGGTGATTTATGTTATTTAATGACATTGATGCTAAATTGTTGTCTGGTGAATATGATATTGACGAATGTATGAGCAAATTTTCAAACTTAGTACATGACATTTCTTCTAGATGTTTTTCAAAATCAGTAAACAGGCGTCCTAAACTTAAAAAGAAAAAGTCAGCTTGGTTTAATGAAAGTTGCCGAATAGCCAAATCTAACTTTTTTACAGCTGAGCGTAGATTTCTAGGGTGAAAATCCGATGTAAATAAACTTGAGTTTTTTTTATCTGTATTGCTGCTAATGCCAATAAACTTGAAATTAAAATTCTAATTAATTACTATTCTATCTATCTTCCTCTAACGAACCACTCGCGGGGATGTAGACATGTTGCGCGTCAAAAACGGCAATAAAGTTAAAAGTATGAGTAGTCAAAAGCATAAATATAAGAAAGTAATGAAAAGTAGTCTAAGTTGGGTTATGAGCTTCAAAGCAGCTGCGCAGCACAACTAGGGGCTATAACCAACCTATATAGTTCAAGGAATGGCAGTGGGGCGAGCATGACGGGAGATGGGAACTAGGTAATGTTCAATAGTATAGATCTATATATAATTTAATTAAATTCTAATTAATTACAATGAACATCCGCACACGTTTGACTAGGTAGACCATCTCGCCTTCTCGGGATATCCAGGATATTCGTATATCGGTGGCGTCCGTTGTCCAGTGGTAGAGCGTCGTAATTGGAATCCCTGGTCCCGTGTTTGATACTCGGTATTGGCACGTATGCAGTGTCCTTGAGCAAAGCACCACACACACATTGCTTAGTAGGCCTACTGGTTAACCGCTTAGATCGGCCAACCCGTGCCCAGGAAAACATGGCTAGGTCCCCGCAAGTGGTTTGACATAAATGGAATACACATGCATACTCAATTGCATAATTCTTCTTCGCATTATTTGGATATGACAACCCGGTCAAATCATACGAGGTCATTTCCACACATCGGCGCTTACACTGACAAATAGCCTCGACATAGCACACCTGTTTAGAAAAGCCAGTCCCAACCAGGATATCCCTGATAACCCGGTCAAATAATCTCAGTGTGTAAGACGGCGGCTCAATTATTGAGCGTATACGCTATAAATGCGGGATACATCACTAGACACAGACTCCTTTAGCGGTAGACATGTGCTTACATTCCATACATACTACAGTACCGCATTTGTCATGTGACCAGGATATGCCATGTTTTTACATTTATTTATCGTCGCTACCGGTTGCCCATAGGAGCGACGCTTCCTGAAGAGATTAGTAATTTTAGATTTTTGGAGGATAGTGCAATGATACAGACAGAGACCCATTCCAGAGTCTCCTCTTTTTACGTGCACGGTGTAAAGCACCGACACGAGACCTCGGTTTAACGTCCCATCTGAAAGACTGTTAATTTTATTAGGGTCAGGCGGGGGATCGAACCTGCGACCCCTGGATTACCAGTAATATGTTGCCGAATATGTCCGGAGAACATCCAGTAGTCGAAACCGGGATATCCCGAAGATGCGAAACGAGCCCACCTATTGCTTCCACTGGAGTCATTGACTACAACTAGATCACTGTTGTGTATGCGATACACGCGATATTGCGTAAATGTGATAAATATAGCCACTGTTATGAAATAGCGATTAAAGTATAAACTTTATTTATTTTACAATGATTGTGAAGGGATTACGGTATATATAGTACAACTAATGCATATCTCCTGAACGAATACTCATCTTAGCATAGGCTTAGCACCCATTAGAATCTCATAATATGACATAAATACCCTGTAGTGGTATATGGGGAGACTTATACTGTCCGTGTGTTTTACGTTTATTTATCGTCGCTACCGGTTGCCCATAGGAGCGACGCTTCCTGAAGAGATTAGTCATTTTAGATTGTTGGAGGATAGTGCAATGATACAGACAGAGACCCATTCCAGAGTCTCCTCTGGTTCTTTTACGTTCACGGTGTACATCACCGACACGAGACCTCGGTTTAATGTCCCATCTGAAAGACTGTTAATTTTATTAGGGTCAGACGGGGGATCGAACCTGCGATCCCTGGATTACTTATACTGTCTCTCTATAGAGCCTGCTTTTATAGAGACTTGGGTTCGGTTACTTTAACCCTACCGGCGAATTGAAAGTGCCAGTCTTTCAGATGGGACTTTAACCCAGTGTCTCATGTTGGTGCTTTACACCGTGCACGTAAAAGAACCAGAGGAGACTACAATTTCTCAGAAGTGATTTGTGATGAGACCTAGTTTAGGTGCGGAGCTCAAGCCATTACAAGTGTGCCCTTAGGCAAGGCATTTAAGTCCACGTTGCCTCTTCTCTCTCCCTCGTGGCAATGGATTCCATCAGGAATGAGGCCTCGTGAGTGATTAATATAAGTTGTAAGAACTTGTTTCGCAATCGAGCTAAAATAAAATTTGTATAAACTAACCGATCGGTGGTCAAACAGTTGTAATCCAGTGGCAGCAGGTTTAATAACAAGCTTACTATACTAGTGACTAATATACAGTATCCGCCTAGGGAACCGGTTACCGTATCTATCTCGGGAACCAGATATTGTATCCACCTAAGGAAAAGGTACTGTATCCACCTGGGAACCAGGTACTGTATGCACATCGGGAACCAGTTACTGTATTCACCTGGGAACCAGTTACTGTATTCACCTGGGAACCAGGTACTGTATCCACCTGGGAACCAGGTACTGTATGCACATCGGGAACCAGTTACTGTATTCACCTGGGAACCAGGTACTGTATACACATTGGGAACCAGGTACTGTATGCACATTGGGAACCAGGTACTGTATCCACCTGGGAACCAGGTACTGTATGCACATTGGGAACCAGGTACTGTATTCACCTGGGAACCAGGTACTGTATACACATCGGGAACCAGTTACTGTATTCACCTGGGAACCAGGTACTGTATGCACATTGGGAACCAGGTACTGTATCCACCTGGGAACCAGGTACTGTATGCACATTGGGAACCAGGTACTGTATACACATTGGGAACCAGGTACTGTATCCACCTGGGAACCAGGTACTGTATGTACATTGGGAACCAGGTACTGTATACACATTGGGAACCAGGTACTGTACCCACCTGGGAACCAGGTACTGTATACACATTGGGAACCTGGTACTGTGTTCACCTCGGGACACGTTATTGTATCCACACCAGGTACTGTATACACACTGGGAACCAGGTAGTGTCCATCTCGGGAACCAGGTACAATATCATCCCAGAGAACCAGGAGCAATATCATATTGATCTACTAGTTTACCTGAAGATCCACCAAACTTGACAGCAATTACAGATGGAATATGTTATTTGAAGAAGAATGTCGACATTGGATGCCCCCCCCCCCCGAGCTATTGATATGAGCATAGTTCAGGTCAGCTAGAAATAAACACGCGATAGCTCTATAATTATCTTACAGTATCAAGAGGATAACATTAAAGAGATTTACTTCCATACTTCCACAAGAGCAATCCTTCGCCACGCTGCAAAACCTCCATCTCACAATCGTGGATCCTTATCCAAACTGGTACATCATCCCTCACCCGAGACCTACCCTTCCACCAATTGTCATTACAATATGTCAGTAACTCTGCGTGACAGAAACTGAGACAAAAACAAGACCTCCTTGGTAGAGGTAAAACTGAGGTTGACAGCCTATCATAACATGTCTACATCTAAACAATCCACGGATAAGTGGCACAGCCTATCATAACATGTCTACATCTAAACAATCCACGGATAAGTGGCACAGCCTATCATAACATGTCTACATCTTAAGAACAATCCACAGATAAGTGGCACCGCCTATCATAACATGTCTACATCTAAACAATCCACAGATAAGTGGCACAGCCTATCATAACATGTCTACATCTAAACAATCCACGGATAAGTGGCACAGCCTATCATAACATGTCTACATCTAAACAATCCACAGATAAGAGGGACAGCCTATCATGACATGTCTACATCTAAACAATCCACAGATAAGTGGCACAGCCTATCATAACATGTCTACATCTAAACAATCCACAGATAAGTGGCACAGCCTATCATAACATGTCTACATCTAAACAATCCACGGATAAGTGGGACCACCTATCGTAATAGGTCTACCTCTGAACAATCCACGGATAAGTGGCACAGCCTATCATAACATGTCTACATCTAAACAATCCACAGATAAGTGGGACCACCTATCATAATATGTCTACATCTGAACAATCCACGGATAAGTGGCACAGCCTATCATAACATGTCTACATCTAAACAATCCACAGATAAGTGGCACAGCCTATCATAACATGTCTACATCTAAACAATCCACAGATAAGCGGGACAGCCTATCATAACATGTCTACATCTAAACAATCCACAGATAAGTGGCACAGCCTATCATAACATGTCTACATCTAAACAATCCACAGATAAGCGGGACAGCCTATCATAACATGTCTACATCTAAACAATCCACAGATAAGCGGGACAGCCTATCATAACATGTCTACATCTAAACAATCCACAGATAAGTGGCACAGCCTATCATAACATGTCTACATCTAAACAATCCACAGATAAGTGGCACAGCCTATCATAACATGTCTACAATCCACAGATAAGTGGGACAGCCTATCATAACATGTCTACATCTAAACAATCCACAGATAAGCAGGACAGCCTATCATAACAGGTCTACATCTAAACAATCCACAGATAAGTGGCACAGCCTATCATAACAGGTCTACATCTAAACAATCCACAGATAAGTGGCACAGCCTATCATAACATGTCTACATCTAAACAATCCACAGATAAGTGGCACCGCCTATCATAACATGTCTACATCTAAACAATCCACAGATAAGTGGCACAGCCTATCATAACATGTCTACATCTAAACAATCCACAGATAAGTGGCACAGCCTATCATAACATGTCTATATGTAAACAATCCACAGATAAGTGGCACAGCCTATCATAACATGTCTACATCTAAACAATCCACAGATAAGTGGCACAGCCTATCATAACATGTCTACATCTAAACAATCCACGGATAAGCGGGACAGCCTATCATAACATCTAAACAATCCACAGATAAGTGGCACAGCCTATCATAACCTGTCTACATCTAAACAATCCACGGATAAGCACGACAGCCTATCATAACATGTCTACATCTAAACAATCCACAGATAAGTGTTACAGCCTATCATAACATGTCTACATCTAAACAATCCACAGATAAGTGGCACAGCCTATCATAACATGTCTACATCTAAACAATCCACAGAAAAGCAGGACAGCCTATCATGACAGGTCTACATCTAAACAATCCACAGATAAGTGGCACAGCCTATCATAACATGTCTACATCTTAAGAACAATCCACAGATAAGTGGCACAGCCTATCATAACATGTTTACATCTAACAATCCACAGATAAGTGGCACAGCCTATCATAACATGTCTACATCTAAACAATCCACAGATAAGTGGGACAGCCCATCATAACATGTCTACATCTAAACAATCCACGGATAAGTGGCACAGACTATCATAACATGTCTACAATCCACAGATAAGTGGCACAGCCTATCATAACATGTCTACATCTAAACAATCCACAGATAAGCAGGACAGCCTATCATAACAGGTCTACATCTAAGCAATCCACAGATAAGTGGCACAGCCTATCATAACAGGTCTACATCTAAACAATCCACAGATAAGTGGCACAGCCTATCATAACATGTCTACATCTTAAGAACAATCCACAGATAAGTGGCACAGCCTATCATAACATGTCTACATCTAAACAATCCACAGATAAGCAGGACAGCCTATCATAACAGGTCTACATCTAAACAATCCACAGATAAGTGGGACAGCCTATCATAACATGTATACATCTAAACAATCCACAGATAAGCACAGCCTATCATAACATGTCTACATCTAAACAATCCACGGATAAGCGGCACAGCCTATCATAACATGTCTACATCTAAACAATCCACAGATAAGTGGCACAGCCTATCATAACATGTCTACAATCCACAGATAAGTGGCACAGCCTATCATAACCTGTCTACATCTAAACAATCCACAGATAAGTGGCACAGCCTATCATAACATGTCTACATCTAAACAATCCACAGATAAGTGGCACAGCCTATCATAACATGTCTACATCTAAACAATCCACAGATAAGTGGCACAGCCTATCATAACATGTCTACATCTAAACAATCCACAGATAAGTGGGACCACCTATCATAATAGGTCTACCTCTGAACAATCCACGGATAAGTGGCACAGCCTATCATAACATGTCTACATCTAAACAATCCACAGATAAGCGGGACAGCCTATCATAACATGTCTACATCTAAACAATCCACAGATAAATGAAACAGCCTATCATAACATGTCTACATCTAAACAATCCACGGATAAGTGGCACAGCCTATCATAACATGTCTATATGTAAACAGTCCACAGATAAGTGGCACAGCCTATCATAATATGTCTACATCTAAACAATCCACAGATAAGTGGCACAGCCTATCATAACATGTCTACATCTAAACAATCCACGGATAAGTGGCACAGCCTATCATAACATGGCTACATCTAACCAATCCACAGATGAGCAGGACAGCCTTTCATAACAGTTCTACATCTAAACAATCCACAGATAAGTGGCACAGCCTATCATAACATGTCAACATCTAAGCAATCCACAGATAAGCGGGACAGCCTATCATAACATGTCTACATCTAAACAATCCACAGAAAAGAAGGACAGCCTATCATGACAGGTCAACATCTAAACAATCCACAGATAAGTGGCACAGCCTATCATAACATGTCTACATCTAAACAATCCACAGAAAAGAAGGACAGCCTATCATGACAGGTCAACATCTAAACAATCCACAGATAAGTGGCACAGCCTATCATAACATGTCTACATCTTAAGAACAATCCACAGATAAGTGGCACAGCCTATCATAACATGTTTACATCTAACAATCCACAGATAAGTGGCACAGCCTATCATAACATGTCTACATCTAAGCAATCCACAGATAAGTGGGACAGCCCATCATAACATGTCTACATCTAAACAATCCACGGATAAGTGGCACAGACTATCATAACATGTCTACAATCCACAGATAAGTGGCACAGCCTATCATAACATGTCTACATCTAAACAATCCACAGATAAGTGGGACCACCTATCATAATAGGTCTACCTCTGAACAATCCAGGGATAAGTGGCACAGCCTATCATAACATGTCTATATGTAAACAATCCACGGATAAGCGGGACAGCCTATCATACCATGTCTACATCTAAGCAATCCACAGATAAGTGAGACAGCCTATCATAACATGTCTACATCTTAAGAACAATCCACAGATAAGTGGCACAGCCTATCATAACTTGTTTACATCTAAACAATCCACAGATAAGTGGCACAGCCTATCATAACATGTCTACATCTAAACAATCAACAGATAAGCACGACAGCCTATCATAACATGTCTACATCTAAACAATCCACAGATAAGCGGGACAGCCTATCATAACATGTCTACATCTAAACAATCCACAGATAAGTGGCACAGCCTATCATAACATGTCTACATCTAAACAATCCACAGATAAGTGGGACAGCCTATCATAACAGGTCTACATCTAAACAATCCACAGATAAGTGGCACAGCCTATCATAACATGTCTACATCTAAACAATCCACAGATAAGTGGCACAGCCTATCATAACATGTCTACATCTAAACAATCCACGGATAAGTGGCACAGACTATCATAACATGTCTACAATCCACAGATAAGTGGCACAGCCTATCATAACATGTCTACATCTAAACAATCCACAGATAAGCAGGACAGCCTATCATAACAGGTCTACATCTAAACAATCCACAGATAAGTGGCACAGCCTATCATAACATGTCTACATCTAAACAATCCACAGATAAGTGGCACAGCCTATCATAACATGTCTACATCTTAAGAACAATCCACAGATAAGTGGCACAGCCTATCATAACATGTCTACATCTAAACAATCCACAGATAAGCAGGACAGCCTATCATAACAGGTCTACATCTAAACAATCCACAGATAAGTGGCACAGCCTATCATAACATGTCTACATCTAAACAATCCACAGATAAGCGGGACAGCCTATCATAACATGTCTACATCTAAACAATCCACAGATAAGTGGGACAGCCTATCATAACATGTCTACATCTAAACAATCCACGGATAAGTGGCACAGCCTATCATAACATGTCTACATCTAAACAATCCACAGATAAGTGGCACAGCCTATCATAACATGTCTACATCTAAACAATCCACAGATAAGTGGCACAGCCTATCATAACATGTCTACATCTAAACAATCCACAGATAAGCACGACAGCCTATCATAATATGTCTACATCTAAACAATCCACAGATAAGTGGCACAGCCTATCATAACATGTCTACATCTAAACAATCCACAGATAAGCAGGACAGCCTATCATAACATGTCTACACCTAAACAATCCACAGATAAGTGGCACAGCCTATCATAACCTGTCTACATCTAAACAATCCACAAATAAGTGGCACAGCCTATCATAACATGTCTACATCTAAACAATCCACAGATAAGTGGGACAGCCTATCATAACATGTCTACATCTAAACAATCCACAGATAAGTGGGACAGCCTATCATAACATGTCTACATCTAAACAATCCACGGATAAGTGGCACAGCCTATCATAACATGTCTACATCTAAACAATCCACAGATAAGTGGCACAGCCTATCATAACATGTCTACATCTAAACAATCCACAGATAAGTGGCACAGCCTATCATAACATGTCTACATCTAAACAATCCACAGATAAGTGGCACAGCCTATCATAACATGTCTACATCTAAACAATCCACAGATAAGCGGGACAGCCTATCATAACATGTCTACATCTAAACAATCCACAGATAAGCGGGACAGCCTATCATAACATGTCTACATCTAAACAATCCACAGATAAGTGGCACAGCCTATCATAACATGTCTACATCTAAACAATCCACAGATAAGCGGGACAGCCTATCATAACATGTCTACATCTAAACAATCCACAGATAAGTGGCACAGCCTATCATAACATGTCTACATCTAAACAATCCACAGATAAGAAGGACAGCCTATCATGACAGGTCTACATCTAAACAATCCACAGATAAGTGGCACAGCCTATCATAACATGTCTACATCTAAACAATCCACAGATAAGTGGCACAGCCTATCATAACATGTCTACATCTAACAATCCACAGATAAGTGGCACAGCCTATCATAACATGTCTACATCTAAGCAATCCACAGATAAGTGGGACAGCCCATCATAACATGTCTACATCTAAACAATCCACGGATAAGTGGCACAGCTATCATAACATGTCTACAATCCACAGATAAGTGGCACAGCCTATCATAACATGTCTACATCTAAACAATCCACAGATAAGTGGGACCACCTATCATAAAGGTCTACTCTAACAATCCAGATAAGTGGCACAGCCTATCATAACATGTCTATATGTAAACAATCCACGGATAAGTGGCACAGCCTATCATAACATGTCTACATCTAAACAATCCACAGATAAGTGGCACAGCCTATCATAACATGTCTACATCTAAACAATCCACAGATAAGTGGCACAGCCTATCATAACATGTCTACATCTAAACAATCCACAGATAAGTGGCACAGCCTATCATAACATGTCTACATCTAAACAATCCACAGATAAGTGGCACAGCCTATCATAACATGTCTACATCTAAACAATCCACAGATAAGTGGCACAGCCTATCATAACATGTCTACATCTAAACAATCCACGGATA